>JACTOM010000070.1:5415826-5537752 GCA_015832385.1 Elymnias hypermnestra
GCCCCATATAAGTGGTCTATCGAACAGGCTCAGCTCTGCGGCTTACGCAGTTAAAAGAATTCGTCGTCTGACAGATGTTGATACTGCCAGACTGGTATATTTCAGCTATTTTCACAGCATTATGTCATACGGTATTCTACTTTGGGGTAATGCTGCTGATATAGATGCAATATTTGTGCTGCAAAAAAGGGCCGTTCGTGCGATTTACAATATGGGTCCAAGAGAGTCGCTAAGAAACAAATTCAAGGCAGTTAACATAATGACAGTTCACTGCGTATATATATTAGAAAACTTGTTGTATGTACATAAAAACATTGACTCTTTTAATAAAAAGAGTGAATGTACATCATATAACTTACGAAACCAAAACAAACTTGTTATAAATTCTAGTAGGCTGCATAAGTTTAACAGCTTATTCAGGGGTAATTGTATACGTTTCTATAAGATACTCCCACAAGACGTTCTAAAGATGTCAATTATTAAATTCAAAGTCTTTGTTAAAAGAAAGTTGATAGAAAAATCGTATTATAAGTCGTAGTAATGATGATGGTAACAAAAAAAAAATACCCGACTGAGTTTGTTGTGGGTTCTCCTCGGATCAGGGCGCGAAGGAACCCTCGTAACTTTAGATTTTAAGCCGTTCTTGAGTACCATCATCAGACGTATATTAGAATCAGAGTGTGGAAAAAAAATAATTTGACGATTCAAAAGTGCTGTAATATGCCTACTTGATTAAAGATATTTTTGATTTGAGTTGATGTTTAGGTAACGTCAAACGAAATCATACGTATTTCATTTAAATAATCCATATCGAAAGGTTTAAAGTCATGTCGAGATCATTTTTTAATTGTGCCCCCCCCCCCCCCTCAAATTCTTGCAACCAGCAACATCTGGCTAGATGTTTTGCCGTCGATGTTTATCGAACATCGATACCTTTAGTTCGATATCAACATCGATTTTTTTCTAATATCGACATGCCTAGTGTAATGTGTATAGAGTATAGATATTAACGAGAATATAATAAAAATAGAGTGTGAAAGTAAAAGAGTCGACACCGACAGCACAAGAGACATAAAATATATCATGAGAATTATAGATAGCGGATAGAGTGAAGTGGCGAAAGGAAACATGCTGTGCCGACCCCACCTAGTGGGATAAGGGCAAGAAAACAACAACAATTATGATTTTTCATTTAATTTTATAAATTTTGTTTCATTCCCTAATAGCGTATAAATTAAAATATAATATCTGAAAGTAGGAATCTAGTTTGTGAGCAGAGTCTATAAGTCTATTTGAAAATAATTTTAAAGTTGAATGAACAATAAACATACGTAGTAATTAGTATGCTTACCTAGTCTGTGCCATAGAATATAGATAATACCGATATACTGGTGAGTCTGTGCTGTGCTATATTTTGTAAAAAAAATGTTAATTTTTAATAACAATTTGTTATCAACAATTGCAACAAACGTTTCATGTTCACAAATTGTATAATGTTGATATATTTAAATGTATTTGTAAAATATTTTAGTGCTATTATTTGTTAAGGTGCGGAAAACGGGATTCTGATATATCAAAAGCAACTTATCCCCTTCTGTAACCGCACTTAATTTAAGACAAAATGACGACTGCTGCTAGACCAACTTTTGATCCTGCTAGAGGCGGACAAGGACGCGGTGAAAAAGATCTAAGTGCTATTTCTCGACAGTATTCAAGCAGGGATCTTCCGGGTCATACAAAGTTAAAGTACAGGTAAGTTTAGCGTTTAGTGACAATTACCAGATGATAAGTTTAAGTAGTAAATTTCGGATACATATTTTTTTCATAGAGAACAAGGCCAAGGTACAACTGAGGAGTTACGTTCAAGAGATTTCCGTAAGGAGTTGGATGAGAGGGAAAAAGAAATCAAAGCTCCTAATGTTAGGAGACAAGCAGAGCCACCAGTTAAAAGGTTAAAAACGGACCAGGTGCCAGCAGCTAGTTTAGACGCTGATGATCCTTTGGAAGGAGATTCAACTGATTCCGAAGATTCTGACGATGACACAGCTGCTTTGTTGGCTGAGTTAAATAAAATAAAGAAAGAACGTGCTATTGAACAAGCAAAGAAGGTCAGAAAACAACATACATATAAGTTTGTTTTTAATATGTATTATATTATTTTATCATTCTATTATTGATGGATTGAGGAATGAGCTGTGGTCAACGTTGTTTACATATGGGGTGAGAGGTAATCTGATTCAAGCATTGAAGTCTCTCTTTGAGGGTTCTAGTGCTTGTGTCAGAATAAACAGAGCATACACAGAGTGGTTTCCTGTCAAAAGAGGTGTTCGACAGCGATCTGTTGCGTCACCACGGCTGTTCAACCTATTCATGGATAACTGTTTGATAGATTTAAAAGAAAGTATGTATGGGTTAAGAATGAATGATTTACTCGTCAAATGTTTACGCTGATGATTAAGTAATACTTGCATTATCCACTAATGCGCTTCAGGACATAAATATTATGAATGAAGCTTTGAAAGGGAAAGGAATGAAAGTGAATGTAAACAAAACGAAAGTTATGCTTTTTGAAAGAGATGAATCTATGATGAATGGCAATATTTTGATAGATGGGGAACAAGTGGAAGAGGTGAAAGAATTTGTATACTTGGGATCTAAATTTACAAAAGATGGAACATGTGAAAGTGATATTGAAAGAAGAGTGAATGCAAGGAATATGGTAAATGATGCTCTGCACACCTTTTATGAATAGCCAGATGGTGTCTCAAAGGACCAGACTGGCTGTGCATGCAGGAGTGTTGGTGCCAACACTTATGTATGGTAGTGAAAGTTGGGTATGGCAGAAGAATCACAAAAGTAAAATAAATGCGGCAGAGATGAGAGCGTTAGGAAGTATGAGAAGATTGAAACTGAGTGACAAAGTATGAAATAGTGTGATAAGAGAATGTTATGGTATAAAAGAAGATGTAGTGACTAAAATTGAGAAAGGTATGCTTAGATGGTTTGGGCATGCAGAGAGAATGAATGAAAGGAGACTGACAATAAGGATTTAAGAGTCAAGAGTGAATGTGAAAGTTGGAAGGGGAAGACCAAGGCTGAAAGGTTTAATGAGAATGAAAGAAGCAAAGGAGTTATGCAAGGATCGTGGCAAGTGGAAGGACATTGTCTCTGCCTACCCCGAAGGGAATGAGGCATGATGCTATGGATGTTTGTATGTATTATTGATTAGTCTATTGCTATTGGTATATATGATGCTATCTTTTACTGTTTACTGTGCAAGTTTGTTTATTAACATTCCTTGGTTTCCAGAAAAAAAAAAATTAATTTGACTTTTTGGAAATTCCAAGTTGTAGTAAATATTGAACCATAATAAATTCTGGTTGTACTAACTGCATAAAGAGACTCATATTAACAGTCCACTTCTAGTTTCTGGTTGTATTAGGCAGGCTGCAGTACATGATCTAAGTTGCCTAGTGAATAAAATTATTATGGGTTCAAAAAGAATGTGGTAGAAAATAGTGACTATTGATAACTTAGTCATTGATACATTTACACAGTTTCAGAGTCTCTTTACACACAAAGTCCACCCCCTTTCCAAGGTGTCAATATCTTTAAAAAAAAAGTTTTGTCTTGGTCCTGTTAAACACCCTGCATAGTATCTATCACCTTGTTATCATTTGCATACCTGTTTCCTCTTAAGTATTCTTTCACTTTGGTGAATAAGGGGGATGGTCAACCAATTAGAAGCCAGCTTGCTGAGTGGGAGCTATTGCAACTACTGACCTGTGCATGGGTGGGTTGTCGTCATGAAACAGCACAACCATTCAAAGTTGTCCTCTCCTTTTCTCTTTGATGGCATTCCTCAACTTGGGAATTAAGGCAGAATAATATTGGCCTGTAGTAATGGTTCCACACTCCAGGTAATCAATCAATAATAGGCCTTCTGAGTGCCAAAATATTGAGGCCATAACCTTGCCAGCCAATGCCACCGCACGAAACGTATATGGGGTCGATGATGATGGCCATTTCCATTGCAGTTTTGTCTTGGGATCAAAATGATAGACCCATGTTTTGTGCATTGTTACGAAACAAGACCTAAAGATTTTAAAATTCTTTTGAAATTTGTCCAACAATATCTTTGAAATGTCAAGTCGATCTTGTTTCTGACTGTCGGGTAACATTCTCGGCACCCATCTTGCAAAGACTTTTCTCATATTCAAAGACTGACATTGCTGGATGGCTGCAACGATGTTCATCTTCCGTGCTCGTTCTGCCTACTCCAAAGTGAGAACTGAGAACCCCACTTTGCGACAGTAGAATATTGTGGAGCAGACTCCAAAGCACAATGAATCTCTTGCGTCGTTAATTTTTTTAAACACAGGTATTTAATAACGGCTCGCATTTCGTTTTTCTCCATTTCTGTGGTATCGAAGGACCACACATCAGAGATTTTACACTGCTCTATCCTTTAATGAAATGCATCTTGAACTAATGTTATGCTACTGTGTATTATAATTTAACACTGGCATATTTTCTTAAAACTTCGCTGCACCAGATGATGTTCGCTGTGTTTGTATGGAGACTGTGGTGCCACTTAATATGTTTAGAGGAGGGCCACCAAGGGTGTTTGTGACTATAATTCCAGACATACTTGGCTGTCCTCCAGGGGTATTGTAAAAAGGTTTCCTCGACAGGCTGAAATTAGCTTGTAGACTGTTAGCATGTAGAGCGGGGGTGATGTAGCAACACATAGTACATACTTCTGAAATTGGCAGTTGCGGACGCACGTTAACAGACTTTTAAAATAAAATGACAATTTTGAAACGGGAAAAGATTTAGAGAGCTGCGTGCCGATGGTCAGTTTTTCACTAAGAGTTGAGCGATGCTCGGTGATTAGCTGGAGATTTTTCTAGTCGCGCATTTTCATTTTTAAAAGTAATTTTGTTTGTGTTAAATTTAAATAAGTAATAAAAATATTGTATATGATAACTTTTAAGGGCTGTAATAAAAAAATTTTAAACAGGAAGCTGAGAAGAAACAGGAAGAAGAACGGATTAGAATGGAGAATATATTATCTGGTAATCCTCTCTTAAACTATTCATCGGCAGGACAGAAGAATGATTTGAAGGTATGTGAATGAAATTATTGTTTTTTTTTATTTTTTATTACTTCAAATTTATTACTATTAATTCAAACTCACTCCACATATACCTTATTCAAATTGCATGGCACCATCTATTGAAAGCTCATAACCATGGTTTATCATTATACCATTTATGATGCAATACACACAATTTATGGCTGTTGTTATATTGATTTCCTTTATAATAATAATAGTCAACTTGCATTTCAGACACTTCGAAGTTTTGGTACATTTTATAATTATGTCAGCCCATTTTTCATCCTGGGTGATGATTTTTTTAAATTTTATAGATATTAAAATGTTAAGCTTAAAACATATCATTAGTATAAAATGCACTACAGTAACAAATAATTACCTGTTTTTAAAGTTGAAATAACTCTATTTAAAAATTGTTATAATTTTTATGAGTCCGCTTGTACCTCCTGGTCTTAGAAACTGTTGCACCAATTTTGATGGAGCATTTGCTTGCAGATTAATAAATTAATTTTTACTTCTTATGTAATAGATTTTATATTATACAATTAGTTGTTTTGTTCATCCAGACTTAGTTGATTTCCACAATAAAAATATAAAAAGGTACGTAGATGTACCATCACTCACAGTGTCAGCAGCTTGGTTCTCGTCGCTGATTTTTTTTTTGAGATTTTCTGCGATATATTAGTAATATTTATGCTATTCATGGTAGAGATAAATAAAAAAAATTAGAGAATAATATCGGTTTACCTGTTCTTGATTTTTAAATGGCCGCACTGACCCGACTGTTACATTTATATTGAGTGTTGATATTATATTGATTATTGGTTGTAAATTTATATTTGTAGGTAAAACGACGATGGGATGACGATGTCGTATTCAAAAATTGTGCTCGCACTGAACCTGAGAAGAAGACGAATACTTTTATTAACGATTCGCTCAGATCGGAATTCCATAAAAAATTCATGGAAAAGTATGTTAAATAGTGAAATTTTCTACACAATTTTAATAGTTAATTGCTCATAAATAAAAATAAAACATTACAATTTAAAATTTAAAATTCTTTCATTTCTGATAGATATCTTAGTGGCCTTCTCTTTAAGCAATATCCAAGATGTTAGGAGACCGCTTCCGAAAAAGATGATAGTACGTACTAATAACACCTTTGATGATGGGACGAAAGTAAAATCGACCCTGATTAAGAAAAAGTCACGCTGGAACGCCTGGGTGTTCTTTGATCAGTTCGTTAACCCGTGCGTTGATCAGCTATTTTAATTTTCTGTTCCATTATTTTTTACTTTTTAGAGCATATTAATTTGTTTGGAATAGTTTGTTCTAAAGGCGGTTCTTATTTATTAATTTTGTTATATATTTTTTGATTTTTAGTGAATCTGAAGTAAACTAACCAATTTGTTTAAATATGAGTACACATAAAACGTGTTGCTCAAATATGACTGTACCGTTTAAATGAAACAACTTTACAAAGTCATTTTTACATTGGTAACGCCATAACCGCCCTAACTGTCTTTATTACTTTGCCACCCCGTTTTCACCAGTCTTTTATATGGTAATGAAGTTTATTACTAATACGCAAAAGTTCCCCCCACTCGGTTTCACACATAATACACCATAAGTAAATATTGCAATGCAGTAACAAACGTAAGCTCAGTGCAATTTGATTACAGACAGTAATATACAAATCGCACACTTACTGTAAGCCTTTGAGGAGTTCCGTTGATCATCATGTTTAACTACGACAATAACTTGGCTATAACTGCGTTACGGTAGGTGACTCATATATTCGGATAGCCTATAAAAGATTCTGCCAAGTATCGTTAATTTGCTCTTAAGATTTGAAGAGTTCCGTTACTTTCTTATGGATCCCATAATTGAATCCTAATCTATCATCAAACATCCCTTGAAGTATATCGTTTACAATAAAAAACGAATAGGTTGGCTTGATATTGAGCAATTCGTCCATTTGTTGCGTACATGCCTAATGCAAATTTAAAACATACGGTTTTCTCATGAATGTTTTCATCAACCGAACCAATGATGGGATCCTACGGGAAGCACCACCTTTCATATAGAAATTAATAAAGTCCAGACGAATTGATAACTTCCTCGTTTTTTGAAGTCGGTTAAAAAGGCTTTAATTATGTAAATTAAAAACATAGCAGAATATGTATTGTGTATGTACCTGTGCAAGATGGTAGGGAAGCGACCAAGCAGTGTCACGTGTGTGGCTACGTCCTCGACACAGTACTGCACGCGATGTAGGCGCAATGGGTTCAGTAGTGTGCTGCATTAACTGCGCCCATTGGAGTGGTTCTCGCGCTGCCTTCTGTTGCCATATGAGCAGTGAGGGGTCGTGGGCGGCCGTGGTCACCTGTGAGGAGGTGACGTCACAAAAGGGGACGGCGGAGCGACTGAGAGAAGAACGTGGCCACTCTCGTCATAAGACTCAGGAGAATTGGGCGCAGACTCGCTGAATATATCCGCCACTTTCCGCCGTAGGATAACCTCATGGCAGCAGGTACGGCGCCTACTGTCCGATACGCCACCAACGGTGCTATGGGTCGGTGCCACGACAGCTAGCTGGGCATAACTCGCAATGTCTTTTCTCCGTGATGTTGTGGATATCCGAGTGGATTCCATGACGATAAAAAAGAAGAATAATTCTGTGTTAGCGGTTTAAAATTAGTGATTCATATTATGAAGACTGCTTGTTTCTGACGCCCACGTGCTAATTGCAGTTAATATTTAATGCGTATATGAAGTCTTATGTTTGACGACGACGAGTTAATAAATACTTTCAACGAAAGTCTCACCGACTTGACTTTCGTTGAAAGTGTTTATTAACTTAGTAGTAAACTAGCTAAACCTGCGACTTCGTTTGCGTGGAATGTTTTTTGGGTAGCATTTTCATTAATTTAAGCAAATTTATTTACGAATAAGAAACATACGTATAACACCCCCGCAACCCTCTTTCGGGTGGAATTACGTAAAATATAAATATATATATATATTTATATATAGAGAGAGATTATAATTCAAAATACTGATCGACACATAGGTGAATAGTCCGATATATAGGCATGACTGTTAAAATATTGATTATAACTGTTATGGTTAAATTAATAAAACTTCATGCATCAGAGGCTAAGTTATATCAAACTTGTAATTTATATATTAATTTCGGTTTAAAATAGTTTGGAAAAGGTAGCCTATGTCAAGTTTTATAACATATTAACTGCACTGCTAGAGAAAGTTCTGCCAAAATCCGTCTAGACATTTTGCAAATTAGCAGAAACAAAATATTGACAAGAATAAAAGAATTTGGTAAAAAAACCTGTTGCATTTATATTATAAACTTTATTTACAAGTAGAGCTGACTGAATGCGCCACAAGATTAAAAGACAAGTTCAGTTTCGTTCTCGAAAGTGAATTTAAATTGCGGAAAGCTAGTGGCGAACATTGGATTGGAGCTGATGAACTACGAAGGAATGTGTATATGAACGCGAGCGGCTGCCGGTACAATGTTTACATTTTAAAGCGACGAGGGAGGGGAGGTTGTGGCGAGCGCGGCGGTCGGCGGCCCACCTTGAGTGGGCAGGTTCAGTGGCTGTGGCGCTGGCTAGTCCCGACGGGCGTATCGCGGCCGGCAAAACGTCAGTTGCGTGGGCGCATTAACTGCGTACATAATAAGTGGCTAGGGCAACAAACATGTCTGGAACTAAGACTGCGTGGCGGTGTTCGAGTTTCATACTTTTTATTGTTGCAACGGACGCTGCCCTCTCCGGGCTGTATATCGATAATGGTGTAGATCAAACGGTAATACACCATTCAATGACGCGACAAGAGAGACAAGTGGTGGAACACGAAATATTAGAGCTTTTGGGTCTTGGTGAGAGACCGCGACGTTCCCAGGCGCCGCCTTTGGATCGCTCAGCACCTAGTTTCTTACTGGATGTTTACAAACAGCTCGCGGAAGAACATGAACAGGCTCGACCGACACGTAGTTCTGAGATGGCACTCAGCGGGGAAGAACAGCATGCTATTGACGAAAGTGATTTGATTATGACATTCCAGAGTAAAAGTAAGTATTACTGAGTTAATTGTTAATTTTTACAGTCAGCCTTAATTTTCTGTATAAACACAAATAATTTGCCCTTTGTATAAACATAAATAAATTTGCCGTATCAGCCGCAATTAGCAGATATTTTCCCAGAAGCAAAAACCATTTGGTTTACATACCTACTGTTTTATCAGTGCACGAAGTCTGAGCAATACTTATTAAAGTATTAACTGTAATGCAATATAATTTAATAGCATGCTTATATCGAGTGCGTATTTTATGAATATAACAACAGCTGTCCTGCCAGTTTGTTAATGGTTTATATATTTATTTTTAAATGTTGTTCTTATTTTCGATACCTCTATATCTTCTATGCCGATACCTTTTTGTACAGGTTAATAAATATTTAGTTTATTATCCTGTGTCCATTGTTTTCGTCTTTGACACAGCAGAAGAAGAAAAGGCATTACTTTTCTCTTAATTACTTAATTCTGTATTCAAATATTTTTTTCAATATGTTAAGCAATGTTAACAGGCTTTATAATTCTATTATTGTAAACTAAATTCTTTTAAAAGATTAGATAAGTTATTTACTGTTATTAATATAAAACCTACAATTCAAATACCTTAACCTTTTTCAACACATGAAACTGGCCTGGCGCCCGCAGGTAAAAATTGAGTCATCCTAATAATCCACAAACCCATTATGTTTTTTGAATCAATCAACGCCGCCAAGCTTTAACTTTAAAACTATTATCTTTAAGGGAATTAGGGACGCTTGGTAGGTTTATATAGATTTTTGGGAGCCATTTGTTAGATTAAATATATAGTTACATTATAAAAGCGATAAAAGGTATGAGATCAGGTAAGGCTACTGGGTATGACAGAGTGTCAGTCGAGATGTTGAAGGCTGGCCGCGGTATGGTGGCAGCTCAGCTGTACTGCCTTTTCAATCTATGCTGGGAGAAAGGTCAAGTCCCAAGAGATTGGAGCAAGGCTGTAATTGTCCCTCTATATAAAGCAAAATGGTCACAGCAGGAGTGCAAAAATTACCGCGGTATCAGCCTTCTTAGTGTCGTCGGAAAATTGTATGCATAGATATTGATTGAAAGGGTGATTAATGGAACTGATTAGAAAATATGGGATGTACAAGCGGGATTTAGAAGAGGAATGGGATGTACGGATCAGGTCTTTTCTTTACGGTGCATAATTGAAAAATGTTTGGCTAAACACCAAAAAGTTTATTGCGCGTTCGTAGATTTAGAAAAGGCCTATGATCGAGTGGTGAGGAATGAGCTGTGGTCAACGTTATCTACGTATGGGGTGAGCGGTTGTCTGATCCAAGCATTGAAGTCTCTCTATGAGGGTTCTAGTGCCTGTGTCAGAATAAACGGAGCGTACACGGAGTGGTTTCCTGTCGAAAGAGGTGTTCGACAGGGATGTGTTGCGTCACCATGGCTGTTCAACCTTTTCATGGATAAATGTTTGACAGATTTAAAAGAATGTATGTATGGGTTAAGAATGAATGAATTACTCATCAAATGTTTACTCTACGCTGATGATCAAGTAATACTTGCGTCATCCGCTAACGAGCTTCAGGAGATGCTAAATATTATGAATGAAGCTTTGAAAGGGAAAGGAATGAAAGTGAATGTAAACAAAACGAAAGTTATGCTTTTTGAACGAGATGAATCTATGATGAATGGCAATATTTTGATAGATGGGGAACAAGTGGAAGAGGTGAAAGAATTTGTATACTTGGGATCTAAATTTACAAAAGATGGAACATGTGAAAGTGATATCGAAAGGAGAGTGAATGCAGGGAATATGGTAAATGGTGCTCTGCATGCTTTTATGAATAGCCAGATGGTGTCTCAAAGGGCTAGACTGGCAGTGCATGCTGGAGTGTTGGTGCCAACACTTATGTATGGTAGTGAAAGTTGGGTATGGCAGAAGAATCACAAAAGTAAAATAAATGCGGTAGAGATGAGAGCGTTGAGAAGCATGAGTGGATTAAAACTGAGTGACAGAGTGAGAAATAGTGTGATAAGAGAACGTTGTGGTATAAAAGAAGACGTAGTGACTAAAATTGAGAAAGGTATGCTTAGATGGTTTGGGCATGTAGAGAGAATGAATGAAAGGAGACTGACAAAAAGGATTTATGAGTCAAGATTGAATGCGAAAGTTGGAAGGAGAAGATCAAGGCGAACTTTCCAGGACCAAATCCAGGACATTTTAAATAAGGGCCAGGTCAAGAGTCCTCTAAACTGACGAACTTGTAATAAAGGTTTAATGAGAATGAACGAAGCGAAGGAGATATGCAAGGATCGTGGCAAGTGGAAGGACGTTGTCTCTGCCTAGCCCTATGGGAATGAGGCGTGATGCTATGTATGTATTTATTAGATTATAATGCGCACTTATCATTTTGTTATTATTCGCTACGATTTTAGGCCAATTACTAATGGCACCAAAATCAACATTTACAGGCATCTTAAAAATACGTATTAATAATCAACCAACATAACTAATACAAAGCTATGCAGGAGAGTTTAGAAGTAGCAGGAGTTAGACGAACAGTCAAATGAAAACCTTTTAATATCGCTCACAATAAGTTACACAAGAACTGAGTACAACATGTATTAAAAGGCTTGTAATTTTTTCTAGACAGAGTAGGAATTGCAAAGCAATATTGTATAATGGTTAAATAAAAACACATTTAACAACTAAACTAAAGAAAAAGAATGATAATAAAATAATATTCGAAACTGGGTCGTTTTGACTTTATAAATGACCGGCGTCCAATGTCGAACACGTTTCTTTGAATTTTCCTCGCCAGTCCCTGATCTTTTGCTACGCGATAGGACTTACTTAGGCAGCGGGTGCACTTCGTCTGCGTGAATCGTTTTTTGGGTTGCATTTTTAATTAACACCCCCGCAACCCCCCTTGCGGTTGGAATTTCACAAAATCCGTTCTTAGCTGACCTCTACTCGGCAAAAGGAATATTCCTACCTAAATTTCAAGTCTCTACGCTTCATGCTTCCAGAGATATTGTGATGAATCAATAGATACCTGGATACCTCTTATATATATGTATATTTATATATCCAAATACAAGTGCGTCCAAATATCGACATTGAAAAGCAAACACGTATTAACCCCCTTGATATTGTGTTAATACAACTCTGCAAGTCAATCTTTTTAACATTATGAATATGGTATCAAAAATGATAACTCTAATCGATAAATAACTATGGAAGTTATAATTTCTAATAAAAAGATTTTTTCTTTTAAGAAACAATTTTTGATTTGCGGGTTATTACGAGTTTGTTTTCTAGGGTCGAAATAATAAATGATGGTAAAAATATCTATGACAAATTAGCGAAGTTTGTTGCTTGTAAATTCTAAAATATTCCATTTACGTAGTTAAATAGACAAACATAAATCGTTGGAAATCATTAAATTATGTTAAAGTACACGTGCATTGGGGCTCAAGTTACATCAGGCTTTTGAGACAGCCACCTGTTGCGAACTCATTTACATGTCATTAATATTATCAAAGCGAATGCGGAGACGTAAATAAACATCGAAGATGTTTTTTACATAATGGGTAAAGAAACTAAACTGAATATCTGATCCATTTTATCAGAACAATCCGAAAACAAGAAATGTAGCCAGAAAGACCGAAAATAATAGCGATATTAATTTGTATCACATTCATAGTATTGGTCCGCTTTTATGGTTAATTTCCGGGATTCGATTTGTCGGCTAGAAATTTACTATAGTAATTTTATTGACAATTTGTTTAATTTTCTATGGTCCATAAAACTTAATTCAATCAAAAAGTATATAGATTGATAGATAATAGAATAGCATGATTTTGATATGACGAAAATACAATGAATTAATACTGTGCACTAAAACTTAAACTGCTTCGTTGGTCTAGTGGTTAGCATAATAAAAAAATAAAAAATGTTTATTAGGAACAAAATCAACTACGGTATAAAATAACAACATTAGTCAAAGACTGAGTCGCATTTGTTAGGCCTTCCGCTATACAATGATCCAGACGTTCCGAAAAAAGTAAAAACACTTAAACAACAATTTACATTAAGTTTTACAATTATTGTAATCACATGCATGTGTATACGTGCGTGTGTTTGTGTATGTGTGAGTGTGTGTTAGAATTTGATTTGTGTTGTTACCTTATATTTATAACTTAGTAATAGTTAACAAATTTTCTATATCATTATAAGATAGCACGTTCGGCCACAGACACAAGGTCCTGGATTCTTAGTCCTGGGTCGGGCGAAATAAAAAATCGATATTAAGTTTTCTGCCCGAAGTTGGGAAGTTGATGGTATGCTCCATCCCCGCGTCTCGGAGAGCACGTGAACCCGTCGGTCCTGCGATCATACGATCTCTCTCTGATAATGTGGGATTCCCGTCACATCGGACCATTAGAGTGAAGGAATAGAGGGTACACTTTTGTTCTATGCCTGCCAATCTGCAGCGGATCAGTGTGGTGGGTCTATGCTCTTAAAACCCTCTCTCTTATGTGTGAGGCCTGTGCACAGCATTGGGATGTTA
Source organism: Elymnias hypermnestra (assembly GCA_015832385.1). Lineage (NCBI taxonomy): Eukaryota > Metazoa > Arthropoda > Insecta > Lepidoptera > Nymphalidae > Elymnias > Elymnias hypermnestra. The sequence goes on from JACTOM010000070.1 coordinate 5,429,609, forward strand.
ATTGGCTCCTACGTACATAATATTTTTTTTTTTTTTAATCTTTATTTATTGTCAGGGCTTTTGTAATTTACATACATGTCAGCCCTATTGTTCCTTGTTCTTAATTACTAATCACAAGCTATCCATATATACTCTTAAAAACTAAATATGTTACTTAACTAATTATATATTAAACAATTTAACACAAGATATATAAAACTTAAATATAGTTCTAGCTGCCCCAGAATTTGGTTCAGCAAGAATGCTATTAATGTAACCAATATCATATTTATTTATATTAAGTAGTGACCAGGCTTGTTCTCTCATACCGCTGATCCGAACACATTCCATTAAGAAATGTTGCACATCTTCCGGTGTACTACATACTAAACAATTTGGAGATTCTACTTTTTTCATTAAATATGCAAATTTCCTTAGTGGAACATGTCCAGATCGCAGCCTAAAAGCAGCAACTGTATATGGACGATTCAAATTTGAGTGTACGTGCCACGGTGTATTCGAAGGTGAAATTTGCAGAGTTTTGTACCATATTCCCTTGTGTATGGATCTAATTTCAAAATGGTTTTTCCATAAAGCGTAACAGCCTTTCTTAAATTTCGGGAGAATCTCTGTAACTGATGGTACGATTTCTAAATTATTACCTTCTGATATTGCCAGTTTCGCCAGATCATCTACTTGTTCATTTCTATAGAGGCCAATGTGAGACGGAATCCACTGTATTTTTATAAAAATATCCCTACATTGGAAGTCATTCAGCATTTTAAGAATGGAAATAGCTGTCCCAGTACCTCTGTGCCCAGAGGCGCATCGAGCTAAATGCTGAATAGCACTTCGACTATCACTAAGAACTACAATCTTGTTTTGTCCTATAGTATTAGCATATTTTAGAGCTTCTAGTATACCTACAAGCTCAGCAGTCATGATTGAAACTTGTGAATTTATTTTGAACTTTCCATATGAGTTATATTTTGGATCTAAATAAGCCGCGCCGATTCCCTTATTAGTTTTGGAACCATCCGTATACAGCATATGCCACCCTTCATATTTTAAGCTTAATTCTTCTAGAATGTGGAACTTAAGTGAACATAAATCATAATCTTTTTTAGATGTATTAACACTTACAAGATTATCTTCTAAAACATTTATTACTTTAATTTTTGTTGTCCAAACGTCTAAGGAGAAGATTTCAATAGGATCGGATGATGCAACTACTTCGTTTTTTATTTCATTATAAATTGTTACAAGTAAAGGAGCTTTTTTCTTTCTCCAATAAGTACTCTGACAAACATTACATAATTCGTTCAATAGAAATAGTGTTTCATTGTTTTTAAAAGATTTAGCTTTTAAACAGTATTTTATGCCAAGATATCTTCTTCTTATACATAAAGGAGAAATACCAATTTCACATTCCATGACATGTATTGGTGTACTCTTTATAAAACTGCCAACTATACGCAACGCCTGATTTTGGATTTTATTCATTTTCGAAATATTAACATTAGCACTATTATCAAACAAGAAACTACCATAGTCGAGTCTACTCCTAATGATGGAAATATATAAACGTCGTAAATGTTTTGGGTGAAGACCCCACGATTGGCCAGCTAACAATTTGAGCAGATTTAGGAACTTTGTACTTTTTTCGCAAATCTCATTGATGTGTTTACGCCATCGTAAGGAGTAATCAAGCCAAAAACCTAAATATTTAATATTGTCGACCTTTTTTAACTGAATACCATTAATAGCCAATGTAATTTGTTGTCTTCTGAAACCTCTACTGAAAATAACATATTGGGATTTATCTGCAGACAAATTTAAACCAATATTTTCTAATAAAATAACTATTGTATTCAAGGCGTCTTGAATTTTAGTAGCACAATTGAGAATGTTATTGCTATTTGTATATATTATGAAATCATCAGCGTATTGTGAAATGTTTACAGACTGTACTGTTTTGCATATATTAGCTGTAACAATATTAAATAACAGAGGAGATATGGGATCTCCCTGTGCTAGCCCTTTATTTGTCCATCTACAAATAGTATTACCCTCAGCATTGACTTCCATTTTTAAATGTCTTTCTTTAAGAAATGTCCACAAATATAAACAAATTCTTTTTCCTACACCAATATTGTCAAGGGTTGTGACTACACATTCAACATTAACGTTATTGTAGGCGTTTTCTACGTCCAAAAAACAAGCCAAAGTGGGATGATTATATGTTTGTCCAGTCTGTATTGTTGTCACAAGTCGTGCTACATTATCTATACAAGAATAAGATCTTCTAAAACCCGTAGTTTTAGGTGACAAAATTTTATTGCTCTCAACAAACCACTCTATGCGTCTGGATAACATAGTATGAAAGATTTTACAAATACACGATATTAGTGAAATTGGTCTAAGTTTTGAATTGTCTGTTTTAAGTATTGGTATTATTTTAATTTCGCGCCATTGTTGTGGAATATAACCAGATGAATATATCATATTAAAAATTTTAAGAAGGTAGACCAGACCTAGATCAGGCATATTAGAAATCATAGAATAAGTAATATTATCATCGCCTGAAGCAGTATCTTTGGTTTTATTAAGGCATTTAAATAATTCATCTATAGAAAATAAGGATTCCATTAAAGGATTTGAGGATACAAATGATGGGCATTTATATGTCACTGAATCGGGAGAGAGACTACATAAAAGTTGTTCATTTTTTTCTGACGAGTAGTATAGTTTGGGACGTTTGTATCCTTTTATCCATCTCATGCGATGATACATTTCAGGGGCTGATGTAGTTTCATTAATAGAGTCACAAAACTCACACCAACTTTTTGTACGAGCCTGATGAATACACTTTTTGACGCTCATAATTTTATCTTCTAATTTAGTAAGATTTTCTGGTGTTGGGTTTTTCCTAAAACATTTTAAAGCTAGTCTACGTTGAGCAATAGCCTCAGATATAGATGGATTCCAAAATCGTATAGGCCGAAATTTTGCTGTAGGATTAGTACAAATTTTTATGCAGGGAATATTTTCATCGGCGGCTATATTCATACATTGTAATAGGTTATTGTAACTCTGTTGCACGTCACGAATGTTATGATTTTCATCCTGGTGTAGTGCCTTTAAACGTGATTCAAGAGTATTATGGTATCCACACCAATTAGCTTTTTTAAAATTACGAAGTTTAGAACAGTTATAATTATCTCGAAAATTCATCGAATATTTTATTACTAAATGATCACTACCCAAGCTTTCATTTGTGACCTTCCAAAAAAAGTTAATAGCGATATCTGTTGAGACAAATGTGATATCAGGTGATGTTTGCTGGAGATTATTATTTACTAACTTGACCCTTGTAGAACTGTTGTCGTTAATTGACACATAACCATTATCTATACTGGAGTCAAATAGCTGTTTTCCTCTAGTATCAATCCTACTCGACCAATTCGAATGATGAGCATTGAAATCACCAGCGATAATCGTTTTGCACGGAAACCTAGACAATAAATCATCCCAGTCTGCTTGAGTAGTGTGGACTGTTGTTGGACAATATACTGATATTACATTAATTAAATTTTTGACATTTAAAATTTTTATGTGTACTACCTCAATACCTGGGTTTGAAATGGAAATAGGACATATTTCTATTTTAATAGACTTATGACTAATTATACAAACGCCGCCGTATCCATCAAACCTATCTTTTCTGCATATATTATAGTCTTTAATCCGCAAAATTGAATTTGGTTCAAGCCATGTTTCACTCAAAAGGGCTAAGTGGACTTTCTCTTGAAATAATAAACATTCAAACTCAGGTACTTTCGGTCTTACACTTTGTGAGTTCCACTGAACTAAATTCAAAACAAAATCTTTTAAATTACACATTTTTAAACATTGATATTATATTCTTTAAAACATCTACTTTTTCAAAATTACTTACAACAAACTCTAAAAATACTTCAAATATGAACTTAGTAACTGCAACAATTTTTTCTTCCAGCTTACTGTTAGACATAATAATTTCTTTCATTCGCGATAAAAATAGTGCAAGACTAATTTTACCTTTAAATTCATCACCACAATTTTTCGGAGTCTGGTTTACTGTACTTTGTTTTTCTTCATTATCGTTTTGTGTATTAAAATCTTCCCAATTATGGTTAGAAGCTTTCGTGTGTTTGTTTTTCTTGTTTTTGTTTTGACGAGTCGCCTTACAAACTTTTACACCTTCGTCGTTGCTTTTTGAGTCAGAATCGTACTCCTCAGTATGTACAGTAGCTTTTGTCACTAAAATATCCCTATATAATGTTTTTAAAGTACTCACATTGGTGGTATTTTCATTTTCAGTAATATTTTCAGATTCCTTTCGGCTACTGTTTTCTCTACTATCTCTATATAGTTCAAGAGCTTTTCGGTACGTACAATTCTCTGTATACATTATTTTCCTGATATTTTTTTCTTTTAGAAACACTGGACATGTTTTGTCTAGAGCCATATGACCATTCTTACAATTTATGCAGTTAAACTGCGTTGTTTCACAGTTTTCATGATTCAAACCACATTTTGGACAGACAATTTTTTTATTTGGACATATTTTAGTCTGATGTCCAAATTTCCAGCATCGAGCACATTGTGTAACTGGAAACATGAAGGGCTTTACTTCAAATCTGCAACCAAATCCATACACGTAGGGTGGTAATGTGGAACCTCTAAAGGATATTCTAACAGTCTCACTATTTATCCATTTCCCTTCTGCTAAACGATTCAACCTTTTGACGGACAATATTTCATAGCCACATTGAAGGTTTTCTAAGAGATCCTGTTCCCCTTCTTCTAGATCAATATCCTTAATAATTCCATACGACACACTTGTTTCATCTGCAAATTGAACTTTAAAGCCCATATCCCTTAACTTTTTATTCTGGACCAATTTATCAGCATCATCCTTTACCCCGAAATGAATTTGTACTTTGTATGGGCTCCTAAACTTTATTCTTAGTATATTCGTAATATTCTCTGATCTCAATAACTTAGCAAAAGCTATTTGTTTCGGCAAAATATCATTATATGAGATATTAACTTGATACATTTCTTCATTTGAATTATGATTATTTGAAAAATGCAAATCCTTACCTTTTGAAATGTTTCTAGCTACCTTTGGAACTTTACCGACTGTAATAAAACCTTCATTTGTGTCATCAATTTCCTCCATGATTTCACTGACCGGCCGCCTCCTTTTTTCTGGCACCTTTGACTTACCAACTTGTTCACTAACTTTTTCGCACTCCATACTATCGAGTTGTTTTTTAGACATTGTCACATTTATATTATCTTCCTCCATGTTGTAATAGGTGCTAATTTTCTCCTCACAACCTACATTCTCCCCAGTATAGGACATAAACGTCTGCGAAGAGTGGGTACTTTGTAAAAGAAATTATGAATTTAATTTAGACGCTTAAAAACACGCGCGCTCGCATCGGCGAACGCTACGTCACTCTAATTTTTTTTTTTTAATACTGTGCACTTGGGCACAGACAAACCAGCGTTAGGGAAAACATCTTAGACAGGAGAAAGGAGGTATGATAAATAAATAATATTAAAATAATTTCAGAACATCATCTGGGAGCTTTACGTCATGGGCATGGTCGACACGTGTGGTTTGATGTGGCAAGTGCTCCGGGTGATTCTTCTTCACTGCTTGCTGCAGAATTGCGTTTACATCAAGCTGCCTCTCATTCAGATGATCCAACAGCCTTATACACGGTTGTCGTACACCGCGTCATTAGCATCGATAATCTGGGGTAATAAATTTTGTTACATTTGGTACATTCATTATTATAGGAATGAGATCACATTACATAGATTGTTTCTGTTTACGAATTCTATGGCAACCAGACAATACTAACACAATATTTATACTTCCTAAAGACGTCATAAACCAAAAAGACAAAATTATATTTCGAACGATTAAAGAAACCAAAAAATCGACCAATTGTGTAATTTGAATAACAAAATGTTTCGATAATTGCTGAAGACTTGTTAATTTTCGTAGAATCCGATTAATTTTTAGTGATCAGTTGTTGACGTTATTTAAATAAAAAGAGCCTAATGAAAATAACTAATGGAACAGTAAATATTTATTATAATGAAATGTAAATTTTATTAAACGTGTTACTATTTAAATATTCATTATAAAACGTAAATAAAAAGCTTTTTTTGCGTCGCAGCGGCATAAAAATGGAACGTGTAGTGGCTGTCAACACGAGTGCTGGTGCTGAAGGCTGGTTGGAACTGAATGTCACTGCAGCACTGTCTATTTGGCTTAATGTACCCGCTGACAACCATGGATTTTTCATTACTTTGCATCCACATTCGCAACCTGGTAAATGGAGTTCTAAATAATTTTTTTAAAAATTTTTACATACATAGCACCTTTAATTTATAAACTAAACTAGCTGTCTTAGCAAACGTTGCTTTGCCATGCAATTATCGCTATTAAAAATAAGGTTTGATCGTAGAGGGGTGAAAATTTAGGGTTGTATGTATTTTAATATGCTGTATCATAAAAAAATAAAAAGAAAAAAATTGACAAAAAAATTGGGGTGGATCGTTGTTAATATTTAGGGGTATGAAAAGTAAATGTTGTCCGAATCTCTATCCTAGCCGATATATACTCTAAGATTCACGAAAATCGATCGAGCCGTTTCGGAGGAGTTCAACTTCTAACACCGTGACTCGAGAATTTTATATATTAAACTAGCTGACCCAGCAAACGTTGCTTTGCTATATAATTATCGCTATTAAATAAAGGAGATGTTCGTAGAGGGATGAAAATTTAGGGTTGTATGCATATTTGTATGCTGTATCATAAAAAAAATAAAAACAAAAATTTTTATTAAAAAAAAAAATAAAAAAAATTTAGGGGTAGATCACCCTTATATATTAAATTACATTATGTCTAAGTCTAAGTAAAATCTTTCTTCATCAAAGAAATGCTACATAGTACGGCTGCCTCATTGTTCTAATTAACATGTTCGGCCACAGACATGACGTCCTGGGTTCTAGTCCCGGGTCGAGCTAATTCAAAAGTGGATATTGAGTTTTCCATTAAGATCTTCTTAATATTACCTCGAAGTTGGGTACTTGGCGGTGGATCCACCCCCGTGCTTCGGAGAGCACGTTAAGCTGTCAGTCCTGCGCCTGATCTCTCAGGTCATGTCGGATTTCCGTCACATCGGAATATGAGCCTGAAGGAATAGATGGTGCACTTGTGTACTGTGCCTGCCAACCCACAGTGGAGCAGCGTGGTAGGTCTATGCTCTAACTACGACTCTAACCCTCACTCTATGAGTGAGGAGGCCAGCATCAGTGAGACCTTGATGGGCTGCTAAATTTAATTAAATACAGATATGAGGTACTGACCTGTAGGTGAATGAGCTGACCACAAGGCCAAAGAGGCAGTCTTAGAAGTTAGAGGATTAATATATATGCCATATGTTACAGAACGTCATGTTAAACCAGAAGAAATAGGATTAGAAGAGGTACATGGAGCTAATTCCGAAGGCAAACAACCCTTCATGGTTGCATTCTTTAAGAATGGACCAAAATTGGGCTCTGCAGACACAGGAGCGCGGAGGAAACGTGAAGCGAGGAGGTGGCGTAATCACGGATATTCAGAAAATTACCTTAGAAATCCACTAACAGGCTAGTTCCGTTTATAGTTTTTTATATTTTGACTTATCTTATCTGTAGAGTATACAATACCTTGGTACGTAATCACTAATTTAGTTTCCTATTTATAAGAACACGGATTCGGGTTAATAAAATGTGATTTTCTAAATTTGCTCTGTCGAGTACCGAAGCCGGTATCTTTGCTGGTGAAATGAGTACTTGTTCTATTACGACAGGGAGGTAACATTTATTCGGTAATGTTGGTTTGAGTTTCTTACATATTTCATATCGGCACGTGATGAAAAGACAAGAGTACGTACGTTATAGTACGATTTTTTATATTATTGCTTGAAAGGATTAGCGTTTGACTGTGATCACACCTGATGGTTAGAGATGATACAATGGAATTGAGCTAATCTGGTAAGATGCAATTTAACTATTCTGGTTTTCTATACAGCATCGTACCGGAACACAAATCTCTTTACTTGGCGATATGTTATTGTTGGTAGGGTGGTTACTTACCACGACCGAAGCCTCCCACCAGTCCAGACTCAGATGAATTAGAAAGAAATTAGTAATTTTAAATGAATGATTTTCGTTATTTCTATGTTTTTATTTTACAGAATCAAACAGAATAAGACGTTTATTGAAATTCCAGATACATCACATTGGACGACACGCAGCTGCGAGATACAAACCCTCTACGTTAGTTTCAAGGACCTAGAGTGGCAGGTAATTTTTTAAATTGGTTATTCTAATTAAGAGTACAAGTAGGCTCAAAAAGCACTTTTGAATCGTCATTAGCCTATCCGTTTGTAACAAATCTACCACCGGTTCGGAAAGTTCATTTCGCTGAGAAGAAAGCATCGAGAAACTCAACGGTTACTCCATTATATGTATAATGGAGTAGCCTATGAAAAGTATGTACTTTTCATAGGCTACGTGTGTAGCTTTCTTGTGCAACTGGAATAAAGTCCAAACGTCTTTGTCACTTAAATAATCTTCAATATTATAATATACCTTTTGTAATAGGACGTTTTTATCAAACTAGTTACCATACCTCATAATAACGTCTACAGAAAAACTTAACATATTTTCTAGCACAGTCACCAGGTTTCGAATGAAAAAAACATTAAAAATGGTTCAACCAATAAAAAATTATACGGTTATACATAAAAAACAGCAGACAACTTGAATACCTTCCCATTTTTTTAAACCGGTAAAAATTTGATCGAATTTTCTATTATAAAGTGTATGTATGATGAAATCAAAAAATATTAAGGATATATCTACAGTTTCTTTCATATTTAAAATTTAGGACATTTTTTTACTGCGTAATGGAAATTTCTTTCTTATTTATAGTATAATATTTTATTATGTTAGGTGTTATCTACAACATATACTGATAAACAGAAATCTTTAATATCGAAAAAGGGTTACACTTTTTTGATAATAAATTTTATAATGAAATCCTCGTAGTCGTAATCGATCGGGTTAATACCTCCATTTAAGGCCGTGTAAACCGTTCACCGTGTATTTTTAATATTTTTGTACTATTTTCTTACATCTACTATTAATAAAGTATTCTTACAGGACTGGATAATCGCACCCGACGGCTACGGTGCATTTTATTGTAGTGGAGAATGCAACTTTCCTCTAAACGCACATAAAAATGCAACTAATCACGCAATTGTGCAAACACTGGTTCATCTTTTAAATCCTACCCAGGTTTGTACTTGCTATTAAAGAAAAGTGAATTAGCATCCTATTAACGTCCCATTGCTGGGCACAGGGTTCTTGACTCAACGAGAGAGGTAGGCTAGATATACCCCAGAATTTCTCCCGGAATATGAAGGTTTCTTTACTATGTTATCCTTCGCCGAAAAGCACAATGATAGACTGGACGTTAGTAGGCTGATACGAACCTTTTATTGAAAAGAAAATTTCTTTATCATTGTTGTGATTTGAAAGCCGATGAAACGATTAAGCGACAGTAAAAAGACGGACACTTAAATTCATAACATTTGATGTTGACATTGGGAGAAATTGAGATAGGAGGCGTTATAGTGTTTCTTATGTTCGTGTTTCTCTTTGTGCTCTGCTTCGTACCACCTTATATGGTGTTTATTAAGGCATAGTGGGAGTTAAAATTAAATTATTACTAAAACCTACAATTATTCTTATTCTTATATTAGTCACAATATCTTGAAAGCAACATTTTTTAAGGTTTTACTTCTACCACGTGTGAATTGTACAGAAGATTTTTCTTTTTTAATGTTATTCATTTTGTTCAATGTTATGTAAGGCACGGCAACAGGTATCTAAGGAGTTTTTAAGTACGAGATCGACGCTGCGAAGCAAATCCGTACTATAAAAAATATCGTTTTAACAAAACTTTATGATGCCGCTTAAGTCTGTTGAGAAAAAAATATAAATTTAGTGTTAGGAAATTACAACTTTGTTTGATAAATATGGAAGTAATCGTTTATAAAAAAATTAAAGTTTTGGTATTTCTGAACCAAAAAGTAATAATAAAGCAAATAATTTATTGAAATCTCAAATGACGAATTATAACTAAAAATGACACGTGTCTTTATCAATATTAGAAATTTTTATCGAAATAGGAATTTTGTTTTTGATTTTAAAATTTAGAAATGAGAATTTATGAAATATTTTTATTTTATAAATTGTGAAAAAGATTATATCAAATTATTAAATGATGTGTACCAAATCTTTGTGACACGTTTCATCCATGAAAATTTTACCCTCATGCGCCTAAAGAAGTTTCAATTCTGTTTTGAAAATAATTTTGGTTTTGCGGATTACTTTGCTTAGTTTCCAGCTTAGATGCGATTGTACAACTTTTGCTTATCAATAAACAAAAATATCAGAATTTTGATGAGATAATCGATAAAAGCTGCACGCACGAAAAAGAAGAACTCTCATTGTCAGGTTTCGTCTGAACCGTGTGTGCAAGCGATACAGAGGCACGCTCAGCCTGTAAGGCATCTTTTGTGGGTAGCTATTAAAGTAAGATTAAAAATTTTCGTCAATATTTTGTCATGACGTTATCACGTAAAATCACCCGTAAAACCACATTACAAACAACCTTTTTTTTTAAAGCAATGGGTATGTATAGTATATGGTACGTTTGGTATTTTCACAGGTACCGAAGCCGTCGTGTGCACCAATAAAGTTGTCTCCAATCTCAGTCCTTTATTATACCGATGACTCAAACGTAATATTACGTAAATATAAGAATATGGTTGTTAAAAGTTGTGGTTGTCATTAGTAAAGTATACGTAAGGTTACGGTCTAACACTTAGATATATCTGTGTGCTCATATTATTGTATTATTAAACTGCGTGTATGAGTTAAATTAGCATATTATTTATTTGAAAAACAAACAATTATTATATACCTTGCAAACTACATTACAACTAACATAAAAAATCAGTCCAATTTCCGCTATTAATTATGAAATGTAGGTGTTAGGAGACCGTTTTCGAAAACGAAGAAAGATGATAATAGTAATGACACCTTTGATGATGGGACGGAAAAAACGATCATAATTTAAAAAAAACATATTTTAAAACGTTTTCTTAGCATTATTTACACTTCATCGTGTTAGTACAGCCAAATGAAGGCACAGGCGCGGCGCGCGTTAATCAGTTCTTTGACCCGTGCGTTCGAGCACCAGCTTCTGACGACCTCGTTGGCGCAGTGCTCGCTTTCATAGTAGAAGCCCCGGGTTCGATCCCCGGTAGGTCGAATTTAGAAAATTGTATTTTTTAATTTATCTGAGTCTGGATCGATGGGAGGCTTCGGCTATAGCTAGTTACCACACTATCAGGAAAAACGTATTACCAAACAAAGTGTTTGTATTCCGGTACGATGCCATGTAGAAACCACATGAGTTATATCGCCTCTTACCGGATGACCATCAGATGAGATCAAGTCCTAAACTGTCAGCAATATAAATAAAAATCCAGCTGATTTGGATTTTGTCATTCATTGTTTTTTTTAGTAATGTTATTTTTACGTAACTATTGTTTCATTTAGCTGTACTAACATGATGGAGCGTAAATACTGCTAATAAAATGTTTCAAAAATATGATTTTTTAAAATCAGGGTCGATTTTTTTTCCGTCCCGTCATCAAAGGTTTCATCTCTCTTCGTTTTCGGAAGCGCTCTTCTAACACTGATTAGATAAAAAAAGTGTATTAGAGTTAATTTGTGTAAAAATAAAAATAAAAACTTTTTAAGAGTGATCATCGATCAATATGTAATTATATTGATACATTTTACTGGGATTAGCTCATTACAATCGTTTGTCAGTACTTTGAAGGCTTCGCTGGCGTAACAGAATGAGTACCGTTGCGGTTTGAAAATTGTGTTTCCTAATTTGTGTAGTTCTGAAAGGCTTCGGCCTTATTTTTTCACAATCTTATCAGTATACACGTACCGCGAAATATATAGTGGTTCGGTAAGATTCTGTGTAGAAACAAATAAGAGCAACTATCTGGCAAGAGGTGAAATTAGTGCGCCTCTTGCCAAATAAGTGCGTTTCCATCTTAGAATGCATCGTGACTTACCATCAGTTATAATAACAGTCAAGCGCTAACCTGTCACCAATAAACAAACAATTATGCCCTTATTAGGTGAGCCATACCATCTTGCACTGTGTCATATAATCACATATCATAATCTGAAATCACATTAAAACGCTAAATTGTACTTAATACAAATCTAAATATACAATGACTAATGTATTTCAATCGCGCAGTTGAAATTTGCGCAGTTATCTCTAAATGTTAGTCGACCAATTTTAGATTAGTAGTAGTAGATTTTATAATCAAAACTAGTCCAAGAAATCATCAGACAAACTCAATAACATTGGTAGCTTTAAGTATGGCTTACGTTTAAATTAAACTATAATCACAAAGTAAAATAATTCTTAACTGAAATTAAGAAGGAAATGAAAATTGAATTATTTTATCAAAAAGGGAAGGATAATTACACGACGGAAGTAGACATATATATTGACAAACACACATATAAATGTGAGCATTGGATCCCGCCGACATCGTCATTAGTGGGGTCCATAATTCAACCACCAAAGTGTGGTCGTAGGTGTGTAATGTTGTTGCAATCAAAACACTTAGTATTAATTAACTCAGATCCTCTCTCAGATAGTCCAGATGTTTCTGATATCAAATTACACAAATACATTAACAGTAATACTTAGGAACTCGAGAACGCCGCCGGCCAGTGACACATTGACTATGTCGATATGTAGCGCTGGCGTCCGATTTATATATATATATATATATATATATAACTGTACATTTAATGAATTAAAACCTCATTCGTATATACGAATCAAAATTACAATAATAGGCACTGTTATAACATGTATTTTAATTAAAAGCGCAGGTTTTGATTCACAATTATTTGTAACAAATTGATAATCTTGCCACACTTACAGCATGGTTGCATACGTGTATCGTCTACTTGTTATTATAATATCTTTAAGAAATTGATTGTAAAGCTTGAACTGTTTTAATTTCACTATTAAATGGGTTGCCTCACAATTACTCAAAACCTTATTAAGTATAATTCATAGACGTAATCATGTTCTGAAGCATGTTATTTAGATGCAGTGTGCCGTGTTTAATTGTTACTTTTTTATTTGCTTCATTAAAAGGATACATTTTATTTTTATCATATTATACTTATGATACCTATAAATAATATTGGTCCAGATATGGTGGTTGCAGCCTTTAGGCATTAATTACTATTATAATTTCACAAACATTTTTAAAAACTGTCCTTTTTATAATTTGAACATATGTACTCGGAGTACGTGTGTATTATATGAATTTGTTAAAAAGATAATGTCATTTATGTGCCAATTAAATGTAAGTTATTTTAATAAGTAATTAAGAGTTAGTGCTACTTTATGAAGATGCAAATAAATAATCATTAAAGTTTTTAATCTTCGGTAACAGATTTTTATTTATTATTTTTATTTCCTTTATCTTGTTATTGTCTTTATCTATTGAAGTGTTTAAACAACAACGGAGTACCAAAGATCTTAAGGCATTAGAATGGTAATTTGAAAGCGTCATACGTACTCGTATGTCACAGCTTCCATGAAGCACAAAGAAAAACGCGGCCGTACAAATCGGCAACAACGAAAACAGTGTCGTACATTTATCTCGCTCTTTCCTTAGGGTAGTGCCGCACTTATATAAGTGAGAGAAATAACACATATCAACTATTCCAGTTATTTGGTATCAATAACAATTTTTAAACCAAATTGCGCTTTTGATAAAACTAATAACGGGAAAAGGTTTCCATATGAATGAATATGAAGACTCCTCATCAGTGGCGTAACTATACCATCTGGGGCCCGTGGCAAATTCCTTTGATAGGGCCCTACAGCAAAAATCGTCACGTACTTGTTATATTTTAATAGTACCACTTAAGTAGTTACCCAACATTAATAACAATTTTATTTTCAAGGGCATGAGTTCATACATTTACATTAATTCACATTCACCAGCCTATATACTATATTCCACTTCTGGGCATAGGCCTCCCGTCACAGGCGAAAGGGAATGAGCTATAATCCCCACGCAAGTCTACATCAAGAGACTTCACATACATCTTCCATTCGCTAGCCTTTCGGTGAAGGAAACCTGCATTCATTTACAATGAAATAAAAATAACAATTTAATTTCAATAAGGTATTTATTATGAAAAAGCTTTATGTTCCACAAAAGTATCTATTACATTATCAAAGTTTGGATCGGGCCATAGTTGCCCAAGTTGCATAACCTATCTTGTTTCCATGTGCTTCGAGTACCTCTTGGGCCGGGGCCTTCTTGGGCCGGGGTCTTCTTGGGCCAGGGGTCCGTTACAGTTACGCCACTGCTCTTAATACTTATAGAAGTTATTCATGTGAATTAAAATTCATACAGGGAGGATTTCCCGCTTCAGGCCTACTAAGTTAATGTTGTCTAGTTCAGTTTAGCAGAGTAATTAGTAATAATATTTTGCCCTAATCTACCTAATATGAACTTGTATTATCTATGTCTAGAGTACGACGACCATGCTTAGTTCAGTATAGTGTCTATTGAGTCACACTGTTCTTGAGTTCTTCTTAAAAGCACCACACTACACTATATTGTGTCATTGCACTTTCACTAACTGAAAAGGTTTTGTTTTTTTAAGTCTTCTCTTTGTCCGTGTGATATCCAGAAGTTTAGCAGCTTCAGTATTCACATGATGTCGAAGTTTTGGTGATGAGCTTTGACAATTCTTTCGATGTAATTATTTACGAGCTCTATGTGCTGGTATTAGGTCCTTGAGAAGATCGCTATTCCGCTTATTCTTAACAATTTCCCTAAGTACTTTGTTTGGAATTTTCAGATTCAGATTGTTAGGTTTGGTACATCCCCAAAGTTGGATCACACATGTCCGAACTGGTATTAGGACTGTTTTATATAGCACTAGCTTATTGGGTACTGACAGTGCTGAATGCCTTTCAAGTAGCCAATACATCTTTCTATATCGTATTTCTATTATTTCTCTTCACGTTTCTTTTTACCATAAGCTTTAAATATAATATGAGGCAAAAAACAACAGACAGGGCGTGAAGTTGTCGTGAAAAAGCGGGCTTAATTTTACCAGAATATATTATTATTTATACTTTATTGTACACCACACAAAATAATTATATAATAGAAAGGAGACTTAAACTATATAAATTAGTGACGGAAAAAAGGAGGTCTTATCGCTTTGCAGCGATTCCTTTCAAGCAACAAAGAAGGAGACTCGTTAACTTATGTTGATGTACTAAGCTGGTTTTTAATAGAATATTTGTAGTCCTAATAGAATAATCACGTACAAAAATGACACCTCTTTTTTAAATTTAGATGAGCTATGTGAATATAATTTTTATCGTTTTTTATTTATATATTGTAAACGTTTGTATTTATAAAACGATTTCAAAAGCTCCATCAAAGAGGCAAATATTACGAAGAATATCTTACTTAAAGTAAAGGGTCATCTACAATATTTAATGCTTGGGTAACATAGTTATCAGCAGAAGTCATTGTTAATACTTTATTGGTTTTAAAAATGCAATAAATTTTTGTTTAAATTTAACCAATTCTATGTCCAAAATCGAAACAACTTCAGCAAAATGAAAAAATATAATAACCAAAATTGACTGAAAAATTTCAGAGTTCATCGCGGTCAAAAATTGTGACAGGGAATTTGTTATATATTACATGGCAGAAATTCCGTAGTCTATCGAATAGAAGTCTCAATTGTTGACTTCTTTAATGTACATCAAATATGAGACATTTTTACGACCT
Source organism: Elymnias hypermnestra (assembly GCA_015832385.1). Taxonomy (NCBI): domain Eukaryota; kingdom Metazoa; phylum Arthropoda; class Insecta; order Lepidoptera; family Nymphalidae; genus Elymnias; species Elymnias hypermnestra. Next base: position 5,445,661 of record JACTOM010000070.1, read on the forward strand.
CATTGGCGTATCGGTGTGAAATTATTCAAGTTTATTAGTTGTTATGAATGTCTAACCGTGATAGGTTACTACCCCAACACGTCTTAGATATTTTCTTTAATAAAATTTATATACATACTCGTTACCATAAAGTTTATACTGAAATTCACTGTTCGTACCTATTGTGCCTTCTTTAGTACAACATGTAACAATATATGTATAATTTCATTTATTAATACTGCAATTCAAAACATTAACCTATTTTTAAATATTTTTATTATTATTAACAGTATAGTGATTTGATATCAATAGGTAGAAGGACTAACGTTCGATTTATATTTACCTATAATTTACATTCCAAGAACTCGGTCAGTTGATTTACGATTATCAGTACCTGATAACGATTGAATCGTCATCTTTGTCATACCGGGTACCTATGATTCCACGTAATATTTATGTTCAGTGTTTGTTGCATTGTTGTTCAGAACACTTGAGCAATCTTGTATCGTTATAAAATATTTGAGTGTTTTCAATTCATTTTTAACGGAAAAAAAAAGTGACATATAGCTTTTAAAATAAGTTGACGTCTTTTATCGGGGGAGGAGTAGGTAGTGATTTCAAGGATCTTACAGCCTCTCGTGTGTGGTTTAAAGATGATCACATAGACGCTTCGAAGCTCGCAGCATTCACCCGCCGCCAACGACCTATATCGCACGTTTCGTATATTCCTTCTCTACAAAATAAACAATGTAAACCGCGCCGACCGACACTCACCACCTGTTATAAACGTATTTATTTATTAAAATCACTTCGTAGAGTTTTGTTTAAACAATGTGGCCTCCGATTTTATTTTTCGCAGTTGCTTTCGTAGCGGTAAGCGTTGATGCTGCTGCGGATTTTAGTGCCCACCAAACTACGGTTTTTCGAAAATGTTGTCCTAGAACTAAAAGTCTTATTAAAGTGATTGACACAAGTGAGCAATATGAATGTGTAGATAGCGAGTTTTTAGTGAAGAGTTATAATATTTTCAGTGAACCTCTTTACGTTGGTAAAAGTGTTGTGATAAAATACGGTCTTCCGACTGAATGTTATGACCTACAAATTATAGAAATAAGTGTTGCTAAAACTAAACTGCAGTCATGGGAGAATATTTGCTATGATAAGTTAGTTGCCGAAATCGGTAATAGCACTCTAAAACAAAACATTCCGAAAATAGTAGCTGTAGCCTGTAATAGTAGTGAAATAGAGGATTCGTCTGATTCTCAAATAAAAATAAATCAAATACGAAAATGTTGCCCAAAAGGTCAAACTTACGATACTAGGTTTCATGAATGTAAATCTAATATTCAATTTAACGGTACAAATTGGTTAGGAGCAAATCATGTTAATACAGGCGATATATACGATGTAGATTATGGCCTATCCTGTAAATTTGACGAATATTCTATTGAACTGCTCGAAGATGTTTTTTCATTGTCTGTTGAAGAAAGCAATTTATTTATATCAAATAAAAATAGAGACGAAAATGGCCAATTTATGCCGGGAGAGTGGTGCTTGGATAATGAATATAAGGGACACAAGCTTATGGCTCAAGTTTGCACGCGAAATTGTGAAACATTCAGTGCTTTTTGTGTTCGAAAATGCTGTCCTCTAGGGCAGCATTTTAAACTTCGTCGCTGTGGGACGTTCGCAAGTACTTGTGTGCCGAATGAAGATATGAATGTTGTTTTTAACATTTCATCGTACTTGGACCCTTTGCTTGCGTATGATGAAAATTTGATAGGTAAGGTACATAAATTTTAACTATTAATAATATATCTTTAATTAGAATCTAGAATTAGATTAAAATTGTATTAGACGTATTTATAACTGCGCCGATATATAAATATAGAAAATTTCGAATGAATTGCATGAGAAAGTTAAAGTCTGTGTATAAAAATAAAAATTTAGTAAGGAAAAATCTGATTAAGATATGTGGGAACTGTTATAAGCATATTTATTATAAATGCGATTCACTCAATAACGATTTCATTTTGATTTCTTTATATTCAAGTACATTTAAATTCATCTTCAATCTTCGAACCTATTCTTAAATTTGAAAAAATTTTATGTAGGGGCCCACATTAGTTTCTGGAAATTAATTTGTGAAGATGCAAACCGAATATTAAATTCGCGTTGAATTTTAGAAATGTATGTTAGTGACATAAAGGACAACTCCTGACCTCTAACGAAACACTAAAGAGCATATTTTTTTGGTTAAATATAAAAGTCTTATAAAATAGTATAAAGCCTCAATTATGTCATTTATAAAAAAAAAACTATATTTCACGTTTTACGAGAAAGCTCGCAAGAAACTTTGGTATTCGAAAATAGACATTCACACTTTAAATACAATCGGAAGATATTATTCTCAAACACTTGCTATAGCACTTTACGTTTCAATTTAAGCATTAGAATAAAGATAAGATTTTATGCTTTTAATAGAAACATTATTGGCTATTACTTTGTTAGATTCGAATAATTCTTTCAATGCGTTCACTGAATAAGAACATACAGTATTAAAGCTCTTACATATAATTTTGCATACTATAGCAATTATAACTAAGTACGTATTTCTGTTTTAAAGGAATATTGTCTGAATTCATATAAGTTATTCATTACAATGAAACCAAACTTTGAAATAAACCAATGACATTTTGTGCGTCACAATGCCATTTTGAAGATAAGTTTATAACAAGAAAATATAAATTATTCTGAATTGTTATATCCTAAAAAAGAATAAAAAATGTAATTGTTCATCTAAGGCGACATATAGGTAATAAGTAACTATGGCTATATTATAATATGTGACCATACTATTAACTGAGATTTACTGTATGGTGAACGTTTTTTAAAACTAATAGCACAAATTTATTCTATATAATAAATTTCAACAAAGGATATCATGATGCTGAAGATAAAACAATTTCAACAATACTTTAATTTATTAATCTATGTACGCATTAAAAAGGCATAGCTTCTCATTCATTCCAAGAGCAATTTCCAATATTAAAATTTTACCAATTATGACATTTGAACATTCTAAAAGTTCATTCTTTGTTAATTTCCTACTCCCAAGGCGGATACGTGGTACATTAAAATGTTATTAATTATGGCACCAACAAAAAATTTTAGGGGCTTTTCCGAATAATAATAGAGCAATATTTTAAATAACATGGATATATTTGAATGTCACAGATAGATTAAATGACTGAGTAGTATATTAATTCAATAATGTTAAAGGTTTTACTCAGTTGCAACACGAATGAGTAGGTAAGTTTATACATTGAAACATGTGGATTTATATTCATATCTACTCAATATATTTATATATACTTACGCCTTGCATGTCGTTCTTACGCATGGCTCCATTAAAATGTACATTATCTAATATTTTTTGTATTTTTAACTGCCTTAAAGTAGCTATATTAAAATACACTAGAAATACTCATAGAATGATCAAGTATCTATGTAATCTTGTAAAAATTACATATTGTGTAATAACCTACATTTGCCATACATATGCTAAAAAATAAAACTACCTAAAATAAATAGTCTAAATTGAACATTCAATACAACTCCATTTCCTTTTGTAGACTATTAGCATAAATTATCGATTAGCAGCGGTGGTATTTCCCTTCACCCTAGTATTAGGTTTGTAATCTTAAACAGTGATATCTTCTATTATATATTTGTGTATTATATTACATACATACATACACACATATATATATATACATACATACATATATGCGTGTACAATGTTACATTTAGAAAGTTTAGAAAGTATATAGTAAAATTTTAATAAGCATAGCTTTAATGGACAAGACAACTTTTTATACCAAACAAACTTCTCTGTCGCTTAATAGAAATATATTTCTTACTTATTTTTCTTAAAACGCTTTTATAAGCTTGGGCTATATGTATCTATGTAACGGAATCTTTGATCGCGATTTTTAGCTATCTACAGAAGTTTAATTAATTCGCAACATTGCATACGTATTAAGTAAATGACAAAGCAATAATTCGTTAAAAAATTCCCATTATCCTTCTTAGGGCCGCCAGGATTAACATATTCTTTCATAGATCCTTTATTAGGGAGTGAAAGGGAAAGAGCTAGTTGGCGATCTGTCGTCTCGGATAGCCGGCAGACTTTTTGAAGGTGGTTTAATTAGACCGGAACTCTTATTAACAAGACGCGTGGAAAAATACCAAATCTTAATAAAAAATAAAAATTAGTTAAAATAAAACTATAAAAAACACGCTTGCTATAAAGTAGCAAACCGAACTAAAAACTTGAACTACTTTTTAATAATAAGTTATAAACAGAATCATTTAATTCAGTGTGAAAAGCGTGGGATGCATTTCACAACGTTCCCATAACTCTCCTTTAGTGGACAGTTGTCAATAGAATGTTTGTAACCTTTAATATGGCAAGCACCCCACGGCTTTCACTCTGAATTATATGATTCTGTTCGTAACTTAAACTTTATTATAATTTTATTTTGAAGTAATTAATTACTATTGATTGTTTCACTTTCTGCTACTGTTAATATAAACTCTTTGTTATTATTTTTCTTTAACTTTTATTTATTAACAGTATGACTTGGAAGTAGTGATATTTAAATGAGTTTTTTAAAAAGATATTCTTAGAACGGGTTTTGAAGGAACATACGTCACATAACAGATATTTTTGTTTTAAAAAACTATATTTTTTAAGATGTTATGGGATTAAGAATCGGCGTGGAATGTCCTCGTGGGAGATTCGTCCTAAACACTTCGTTGCTCCAAGACCAGCACTGGCTAACGAAAGATGCTTACTTGGAGTCACCTAATACTCTCACAAATAACTATTGTCTGGAAACGTTTGATCGCCGGGATTGCCCAAATAATGACGTCATCATCAGCGGTGTTCTGTGTTTCATGCCGGCTATTCCCACCAAGGATTTCCGGATTTCATTCATAGTAAGACATTTCATACTTATATTAAAATTAGTCGGTGCCTACAGCTTATGTCTACGTAGAATTAGTACTCCTCTCTAAGAAACCTACATTACGCACAGATAAAATATGATGTAAGATTTCTCACTGATATAGTCTGTCAGCATTTGGTGTCAGTATACAATGCCTACATATACATATATGTAAGTAAGTAGCAGCCCTTTAACGTCCCACTGCTGGGCACAGGCCTCCTCACTCCGAGGAGCGAGGGTTTTTAGAGCATAGACCCACCACGCTGCTCCACTGCGGATTGGCAGGCATAGTACACAAGTGCACTCTCTATTCCTTCACTCTCATAGTCCNCATAGTAAGACTTTCATATTTATATTAAAATTAGTCGGTGCCTACAGCTTATGTCTACGTAGAATTAGTACTCCTTTCTAAGAAACCTACATTACGCACAGATAAATTAAATGATGTAAGATTTCTCACTGATACAGTCTGTCAGCATTTAGTGTCAGTGTACAATGGATAATAAAAAGGCATTCACAGATATATATATATATATATATCTGGGTTAAATAATATACCATTTTTTATTGCTGACAGGTTAGGGCTTGACTTTGATCACACCAGATGGTTAGTGATAATAAAGTCTAAGATGTAAGCGCACTAATCTGCTAAGAGGTAATTTAACTCTTATGGTTTCTAAATAGCATCATACCAGAACACACAATTCTCTTAGCTTGGCTTTCCGCTAGCAAAGCGAGTATTCGCACCACTGCGCCAGAGACGTCGTCAAATTTCCTATTTTACTCCTTATTATACGAAAACCCGGATACATTCTTTGTTTCTATATCAATTAAATTAACCATTCAAAATTTGAGATAAGAATGTTCTTCCATACAAACTTTCATTATAAAATAATTGATTGTCTTGATTAGAACACAATTTTTTATACTGGATACTTCACAGTAAACTTCCCTATTCGCAGAATCTTATGATGTATATTATAATTATAATATTACTATAAATAAATCATTTAGTTCGAAAGAACACAAGGTAAATATAAACGTTGTTGAAAAGGAAACCACTTTCATTGGATGTGATGATTTTCAAAGATAGGTTAGGGTTTGACTTTTATTTCATTAAACATCAAGTGATGTTACAGTTTAAAATGGTAGCGCGCTAATCAGGTTAGAAATGACTCACCTTTTATTGGTTTCACTGTACCAGAACGTATTTTATATCGATACATATTTGTTGTCTGGTACCCACAGTTGAAATCGCGTACCAGTCTAGACGATTAATTAAAAAATACAATTTACTCAATTTTCCCAGCTGGGAATCGGACCTAGGACAACTGTTAGTGGAGTGAGTATTCGTGTTATTATGTTATCAAAAGAATAGGGAAATTTCTAGCGCCGACAGAGTTGTTGTTGGAGGACAACATTGTTGCGGTGGATGATTAATCTACGGCCGCCAATCATTGAAGCCAGTCATGACAACATATATACTAATTAGTTTTAATACCAAATTCGACTGGGTCGATGTCCTTTAAAGAATCGCAGTTATTTTAGTTTATTTAGAAATGAATTGAGTGACTTTCCCGTGATATTACCCGAATCCCCGTTCATGGAACACATGTTGGTAAAATCATAATGTTCAAGTAGGTATTACAGCACTTTTGAATCGTTAAATATCGCTTTCTTTTAATGAAAGATTTAAATTTACCCAGAGACATCTTTGTAACTTCTTCTGGGAGCTTGTTATAGAAAAGTATACAGTTGCCCTTGAATAATGCCCTTGAAACTTTAATTTTATGTAGCCTACTAAAATTAACAGCAATTTTATTTTCATTTCTTAAGCTATATGTGGTGCAAGATATTTTTATGAACTTACAACAAGTTTTCTAATATATATACGCCGTGAATAGTCATTATTTTCACTGATCTGAATTTGTTTATGTCTTGTCTGAATAGTCCAGTTTATTTATGTTTTCTATGCACGCAGATTAACAATTGTAGTTATAATCCAGGGCCCAGGGTCCATTTCTACAATTAATTTCTATGACAATGACATATCGGAGCAATAAACCCGCGAAAATTATTTGTAAAATAATTTTAAAAACAAAGTTTATTTTAGAGAATATTTGCTGATTTCTTTTTCAAATCAGATTTTTTACTATACAATAGTTTAGGACATATTGGCAAGAGGTTCAGGAAAGAGATAAAATTCACTTGTTAAAATAAATTGCAATTTCGCTTATATGTAGAAGTTGTGATATATATTTTTAATTTTTTTTTTACATACATAAGTAAACGAAACAAACAATATGATAAGTAAATACAAAATTATTTATACGAAGTATAGACTTCATCGTAGAATAAATTTCAAAAACATTTTTCTTTGATTAAAAAAATAAATTTGTTGAAACGTCCAGACAGTTTGGAGAAATAGACTAAGACCAAGAATATTTTACTTTTTATTTATTAAAATTGATTCATTTTAGTTCTACATAAGTGATGTTTTTAAGGATTGAGAGTCGATTTGTATGATAGATTATGTTTACAACTATCCTATTTATGTTAAATCTTCAAGGAACATGATGAAAGAGGCAATATGAAGTAATCACTGTTTATAGATGAATCAGTTTAACCCATGGCGATAGTTATATGTTTTAACATACCGTTCTTAACATCTGTCTGTGTTTGGGTTATCATAATTCAGTGCCCTACAACAGATGCTTATAATTTAAATTGAAACCATTAGTTTTTACCGTTTTTAACTGCTTTGATGTAGCCTTTATAGAATATGAAAACTAGTGACTTTATTTTCAATTCCTCTTGTTAATTAATTTGCGCTGTATACATATACATTTTATAACAATTTTCAGTTGTTATAAAACAGTTTTTTTTTCATCCACTCAAGGTCAATTACAATTATTTTATTGGAATGTAGTTAATACAGTTAATTTGAATATTCATTCCGTGGCGTAGATTTATTTATACGACTTGTTTATAAAACATTAGCAAATATCTCTCCATAAATTGCTGTGTCACATAAACTAGTACTTGTAAATTGTATATTAAAATATTTATGATAATAAGACAAATTTTTGTGTATGAGACCAGAGGGAAAACGAAGAAGTGTAGTTGTAAATGCATAATCGATGCTGACCCCTTCGATTTCCAGATCCCTCACTCAATCTATTACTGCTTCATTGGTCTAGTGGTTAGCATGTTCGACTACAGACAGGAGGTCCTGGGTTCGAGTCCCGGGTCGGGTCAATTCAAAAATGGATATAGAGTTTCTATGGTGTGATCCACCCCCATGCCTCGAAGAGCACGTTAAGCCGTCGGTCCTGCGCCGCTGAGAGATCAGGGATCTCTCTCCGGTTGTGTCGGATTACCGTCACATCGGACTATGAGGGTGAAGGACTAGAGAGTACACTTATGTACTATGCCTGCCAATCCTCAGTGGAGCAGCGTGGTGGGTCTATGCTCTAAAAACCCTCTCTCATATGAGTGAGGAGGCCTGTGCCCAGCAGTGGGACGTTAATGGGCTGCTACTTACCTTTATACGAATACTAGCTGAATCCGCGATTTCGTCTGCGTGGAATGTTTTTTTGGTAGCACTTTGATTTATTTAGGCAAATTGTTTTACAAACAAGAAACATACCCGCACTGCCCTTTGAGGGTCGAATTTCCTAAAATTTACTTTTGATAGTTCCCATTATGTCAAAAAAAATTCTGACCAAGCTTTACATGCCATAAAAGATATAATTTGTATATGTATAGTTTGAATTTTTTAATGAATCCCTCCGCAACCCCCGTGCAGGTGTAATTTCGTAAAATTTACCTGACCTATACTGGGCAAAAGGATATTCCTACCGAATTTCCATTCTCTTCGTCTTATGGTTCCATAGATATCGTGATGAGACAATAGATACCTGGATATCTCTGTATATCTTTCGTGAAGTAAACTGTGACCAAGAACAGATTTTCCAAAAGATCGATAGGTATGCAGTTGATACCAAACAGCTATATGTGATATATGTTTCATATATACAGAGAGGAAATCGCGCTAAGCAGGATGAGTTAGGGTGATGGCGGCCATGTAATTGAACTTCATAACAATATTTTATAGGCAGTCACGAAAGAAAATAAAATTATTATTATGTATATTATTTTTCTCTCTTACCTGATTAGCGTGCTTCCATTTTAGACTGTATCATAACTTACCATCAGATATTATCACTGTCAAGCACTAACCTGTCAGCGATATACTCGTATATATATCGCTGTTTTAAAGTTACTAAAACTAGTATACAAATAGACATCTTTTGAAGTGACTCTTTAGGCACATGAGGGTAAAATGTTTGCGGTTGAAATGCGTGATTAGAACCACGAAGATATGCAGCGTTTTTTATGCTAATCCGTTTGAAGGTTAGGTAGTTTTAATATTTACAAATAATGTGACATTTTAATATGCCACTCGTTATTTAATATACTATTTTTCATAAAAACTCTCTTTTATAACTTTCAAATTCAAATACAAAATATAATTAATAATTTCTAATATTGACAAATAACACGTGGTATTTTTATTTACAAATCGTCATTTGAGATTTCTATAAAATATTTGTTGCAATAAATTTCTAACATATCTTACTTGTTCCTTCCCTTTAAGTCTCGGAAAAGTTTTAGATTTATATAAATATAAACAAGACTGAAAAATTAGTTTGTCAAAGAAGTTTCACTTTTGACATGTGCACTTTGTTTTCATTTTCGTTTTGCCATTCAAATATTTATTGCCCATCAGAAAGCTACTGAAAATTAATCCCATTTTTGTGCGAAATATTCGACGATATTAAACGAAACAGTACAGTTATAGTATTTTAATTGCCTGTACCAAAACAAACTTTCATCAAATTATACGGCTATTAAGCTGTCTTGAAGCTCCTTGAAGTTATTATAGATATGAAGGAAATAAATTTGTCGTAGCGAACATTATGTGTTCATATGTTACAGGAAAAGATCAATAGTTACAATATTGTCGATACTAAGAATATGGCATCCAGAGCTTCAACATTTCTTTTATATACTGTAATTATGGAAGCATACAAATGTTATTGTGCGAAGATTCCGAGAGAAACTGTTTTATGTTTTAGAATAGTCTTTTTTTCGGCTAATGCAAAAAAATCGTGATAATTTTATTAGGTCTCGTGTTTTGATAAGATTTTCATTGTATTTAAAAAGTATAACAATGTGTTGACGCCAGACTGCCGTAAAATATAACGCTAAAGTCCATGGAACAAATTATCTGTGAAACAATTTTCCACATTTTTATGCTAATGCCATATACAAGCTTCGCGAGGTAGGCACTGAATGAATAAACTCCAAACTGACAAATATAATAAACATATAAATTCTCAGAACTAAGCTTACATTTAATTTTATATATTACAACCTAAAGCAAAAGGGTCTCAGATAAGCTATTTATATTTTTTATCAATTATATAGATGTCGTAAAATAATCTTAAATAAAAATTCTAAAAGTCTATTGTTCCTGTTTAAAATAACAATAAATCATCTGCACAAAAGTCTGTATACCAAAAATATTACGAAAAAACAGTAATTTTTATATATTTCGTATCACCTTATACATAAAATAAATAAGAATGTTCTAAGTAATGTAATTTTAAATTTGAATAGGCCTAATTTCAATTACCATTATCCAGAAATCATTATAATATTCACCATAATATATTGAGTTGACCTTACCTAGTATATTAACTCAATGAATTAATAAACTAAGAATTTTATGAAGCATACAAGCAAGCCCTATATTAAGATGTTAATTACAAAATTATCATAATTTTATTTTTCCTAGGTTATGACAATCTCGATTGTTTGTCTTGCGCTGACGTTGTTCGTGTACTGTGCCTTATCCGAATTGAGGAATCTGCACGGGAAAACATTAATCTGTCATGTGTGCATGATGCTGCTGGCATATGGCTGTCTTGCAAGAGTGCAACATAGCGCTGTTTCAGACAGTAACATCTGCACAATGCTCGGTAAGTTGCTGCATAATATCTAAATGATTGGTTCTAGTCAAGGATAGGTCGAACACGTGCACGGGAAGTGCATCTAGATTGGGCACGCAGGATTAAAAATTATCGCATGGAAGCGAATTTAAGAAAACGTTACAAAAAAACGGTAAAATTTAATATCGCATTATTGCAATAAAAGCATATAAACCAATATTATAAAGAGGAAACATTTGTTTTTTATGTATGTTTGTTACGTTTTCAAACAAAAACTACTGGACCGATTTCAAAATTTTTTCACCATTAGAAAGCTGCATTTTCAATGAGCCACATCCCTTAAAAAAATGTATTATTGTAACCCAACTGTATAACTACTTTTTACATCTTTAAAAGTCAATAAAAGTGACGGCAATAATCAAACCATATTATTCATAACTCTATGTTAATCCTTATCCTATTAAATGATATTTTTTTAAAGACCATTTCAGTACCTGTAAAATACATTTTAAATTATTAAAATCGGACATTCAATTCAAAAGATATAATTCCATAACAAAACAAAACTACTTTAAATATTGTGTATGGGGAAGTTCTGTAACAATAAACTATTATAAATAAATCTCTTCTCTAATATTATAGCAGAAAGTTTTGCATTTTGATTTTTTTTTTAACAATTTATAATAATCAACCTAAAATTACTAGACCGATTTAAAAAATACCTATAGAGTATTTATTAATTTGGTAATATCCGGCAGTTTACGTAAATGATGTTACGAATTTTAAATTGTATTAATTATAGTAAAGTAAAATCTGGATATTGATTAAATTATGAATGTGTTTACCTCATAAACTGAAAGGAAGTAAGTAATTAAAAACAAAGTGAAATAAAACTTTTATGTTAACGAAAATAAATCTATAGTCCGACTTTGTAGACTTTCCACTTGCCACGTAATCGGTTTTTACGCTGGTGAAACCGTGGGGCATTGCTAGTAAAAGCATAAAATCAGGGTTATCCAAGCTTCGTATGAAGTTTTCCTAAAGGCATTATTACTTTGACCGTAAATCGGCATGCGTGATTGTGTAGTGAAACGGTTGTTTCGTCAATTTATCTTTAGAGATCCGTGTTTCTGGTCAACGAATGCCAACGCTATTAGGACGCGACGGCCATTCTTTTGCGCACGATGAAACACTTTGCCATAATTGGCTTACCCTTTGTTTTACGTTTGCTTTAAAGAGCATGAAAGCAAGGCAAGTGCCAGCTATATCATGTCTACCTTTCAATAAGCTTACTCGATGTGATTTGCCTGTTATACTACAATATCCACCTAAAATATGAATTTACAGATGCTCTTCTTTGATCCTCACTAGACCCTCTTTTTTCAAGGAGAGGGAAAAGTTCAGAAACACATAAAAACAATCTTGGGAAAAGAAGTCTATTATCTGGTATTCTTACCCGTAAAAGAATCTGTTAAACAGTTATCCTGGATCGCTCAGGCGAGCTGACTTATAACCTTAGACCTTTTGAAGTTTATGAGACGATTTCTGTTATAAAGGCATTATCATATACGATAGTGAAATGTTATATAAATTACATAGTAAAAGGGCAAGATAGCTACAATTTATACTAATTTTAAATGATTCATCCACGTCTTAAAGACAATAACAAACATGAGAATTTAAGGTAAAGGAAAGCGTATTAATTGTTTCTACTAGAATTTTGATTAAAGGAAATTGTAAATAATAAAAGTATCAATCAATGTTCCGATAAGACATCATAAACATTAGGCTTGATAAGCTACATAAAATTTAGATTTATTTAAATGTGCCTGGATGCGATACTCGTGTTTGCCATGACGTCATAAACAGTCAATACCATCAGTGCGGCATATTTACAAGGCATTGTTTGACTACGATATACAAAACGGTTTTTCTGGTCTTTTGTTAATCAAACAGCTTATCTTTTGCTAACACATATTTTTTATTACTTAGGGTAAATGTGATTTGGGGTCTACATCACAGAAAATTGAAAGGCATGGTATAGAAGTATATGTTGTACTTTTTAACCAATGTAACTTAACGCCAAGATGTGTTTTAAGTTTTAAGGGCGGCGATTAAGAATATGACATTATGGATACTTGGATACAATGGCAAAAAAAGTCGCTTCCCACAACGATAAATTTATAAATAATGTAATTCAAGTTTATAAAAACATATTTTCTACCATAGACAATAAACGCACCTTTTTAATTTACGCGTTAATATGTTTTTTTAATTGTATTTTATGTATAATTCTTTTAATGACTGTCAATAAAATTATTTAAAAAATATGTAAGTGGCAGCCCATTAACGTCCCATTACTGGGCACAGGCCTCCTCACACAAATGAGAGAGGGTTTTTAGAACATAGACCCACCACGCTGCTCCACTGCGGATTGGCAGGCATAGTACACAAGTGCAATCTCTATTCCTTCGCTCTCCTAGTCCAATGTGACGGTAATCCGACGCGATCGGAGAGANATAGAAAACTCAATATATAATTCGAATTGGCACGACACGGGACTCGAGCCAAGGACATCATGTCTGTAGTTGAACATGCTAACCACTAGACCAATGAGGCAGATATTATATTTATTTTAAAATACGCAACCATAGATGGCTAGGACAATGAAATAATTTGAGAACTTACAATAGTTTGCGATGATTTGTTCAAATGTTTATTGTTTGTAAAGGATACGGCATATACTTCGGTTTCGTGGCGGCGTTTGCTTGGCTCAACGTCATGTGTTTCGACATCTGGTGGACATTTGGGTAAGTTTGCTGTATACTTTATTAAGTTTATTATGTAAATATTAATGCGATGATTAATCATGAGAGCCTGTAAACTGGCTTTTATTGTCAGGAATTAAAAAATGTATTTATGACAAGCCGATTTTATTTAAAATTTACAGACTGATTGATTGTTCATGATGTTTTGTCAATAGGTTAAGGTTCTAACCGTCTCACTGGCTCTATGTTGCAAGTACTCGCTCTACTAGCTCTTTTATTTTATATTACTAGAGTTTTTTAAATTTGTTCGAGTTGGAACTGTTACGATGCAATGTAAAAACCAAAAAAGGTAAATTACCTTTTACCAAGTTAGCGTGCTTGCATCTCAAACTGTGTCATTACTAATCATCAGGTCAGATTACAGTCAAGCGCTAACATATCAGCAATATAAAAATTCTGTTTGAAAATATGCTCTTACTTTGAATCAACAATGAATTAATAATTACCTATTATGAATCTTGAGAAAAAAAATTAAAAATTCACCTTGGCAATAGAAATAAATAAAATCTGTATTGTTAGTTTATTTAATTAAGTTTTTTGAAGGAGCTACAATTTATCATATTAGTTAAAAGAAATTATTTTACAATATAAGTATATATAAGTAACTTTGAAATATATATTGTAGAAACATGCTAGTTAGATTTGATCACATCTAAACATACTTTTTATAGGTAATCAGGTAACATAGAGTACTTTTTTTAAATCAACTCAATTGAATTAAATATTTTTGAATTTATATTGAAAAGTAATTATAACCGCTAATTAAATTACAGCTATTATGATGTAAGTAATTGTAACTAAGATACTCCAATGTTTTTGTTCGTTAGTCCACATATTTATCTATCCTTTTCGAATATCAAAAACATTTCAGTTTTACTGCCGGAAGATGACTGACTATGAGTTTTTAGGAATTTTCAAATGAATCGTTTGTTAATGTTTATATTTAAAACATGCGTGTAATTCGTAGTAATACAGCTTTAGTTCCTAAAAAGATTGCGATTAATGTACGTTACAGGCCGTGTGGGATGTAGTGATACTGATTTAAAATTTATGTTTTAATAGTAATAGATGCGATTTCAACCGCGTAGTCTATAATTTACTACTTTTTATCTGCGACTTCGTCTGAGTCGAATTAAAACTCATACCTTTGACGATTTTATATTTTTGTACAATATGAAAGTAAAGAATTTCGAAATAAAATAATGTAAAGGACAAAATATTATGTAAAACTATTTAAAATTACTAAAAAACACAAAGTGACGCGCACATATATATACAGACACATACGCACACACGAAGTAAATGAACACACTTACTTGGATGCCGGTTAATTAAAAAGTTTTTTTTATATACATTTATCTTGATAATCATTTTCCTCTCTGTAAGCCCGCTAGTAAAGTAGGAAGTTGCCACAGTTTATACTAGTTCAGTAGTTCTTAAGTAAAACGTAGCCAATGCTATTTTGAAATACTTTTGTATGAAAATTTTATTATTTTAAGTACAATTAAGAAGTGGTATTATTATACTCGTTAACCGCTAAAGTTATCTCGGTTGTGATAGTTTGCTTCTAAATACGAGTATATCTTACGTATTATAATAAAAAACCAAAATATTTAATAAAACAAACACAATCTTTCGTTATTTATTACGTTAAATAAGTCTGATTTATTTTTGGTCAAATATTTTAAGAAGAAAAAGCTAAAGAACATGGGTATACCATTAGTTTCTGTATGTATTCGTTAGGGAACCTAGGTCAGCTTAAATTATGATTGTCATAATCATAGCCTACTGTGATGTAAACTTGCCGTCTGATATAACAAATGAACAGAAACCGTTTTTTTTTCGGATGTCTAAAAGTCGTTAAGAACTGATCTTAAACAAATTGTAGTTTCTGGATCGAATGAGATTCTAATAAGAGCTAACCTATTAAATAATAATGGAAGCATCTCTAAACTTAGACCGACTAAAACCAAATATTCATTACACGTCTAAACTCTTCATCACTGACTGGGAAGATAAAAATAACTTAGAAAATCCTAGGTTTCACTTACGTCATTTCATTGCAAATGCTTATGTGTATCTCATACAATATTATAACAAATACCACTGATTTAGAAATGACACCTTCGTCGCAGAATACTTTATAGGTTTAGTTTTTAAATTGTAATAAATAATGTGTATCTCATGTCTAAAACTTATTACACAGCCTGAAATCTTTTATGCGAGCTTGCCAAACTGAACCGCACAATCTATTGTGAGGTTCAGTTTTTCGCAAATACAAATTTAATGAATGAATTATTTATATTTTAAAAAACTTTATTCACAAATATTATCCACTGCGAGGTTTAAAAAAATGCACGGCTATGCACTCGAGTGGATGAATAAAAATCTTTACTAACGAGTGGTTTAAACAAGATATATCGTGGTGGTCATATAATTAGAAACACTTATGAAGAAATAAAAAACTCATTAAATGCATCAAATATAAAACAATTCTTACTTTCAATTACAAAATGAGTCTTACAGATGTAGGAGCGTAATTTCTGTGACTGGCCGCTTAGACGCCTAATTAGAAACATCTTAAAAAACATCCATAGATTGTTCCTTTTTGAAATTGAAGAATAAAATTTATTTTTTGACGTTTTCTTTTATTTTGGCGGCAATTCAAAATTTAATCTGAATTTTATTTTCTTTAAAATGGGCAAAAAGTTGTGAAGCTTCAACTACATACAGATCAGTGGGCGTACATAGGAATAGCTGCATTTAAATTGCTCTGTTAAGAAAGTTTTTAATGCAAATGATCATTATCAAAAACATGCTACTATTGAAAATGTTCTTAGAAATGCTCGGCCAAGGAAAACCTCTCCCAGAAAATATACGCGAATCGTTCGTTTTGCTAAAAAAAAAGACCATTTAAAGGCTCCAATAAGATTAAAAATGAAGTTTTCTCGCCTGATGATCGATGAAGCGATTATTATTAGCTAAAAAATATGTTAATTCAACGGTACGAGAATAGAAAAAAAGTGTTATTTTCAGATGAAATTAAAGTAAATGTGGTAAATTTCGATGGAAAACGCGATGTTAGACCTCCTGTAGACAATGCTTTTATTATAAATACGCATGGTGGCGGTTATATTAAAATTTTGGGGGTGTTTTTCTGGATGCAGAGTTGTACCTGTTCGCAAAATTGAAGGTATAATGGATTAATGGCAATAAAAACATATTTTATAGCATACAATGTTTCCCTACTCGGCCGATCAAACAAACGTAACACCAGTCACAACGAACTGAAGCATTTGTTGGGGCATGAAATTCAATCCCAAAAAAAAAATTAATGAAATTGATTGAATTAATGCCACATCGTTTCAGTGCTGTTATTGAAAATAAGGGGTACGTCACTAAATATTAACTATTGGTGGGCTGCGGATAATAGCTATTTCGTAAATAACAAAACTCATTACTAATACTTAAAAATATTGTTTTTTACGCTCATTTGTGGTTGTTTCTAATTAGATCATACCTTAAAACTACACTTGTGTAGTGAAATTTATATTGTTTTCTTATAAATGATAAATCATTTAAAATCCTATTTATTGTTAAATTTCGAAATAATAACGATTACGGTGAAGTATCTTGCATAATGTCAAGGACCGTTGGTAGCTTTTTATAATTATACTACCACCACTGTATCTATAAAGGAAGAGTGTGAGCTAATAGTATGAATTAAAAAAGTGCAGTAGATGCTAAATTGACTAAATAATTTTTCATGTTTTCCTTCTCATTGATTGAAAAAATTACTAGGTGTGCTAAAAACTTTGGTAGCTTAATTTTTGCAGACATTAAGTGACAAAACATTTCGATATATTTGAAAAATGCATAACGCATATCCTACATTTAAATCAGTTTGCAATATTTAATAGAAATCACGACTGTTTTAAGTTCTTCGAAATACTCCACGCATGTGCAAATACCAGATAACAGATATCGATTTCGATTTCATGAAAGATTGAAGACCAATCGGGTAATTGTGTCATCGTATAATGCAATATGTTTCCATTAATAGTTAGTCGTTGTAGGTAATAAAAGACCAGGGTGTGGAAGATTCACGTTAATCGATTTTGTCCCGTCGCCCCCGTTTTCTATCGAGACAGCAACTCACGAAATTAGTTCTTCTTGTTTGATAATCGTATGGGTGTAATACGTGTATATTTTCATGTAGACACTTTATGATCGCAATCTTGGTCGATTGTAAATATTACCAGGAAAATTCGTTCATGGAATTAAGTTACATATTTGTCATAAATAGTAGTGCCATATCGTGGTAATATGTACGTTGTAAATAACAATATGCTAACCAACTTGTATGGATTTTATGAAGATAGAAATACATAACTATTTAACAGATCAGATTTTATAATTTTCTATTAATAAATTTACTTTCTTATTATTAATACTCTGGTAAAAAAGTGCTGTTTTTTATACATCAAGTAAGAAGAGAAATACTGCGTTCTTACAGGAGTTTTATCAAATTGCCTTATTAAAAAAATGTATGTGTTATTTTTACTGTTTCATTCTAAATATTGAATTATTTCGACGTTTTTATACTAAGCATACGTCATTATTTTATCTATACTAAGTAATCCGACACATAACATAGTATTAATTTAAAAAAAGCATGTCGTTAACACCAGGATTAAAAACTACCATGTATTTTGGACCGATAAAATACACATTAGTATGAACACACACCGTTGCCTTCATATATATTTCTAAGATTTACATTACCTAAGCCTTTAAACAACCAATACCACCGATCTTAAAATAGTAGGAATTTCAATCTTTTATTAAATACTAATGAATCCTGATTGTAGACCTTCTCTCCTATGAGTGAGGAGCCTGTGCCGCCCAGCAGTGGGATGGGCTGTTTACTTTTCTTACTTACTGATTGTAAAGATATTAATTAAATTAAAGTAAATTTGCAAGTACCTAGGGGAAGGTAAGAAGAAGACAGGAAGATATAAAGCTGGCGACCGAAAAAAACTGGTCTATGCTGAGGGAGGCCATTTCGAAAACGCATGACAACCACGTTTATCGGTACCATTCCTAAAATATAGTTTGTAATTTATATTTAAGGTCGTCAATAAAGGTTAATATTATTATTATAATGATGCAAGTAAAGTAATGTAAGAATTGCAACTTAATTCAAAGTTTTCTTTTTTTCCAAATTGTATCAGAAAACCAATATTCATATTATATGCTAATCATGTTTGTAATATAATAATGCAAAATTAATTCTAAGAACTAGTGTAATATTTAATTGCCGTTAATAAAAAACGTTGGTCACCCTCTGTGTTCACCTTAAACTGGGCGGAGTCGTAATTAACATCAGTGTCAGTAGGGAATTTTGTATTAAGTATGAATTTACATGAATAGAAACGAAAACCGTAAGCTAAATATAAACTGTGTGTGATATACGGAAGGATGCATCATAAAATTAATAAATGCTAAAACATTTGGTAAATGTTAACGTTAGTGTTCTTTGTTTATAATATCGATACCTCTGAAGTAAACTTTCAGGTGTGGATGGCTGGAGTACAATAATAGGGTACTTGTTCATATCTATAATTAACCAATAACTATCTCGTTTTATCAACATTTTCCGCTATCGCCGATTTATCTCATTATCGTTTAATTATCGCCGAGCTTTTACTGTCGTTAGACACTTAATACCCGTGACAATGTGGGTGGGGAAAGCCAAACAATATAATATGTAGAGTATATAGCTTTGTTTTCTTAATATGGTGTTATGATTTTAACTGATAGTAACTTTCATATATTATAGTTTTTATCGAAAGGCGCTACGTCATAAGTGTTTGTCAGCACGTTTGTTCTACACAAAAGCAATTAGGTTGATATTTTCGGATTTTATTGCAGTAAATTGTTTTCATTACACGGAACCTGAATTAAATTTAACTTAAATAGTAAATTTTTATTATTCACGTTAGAAACTATTACATTAGTAATTAAATGCAGACTTATATTCATTTTTGTTCTCCTCAACATTACTTTTTTATCGATGCCTGTCTACAATAAAAAAAATAGCGCTTGACGCTTGACACCTCACCTGATTGTAAGTGATGATACAGTCTAAGATTAAAGCACTCTAATCTGGTAAGAGGCTATATTCCTCTTATGGATTCTACACATTATCATACTGAAACATAAATTTCTTTGTTTGACTGTACGTCTTTGCTGGTAGGGTGGTAACTAGCTGTGGCCGAAGCCTCTTTTACCAGTCCAAACTCAGACAAAGAGGAAAATACAATTTTCTAAATTCGTCCTACCGGCGCTCGAACCGCGGTTAGCAAAGCGAGTACTCGCAACACTGCGTCAGCGAGACCGTCAAAATTACAGGATCTTTTTGACTCGAAATGTAGGTTTCTAGTTTAGATAACACTGTTATCGAAATAGTCGACGATAGTAATAATTATATTGTATTTTTGTGATTTGTATAATTTTGTAATATATGTTCATTTTCTTTATCATAGGAGTGTCCGAACGGTGAAACCTCTTCGTAAATCTGGCTCAGACAGACGCAGGTTCTTCTGGTACTCTGTTTATGCTTGGTTTATCACTATTGTACTCACTTTGACAATGTTCCTGCTGGACCAGTATCCTGTATCTCCAATATTAGATGCTAACATGGGCACAGGTGCTTGCTGGTTTGGAAGTGGTAAGTCTAAACTATAATTTGATTTGTTTTATACTGGACAATACAAATAGTTGGCTAACGTGAATTTGATAAATTTTTGTTTAAGTGGGGTTTCAAAGCACTTTTGAATGGTCATATTTCAATTTTTCCATATATTTTTCAATGTACCACTGATGACGATGTTAAAGAACGACTTACAATCTAAAGTTAAGACGGTACCTTCGCGCCATGTTCTGAGAAGAGCCCACAACAAACTCATGGTACAAATGGTTTTTTATAATAGTTTAGGTTTAAAGTTTGTTTTAATGAAATTATTACATATTGAGAATTATTTCATATTATAATAAAATTATTACATATTAACTGCCTCATTGGTCTAGTGGTTAGCTACAGACATGAGGTCCTGGGTTTGAGTCCGGGTCGGGCCATGTCGAAATAGATATTGAGTTTTCTATTAAGATTCCAGCCCGTGCCTCGCAGATCACGTTAAGCCGTCGATCCTGCGCCTGATCTCTCTCCGGTCGTGTCGGATTACCGTCACATCGGACTATGAGACTGAAGGACTAGAGAGTGCACTTGTGTACTATGCTCGCCAATCCGCAGTGGAGCGGCGTGGTGGGTCTATGCTCTAAAAGCCTTCGCTCCTCAGAGTGAGGAGGCCTGTGCCCAGCAGTGGGGCGTTAATAGGCTGCTACTTACATACTTACTTAAAGAATATATAAAAATAAATAAATTTCACTTATTTACAGAGCAAAATACGTTATCGGATTGGCCGCATTACATATTCTTTGTCATACCAATGGGAACAGTGTCGTGTATTAACTTCATACTTTGGCTTTTGACGGCTCGTCATTGTGCACAAGTCAAGTCAGAGGTCCACCGTCTTCAGGCAGGATCAGTTGGAGATCGTGCAAAAAGAACTTTCAGGATTGACAGAGCAAAGTAGGTGGTTATGCTTGTAATTCAGATGTAATAACTAAGTAAAAGTAACAAAATTGGTTGTTTAAAAAAATCTACTTATGTAACTGTAAAATCTTCGTTTTATATCTCTTTAATATTACTGGTGAATTTAAACTTCATATTTTATTTTACTTATTTTGTTATTAAACTATAACCCCGTACGAGTATTTACCGATCAAAATAAATAGAGAAAATGGTTACAATTCAAAAGCCAAATTTTATAAGATAGCTGTTTAACAATTAAACAGGTAATTAATAAATAATAAGCCACTGACAAAATAAAATTTTGGATTTTGAATATGAATTTTTGACATAAGATAACTAGACTTCTGGATTGCTGGATTCTGCTGTGCACCTAATTAAAATTTTGAAAAAATAATCCAATTATTCCTCCAAAGCAATATTTGCGGTCCTAGTTTTGTTCCACGAAGAAAAGCCATTGTTTCATGAGAAATATATATTCTTACGAAGAATTTAATAAAAATAACCTACTATTGGATAAGATCGTTTATATAAATATATATAATGAATATTTTTATAAAAGATTGTCACTGTAACTTGGTTTGTAACACATCGTTTTGTGTTACCATTTGATCAGCTACTTACAAAATAAGTATTAACTACCTATGTTAACAACGTATTTATATAAATAAATATGCATTAAATAAAGTATTTTTATGGTGAACAATTCTCTAATAAGTAACCTATAAAATTGGATCGGCATAAAATAAGTTAAAAGCCCGTTATTAATGTTTCTTACGTCCATTAAACTAGTTTTTATTGCCCAAGTAAGTAATTCCCCACAGTTACATTCAAGGAGCCTAATACGAACGACTGACGAACTATAAGAGATTATAGCAGCTTTTTTTTAAATTTGCTATCAAAGAACAAAAATGTATAATTTTCATGCTGTATTTTTTTATATTATACTCGTTTCTTTTATATAGATAATTGGTTCTTTTTAGGAATGTTTTCGGCGTTTAACACAATAAAAAGTTGTGGAACAGCTAAAACGTAATAAGTGATATGCTTTTCGCATATTTTTTAGACAATATTATTAAAATAGTAATATATAAGGTGTTAGGAGACTGCTTCCGAAAATGAAGACAGACTATAGTACGAATCTATCCTAATTTTAAAAGTCAGATTTTTAAAACTTTTAGTCCTATCGCCTGTCTTCGTTTTTGGAAGCGGTCTCCTAACACCTTATTTTAATATTTTTGTTACAATATTGTTATATATATTTTATAGTATATAATTATTTTACACTATACAGTGCCATTAATAAGGCAATAGTGTTATTTTGTAGCCCCTGCCCTGCCTTTATGAGATTGCATAAGTAATTAGTGTTCAGTGACGACGTTCACGGGGGACTAACATTTTTTACATTGAGGGGATTTCCAAAACATATTATTCGCTTTTCCTACAAATTAAGAGATAATGTCGTCCATTTAACTTTAGATATAAGAAGATATACAGAATGGAACATTCAGATATTCAAATACATTAAACTCATTTAGGATTCTACGGCATGTAAGAATAATCAATGATAAATTAAATTGAAATTCTCCTTTAAATAGTTTGACGAATATATGTTTATTAAGGGTTACCCAAAACCAATGAACAGATCCAATCTCTTTCGTCTTTTATTATGACAACCACGGCTTTAATGTATATCTATATTAGGGTATATCACATCTCCTACATTTAGTTTTTCAGGTAATGCAAACTGACATATTGATTCTACCAAAGCTAATTCGAATTAAAATCAGCACTTGCGATATCTATTTTATATACATGTAACAAGTAATACGAGGCCACGTCATTAGATGCTGTGGTAGCAGATGCCCGTCAGTAAAAATCAGATTGTAAAATATTTGAACGATAATAAAGGTGAAATATATACATTAAACTTCTACAACCAAAACGATTTTGTAACAAAGCGGAGAACAAATAGTTTTAAGTGTATCCAAATAAAACACAAGATTCTATGATTCTCTATGTAACATTGTGTATGTGTATTTGATAATAATAATAACTTTATCTATTTGGGCATAAAAAATGCAACAATTTATTTAATAAAAGGAATTAAAATTAGTACAGACAAAACACGTTTAGAAGCCCAAAACCAATACATCTGTCGTTTCATAATATATTCTAAGATTAAACTATGTACACAGTACAGTACATAATTATAATTCCAGGATCAATTTATTTAGTTATAACATTTTTCATTAGTTACTATTGCTCAATATCTCCCTCTAAATATACCTTTCTCAAGCTTATAATTTTTTACTGGTATATAAATAATATATATATTTTTTAAGAGTTCTTTCCAAAATTAATTCATCCCGTAAATTGAATTAATTAATAATTTTATTAGCGAAAAATTGTACAGCTTCAATTATTGAAAGGTTGAAAGGTTTAAACGTCTCTTTCTATTTAATGACTTTAGTCACTACCTGTTTGATGATGAACTTAATTGTTTTTTTTATATTACTGATATTATTGTTTATTTAATCTATTATAGATACATCCTCACTGGAAAGTTATGGGTGGTAATGGGTGCTGGATGGGTGTCGGAACTACTTTCAACCATAGTGACTGAACCGCAATGGCTTTGGAACATTGTCGACCTTTTTAATGCACTACAAGGAGTTTTCATATTCCTCATTCTCGTGGTTAAACCGAAGGTCTACATGCTTATTAAAAAGAGACTCGGTGAGTGTAATTCATATATGTTATTTGTTATTGTAAACGGCGACGTGGTATATAGTTTTGAATACAACTATCATGCTTCATACAATTATTTTATCAGTGTCATCTTTTATACTATTCAAAATGATTTATATGCGGAATTCTCTATTTAATTATTCTTATCAAATGATGCTGCATGAATTTCTTATACTAAATAAAAAATAAATTGTCTTAGTTATCTTTTAAATATAGATGAGAATGTGGTTGTGTTTGCTTTGCTATGCCCTTGACGAGATCGTCTAGTGTTAGCAATAAGGTAAAACATAGATCTTTATACGTCAGAAATCTTAGGATCGATTATCTTTTTGATTTATCCTTATAAATCTTGTTAAATATAAAATATTTCCTTGAAGTTTAAACACTGTGTAACAGTGTAATTAGATTAAAACATTAAAGTGTCTTACTATCATTAGGTCATATTGTACCGGCATAAATATTCAAATTTAATTATACTTATAGATAGAAGCCACCTGTTATTCACTGTAATTTGTAATTGGGCTAAGTTTGTAGGGGAAGTGACACGTTTCACAGAATACTAGCATGACATAGCAGTTTATAGTGTTGATTTTCGTTGTGTCAGTGATGGTAGGAGTTAGTGATAGAGAGTAGAGATGGCCGTTAGCAAATCTTCTAGTTCTGCAAATATATATCTGTATTTTTTAATTTAAAAACAATTATTTTATATGTACATTTACAAGTACAATTCTCAAGAGTTTTTATGCTACAGACGTAGTCGTACACGTTTCTACAGACTGATCTGATTTTTAACAATATTTCATGAAAACAAGAAAGGTCTCCATATTTTTATTGTTCAAGCTTTAAAACTGCCGCCCTAAAATGTGTTATTAGTCTAAGTAACTTGGGTTTAAATTACAAAACGTTATTTCAGTTCACACGAATGACAGCCATTTCAATTTTACATAAGAATTATTATTACTAAGATATACCTTATTATAACTATTTATGTATACATAAATATATATATATATATATTTATAGTCTCTATAATTATATATTTTTATACAATAAATATATATTTTTACCTCAATAACATGTAATTGATACCACGGTCACATAACATGTCCACAGGTCTATTATGTATCTTGCTAATTGATATTCTTTAGGTGGCTGCTTTTCTAAGAAACATCCAGTAGTAATTGTGAATCATTTAGATTGTTAACAAGTACTATTTCTACAAAAGTACAGGAATACGAAAGTGTTCTTTTGTAGAAATAAACAGTACTCTTCGCACAATAGTTATAATTACGTATATCTAAGTAATAATAATCCTTATGTAAAATTGAAATGGCTGTCATTCGTGTGAACTGAAATAACGTTTTGTTTTTTGTCATGAAAGGATTGTTTCACTGAAATAAATACCTTGAAATGTTCAAGATAATTTTGTGTTATTTATTGTCTAGTAAAGATTGTTTTGATTAATTTCTAGTTAATGAAACTTTACTATATTTTGCAAGCCCACTTCTACAATAGTGTTTTTCACATCGTAAATAGAATTTAGAGGAATTTTCAAATTGAAATGAAAATATATATAATAATAATATATAATAAAATATATTACATATCAGTTCGGCATAATAATAATAAAAAAATTGCACCAAAAGTTCGATTAGATTTATAAATTTATATTTATTATTAATGTTATATAATAATAGATTAGGACCGTTTAGATTTCAATTGTTTACTATATATATTCTTGATTGTATGATATAATAAATAATAAACAATCGCAAACAACTATTAAAATGTTTCAGGTAATGTTATGTTTTGTAATTTTTGTCTTTATTATAGTTACTTTATAGTTTTATATGCATCATATACAAAAAAATCTGTATTCGATTTTAGAGATGGTGGCTTAAAAGAAAAACATTCCGATAACCCAGTAGTTGTGTTTTTCAATTTATCGGGAAAACTGTTTTCCTCTTTATGATAAATGATAGTGTTGCTGTATTAGTATCGATATACGGAAAATCTTTTTTAGTTGAAAAATAATCTGATATGTTATTTGGGAAGCAGACAGAAATGTCTTTGGAATCTCCTGATGTTTGATTCCCCCGCCCCATCTCTTAAATAGTGGATAATTATTTTTTCATTTGAATTTGCACAGTCACTATCATTTTATATGAAGGGCGTAAATATTAATTGATACTATAGAGTTTTGTTCAGCTTGGAGGTGAAGTGGGAATCGATTGATTAGATAATAATTAATTAGAATGAAGCAACTACGGATAATCTCTTTTAATATATTGCAACCATAAAACAAGATTTCGTGTATCTATAATTTTTACCCTATTAGACTACAATTTATATTTAGAAACTAAATCTACAACCAGCTAACCTAACCAATCAGATCGTTTGATGAGAACTTTAATTTTAATCTTATCTCGTATTTTGTCGTAATTTTTTCTTTCTCACTTATACTCGCACATACATACCTCGTGTAACGTGTAACGAAATTTTTCCTTACTCGAAGGTAAACTCAGTGACAACATTATTTTTCTATTACTCGATTACTGTTTAATATTACGTTAAATGGATATTATATATTGTTAGTATATGATTTCGTCAAGGGTTATCAGAATGAGCAAAATTAATAATGACATCGCCTTTATACGATTTTGGGCAATAATTTAATACTTTTCGCAATTGCGTAATACAATATACAACTTCTATTTTTAATTTATTTGAAATTTTGCTACTGTTAAAAATTTTATGTATATACAGGCAAACAAAAAATGATTTTGTAGAAGTTGTATTTTTCGACTAATACTTCCCCTTCTTCTGGCTCCATATGGTAGATACGTTTATAATGTATCAATCCAAACATTCTTTAGAGTTTTCGTAAAATATTTTTGTAGATATCTAAGTATCTGATAATAATGTCAAATAAATATTTAAAATCGAAATGGTGATAAAAGAGATATTTTTTTGCAGGTTTATCACCGACTCCGATCGATACAAGTATATTTTAGCCTTACTTGCTGTTGTTGTTTCTTGTCTATCTATCATTTCATTATTTAATATTCATTCACATATAATACTACTTTAGACGTGGTTCATAATGTTTTTATTACGTTTGTGATTATGACGACATTCGCTACACAGTTGCATGCACATGATTTTTCCTTAATAGGTAATATTTTTGTCGACATAGGCGGTAATGTTCTTGCCGAATACAAATTTATCTTTTGTTGTCGCAAAAAATATATTTTTTGTTCCTTTAAAATTTTCTAAACTGTTTAAAAGTGTGCATACTTTTAATAAATCGGTGATGGTACGATATAATGATATAAAATTTCTTGCAATGAAGTCTCGATACTGTACCTGCTTTAATATATGATTTAATAACGCAGGCAGATATTAATCAAGCGATATCCTAATTACGTTTTGGAAAAAGTTTTATATAACTACAAATTACTTAACATTTTAAAATATTCGTGTTTTGCCGCTGTCAACACAGTTGTTGTTAAGTGATATATCTATTTAACCTCAAAACAAGTTCATTATACTTAAGGGACATTTGTAAATAACAATGTGCTTTTAGATAATCCGTCGTACTCTTGAAATTATGACTCCTTATAAATTATGTTGCATATTACTTTACTCAATAAATACGTAGTACACTGACCATGTAAGATACCGGTTTATCATTATTTATGTTAACAAGTACTCATAATTAATGGATCTCGTTAATACTAACGATTGTGTTAAGCATGGCATGGTAGCTTTTAAGCCTTTTTTTTAATATACTTTAGATTGCGGATTATATAAATGTGGTGATTTAACTTAAATAACTTAATGCATATTCCAATGAGAACTTAATTTCTCTCGCTTTCTTCCGCGGAGAAAAATCTTGCAAGGAAATCTAAATGTAGTATAACGTCCCCATTTAGTTTGGGGCAACTGGTTTTAAGTTAAAAAATATTTTGACAGCAAGTCTTTGCATAATTTTAAAGATGACTACTAATTCTGAATGGAAGAGTCACTAACATGCACTAATATGACAGGATTGGAGAAACCAGATGCCCGGACCAACGCTACATCGTCGGGTCGAACATCGTCTACATTCCTGTCAAGAACAATCAGCTCAGACGAACGCGCTAACCTTCGAACGGCGTTATCTAATAACATCAAGCAACCATAGATTAAAAAAACTTTGCGTGTGTACACGTAGAAAAAGTGAAACTTCTTTGGCTTATGTTGTATTAAATTCTATAATAATTTTAAATTCATTTTATATTTTGTCGTAATTTTTTCTTCTTCACCTATACATACTCAGAGATCCACAGGGTCGGACTGGGCCAGAAGGGCCCTGGTGGCTGACAAGCCAGGACCCGAGACTAGATGATGGTAGTAGGGAATACTATCGGAAAATATTGACATACACAAATTAAGATACCCAAAAAATTAAATTCAATTAACAACGACGTAATAAACCAATGAGTCCTTGGTTACTTTGGCAATGATCCTATTTTTGAGTTTTATATAAGGTGGATTAAAAGTCCCGCTACCTATTTGATTGCCCACAACTTTGTTCAAAGAAAAGATAAGTAGGTTTGGTTTTCATAAGAAGTTTATTTGTTCCTTACATATTTTATTCGTATCCTGATTCTTTTCGTTATAATTGGAAAATTATATCCGCTAAATGGCGACCGCGATTCGTTATGCAACTTTCGGTTCTTTTTAAGGCATTCATCACAACAGTTTCATTAGAAATATGAGATGAAATTTAGTAAATACTTTACATTCGTTAAATGTTATTTATGAGTATTCGAGTTTTTAAGAACACCTGGAAATCCAATTTTTTTTTTATATACATGTAACAATGTAAAATTTAAATAAGTTGATTCAATGAAAAGTTATTGCCGATCTGAAAAGAATTTACGGATGTGGCGAAATGAACATAATTTCTCTCTAATTGTATGAACAAACTATCTGATCTAGTTTTAAAGGTCGTTAGAGCTTGGACCTAGCCTACGTGGGCCTCGTCTCCTGTGGTTGCCCCAGCAAGCCAGGTCCGTGGGGGCCCGTGCAGGCTGGGGCCCGGCTGGTAAATGCCACACCGATTATATGGCCAGTTCGACGCTAGAGGTACATACTTCGCGTACCGCTTTTTCCTACCATTCCAGAAGAATTTTCACTTCAGAAACGTTGTACACTGAGCGCTTCATTTCACTTTAACGCTTTAAATTCCCAAACGTGTATTATTTACTTGTAATTACTGTAAGTATCAATTTATTTTAGGTATGCTACTTAATTTGTATTAACATTACACGTTGACTTTGTCGCAATAAACGACGACCTTGCCGCATTATTCAATTTAGGAGCAGTAGGTTGCCCTAAATTGTAGTAATATTGCTTCATTATGATATGTCTGCCTATATGTATGGCAGTAATTAACAATGATAAATGAGATGAACAATCGGAATATAATGGTAAAGGAAATTGTATTCCCTAATTTGTCATAGTTTAGATTGACCAGCGAAGACGTTCCTCTAAGCAGAAAGTTTTATGTTCCGGTATAATGCCATGTTGAAACTATAAGAAGCAAATTACCTCTTACCAGATTAGCGCCCATCTATCTAAGATTGAATAATCACTTACCCTGAGGTGTGATCACGTGATCAAGCTTTTACATGTCAGCAATAACAAAGGCAAGAAACTATATTAGGGCTTGACCCCGCCCAATTAGTATTTTGTTTTTTGTTCGTGTCATCTTTAACAAGAAGACGATGGTTCAACTTATTAATGTTAAATTATTTGCATACATATTTGGTGTAAGGAAAAGGTTTCAGGAGAATAACGAAAAATAGTATAGTGTATTCTATTTACTATTTTTACTTGCCATAGCCTACATGAGATGTTTGGTGTAATAAGGAAAGTCTTATGATGTAACATTATAGTAAAATTACATATATGAAATTTGAATAAAGTAAAACAAGATTTTGTAAAGAATAGGAGATATGAAAAGGAAAAGTTTCCAGTCATTTTCCATTCTCGAGAAAATTTCAGGTTTACAACAAATGTCAATTGAAAGTTACCTTTGAAATACATTATATACAGTTGTTTATATTATTTTGGCGAAAACAAGCGGATGTACAGTTAAAAATTCTAAATATTTATTTTTGGTATGAATATCGCCTAAGACACATAAAAAAAAGTAATTGTCACATTATGGTGAAAAGGCTTTGACGAACAGATACTTTAATTCGGCAATAAGTATATGCTTTTTAAGTTATATATAGCTGGTATAATTCTAACTTTGGCTTGCAAGAATTTTTTTCCTAAATAGGGTTTAATTTTTTTATGAAAACCAGTTACAATGTGTATCGAGTATAATCCAGTAGTATTTTGGAGTCAAGGATAATTTTGATTGTAAATTTCTAGGAAATTAATTCAAATTTGACGGCTTATACCTGTTTTTCTCCCTGCCGCCGTATTTCGTAATGTAAGTGTTTCTTGTTTGGGACCATAATATGAATGACCTTTATTTTCAAAGTTTAGTCTAGTATTATAATATTTTATGGGACGTTTAACTAGATTGTATTATTAAACACATAGTGCATTAAATGTGCACAAAAGGAAGGGGTTATCTACCTGTTAATCTGACCACAACATCGAAATTTTCACCGTTAGATTCCGTAGTAAATAAGGAATAGTTATATGTAAGTGCTCTCTTATTGTCTTCGGCCAAATTGATACAGCCTAAAGTGATGTATTTTATGATATAGTTATTACGAAAAAAAAGTGAGATTAAGTGTATTTTTTAAATATGTAAAAAAAATTAAGTATTTAACAAAATTACGTAAGATTTTGTCAAGTTACAATCGCAATCCTCTTCTTTCCAATGGCAGATACAGCAAAGCAATTGTCATTAAACTTTGTTATGTTCTATTAATAATTATAATTTATCTAGTCATAGAAATATGTCCTTAAATTTATGTTCGACGTAACAATAATATTTTCCTTTATTGTATAATATTAGGTTTCATTTTAGTGGTTAAAATAATTTAATAACGATTGTTAATAAATAATAATGAACGACTTTATAATGATTTTTATTTATTTTGTAATAAATACACTGTACCTTGTGCCCACGACTTCGTCTGCTTTGTATCATGGCTGATAAATAAACCTAATTATGTATTTTTACAAATACAATATTATGCAATTTCTGTAGAGACCGTTAAAATAGATATAGAGTACACAAAATAACAGGTAAGTAAGTAGCAAGTAATCGTATTATATAGTCTACTAATACTAATTTTTATCAAGCCAATTTTTTAGATACTTGCATCGATTTAGGCGGAACTTTCTTTGATAGTTGAACTTATGAAAAATGTTTTTTCCCGAAGGTTAACATATCTTAAAAATGCACTAGTATCAGAATATGATACAAAGATATGTTTAGTTATAAATAATTAAATATAATGTATTATGAAGTAAAGAAATTATTACGATGTATATAATAATTTTGGAAAGGTTGAAAATAAATAAAAATACTTTTATTTTCTAATTTTACACCATTCTGCACATTTAACCTACGCAATGTTACAACATATGCAATATACTAGATATTGCAAAAAAATATGATGTCGAAAATGGGAATACCGATCGGGGCCCATAGACAAGTCACTTTTGAAGATTGCTAACGCTTAAGAATGTATGGGCATGACGTTTCATTTTACGATAAGTTTCGATATGAAACGTCATTCCCATACAGTTTTAAAGCGTTAGCAATCTTTGAAAGTGACTTGTCTACGGCCACAGCTATTGCTGGGGACTAACCCAACGCTGCTTTTCAACAGTGACCCAGGACAATTAAATTTAAATTAAATTTTCGTGATAAGGAAACTAAACGTACTGGCATATTTAGCGGAACATAAAAAAAAAGGTTTGATATCAGTATCATATAAGGATCACCGGATATGAAGCCAATAGAGCACGTTTGGGACTTGCTGAAAAGAAAAGTTAAGTCCAAAATTCCAGCTCCTGCCGACGTGGGTGAACTGCGAATCGCCGTAGTTGAGGAATGGCGGAGACTATCCCAGGAGATCATCGATAACATCATTCTCAGTATGCCTAGACGGGTAGAAACTTTAATAAGAACACGTGGAGGAAATACACGATATTAATCACCATTTTTCTAATTTAATTAATTGTTATTTTAATATTAATTTCCACTTATCCCGGTTACATACAAAGTTCAAAAATGTACCACTTTTCACAAATACCCTTTACTCGCAAAATGTGATCTCATTTTAATTAAAACAAATGAACCTCCTTTAAATAACAAAAGAAGTGTAGAAAGTAGATTTTAAAATAAAACCATATTTTTTAAATGATGGACTTTTTTTGTGTATTTTTCTGAAAGCCTCAAAAACTATTTTTAATTGATTTCATTTTTGTACCTAAAGGGTATTAGATTGTAATAAAAAATTGAGGAACTGGTATTATAGTATTTGTTGGTAGCGTTGGAGTTATTGATTATAATTACAATTAGGCTGGCTCGACGAGGGAAGTACCACGCTCTGATAGAATACCAGCGTGAAGCAGCGACATTACGTAGTAAAGTTTCGTTTTGTAAGTTAATGAACGGGAATCCCAGAGGAATTGTAATTTTGTCATGGGCGATGACGGCGAATGCCAGCGGGACCAATCCCGTTTGAAAACGAGCGAAGAAAATTACTGGGAATCTAATGGATAATCACACGGGAAACACGGCATTGCCCCGAGGCCCGTATTCTTGTCTTGCTGAGAAGAACCCCGAATGCAAGCCTAAAGATTTGGTGGGAACAGGCTGACGAAGCAACTCCGTCGTTTTAACTGGTCACATGTTTGTAGTTCCACTCATCTTTCAAATATTTATAGACGATGGAATTAACTCAATAACAGGATCTATTTGGATCGAACTGCATCTTTGCCTTTATTCTGGATTGATGCAGTGGATTTTTATCAACAATACTACATCTTAAAAAAATTCAAAAAAGGTAAAGAAATAAAAATCAACTATCAATTATTTCTGTGATGAATTTATTGCCATTTTGACACGGGTTATGCCATTATAGCACCTCAACATGAATTAAGGTTACAAGTTTAAGTATTATTGCCATTTAATTTTTAAGTTAACAATAAAATATTTTTAAATATTCGAGTACTTTACCATTAACTTGATATAGAGCTATCTGGCATAAGGTACTTTTTAGATAGATATGTTTTTGGACATAGTGTTCTTTTCATAATGCGACACCATACAACCCGAATTTTATTCGAAGGATCTTCTGTAATTTGATAACAGACGCAACAGTGTTAATTAATGAAGGTTCACATATCAATCAGAAGTATACAAGAGATATCTTATCTTTCGGTGTTGAAAATATAAATTTTTTTGAAAAATTTATTAATAAACTGTATGTTAGTTTAGTAAAGTCTTAAATACATTTTAATATCAATTGGCCCGTTGTATTGTTTATATATCTGGAGGAAAAAAGATACAAAAATAGTTAAATTCTTATAATTATTTCAAAATTTTCTTTTTCTCAAAATAAAACTGTACCATTGCCTAATGTACCTGGTTCATATTACACTGTATAAAAATAAATATTGAAATCCAAATACAATTCGTATAAATACCCTTAAGAATAACGACAATAAAATTATTATTAAGTTTAAATAGCATATTAAGTATCACAATACTGTTCAACTACGATTAAAAATTAGGAGACATTCCATGACTAATACTATTTTAATTTTTTTGTTATAATCAAAGTGTGGTGACTACTTAAATGTGTAAAATTAAAAACTTTAAAAGCGAGGTCTTAAATTTATTTGCGAAATTTATTATAGAGGTGTTAGAAGACCGCTCCCAAAAACGAAGATTGATGATAGTACTAATGACACCTTTGATGATAGGATGCCAAAAAAAGATCGTAGTTTAAAAAAAGTCATAGTTTTTAAACGTTTAATTAGCATTATTTACGCTCCATCATGTTATTACAAAAAACAAAACAAACACAGTTTAAAACAGCTGACGTCTCAGCCCGGGTCAACGACATCTATTGTATATATTTTTTATGAAACTGTCGTTTCATTTAACTATATTAACATGATGGAGCGTAAATAATCCTAATTAAAACTATTAAAACATGATTTTTTTAACCCAGGATTGAGATTTTTCCGTCCCATCATCAAAGGTGTTATTAGTTCTATCGTCTATCTTTGTTTGCGGGAGCGGTCTCCTAATACCTTGTATTAAATAGTTGCCTAAGTCTTTTACAAAACTAAGAATATCATTCTTATTTATGAATATCTAAATATATACAGAGTAACTTATAATAAAAATAATTATTGCCTACGTCTTAAATCTATAAATCTTTTATATCACAAATTTAACGTTGAAAGTTACTCGTAAATAAGATTACGGCTATACAATTTAAATCAGAGGACATCGAAGGACGTGTGATATTTGATATATAAACAGTAATTTTTATTTTTTTTGTATTTTTTTTATGTCGAATAAATATATTAATGTGACATATGTAAAACAATGCATTTTGCTCTTAAAGTTATAATAAATAAAATGTCAATTAAAAATACTTAAAGATCGCTATATTCTGTTACTTTCGGTAAATTTTTAACATCCGTTATTATATTACGCTGTGTGCAATAAAGTTAAAATAAATGAAGGATAAATTGTATGTGATGAATATACTTTTGTAATTAGTTTAAATTTAGACATATTTCTATATATTTCGTAATATTTTAACATTTATAAATTCAATAAGATAATAATTGAATATAAAAATAATACGATATTGCTGAGCGCTCCATAGATTTCTACTTTATATATTTTAAAAATAAAACATATCAATAACTTATTTACATATTTCTAATTTCATTACTAATTTATATACTTAAACGAAGCAAATATGAACGAAAATATGTTGATTGTTTATATTTTACATACTATATATAATGTTGCTTTTTATGGAATGTAAACTTAGATATTTAACAAATATTAAATTAGTGCCATAAAACGAAATTATGACTAATATTTCATCACTTATGTTAAAAACAATTCAATTTAATACTGTATCACTGATAAGTAAAACATTTCATTAACACTCACAATCTATTAGTAAAATTGTAAATATATACTGGTACAGTTACCGACAAAATATATGTACACAGAATTAAAATAAATAGTTTCTTTAGATTTTAGTAAGTAGAGGAGTAAGCTGGTGAACGCGTGACAAGAGCGTTACAAAAATGTGATTGGGCGATGCGAACGGACGGTAAAAATAATAAATTTAAATAATTATATATATTTATATATGTTTTACTTCAACCGTATGGTCACACACTCGTTTTATTAACGTGTGCGTTATTACTAATAATTTTTTTGCCACTTCCATTTTTTTAATAAAAAAAGACCGAGGCTACAACAAATTGTATGACGTTATTTTAAGCTGCACATGTACACACACACACATATTATATAATTTCAATTATAGCCAGTTATAAAAGGTATATCAAAAAAATTGGTTAAACTGTTGGCAATATTATTGCAAATATTATCTAATTGTGGGCGTTTTTTCTAAATTCTATACAACATTATTTGTGATAATAAAATTATTAACAACAATTACAAATTAGAATATTTTTCTAAATATTTAATATAAAGTTATGGACGGGATAACAAAATTGCAAACCGCTTCAATGGATTAACCGATTGAGCCGAATTGCTTAATAAATATTCGAAGGGTTTGAGGATTGTAACTTACTTAATTTTTATGATATTAGATGGGATAGTTTCAAGAATAAAACTCTCCTATTGAATTCTACCTGTGAAGGACATGCAATGCGTTATCCTATTATTTTATACAATATTCTATGAGCGGTGGTTTGGTTGTACAGTGATGGGATTGGGAGTACTATTACCGTTTGGATTTATAGCAGGTAAAGGAGAAATTGGCGGCGAGTTTTGTATCTGTGTCTGAATTGTCGCTTGGATTTCTGCTTCAGCATCCCTCTCAGCGATTTCTTCCTCATCAATAATTGATATATCGCGAATTGAAGGTCTATGTGAACGGCGCCATCCTGGAAAAGACGGTAGAGAATTATTTGTTATTTAATATTCTTAGTATTGCAATCTGCTAGTTATATTTCACTTTAAACCACTCCATAGATAGACTCCTTCGCTATTACGTATAGAAATTTAATGTAAAATTTTAAGCAATTAATATCAGTGAATAATTAGAATAGAATAAACATATAATGCAAAATTTTGTAAATACGAAATAATGTTCATTGTTGTAATGGTTCTGGTTGAGTAATCTGTAATGTGCGGTACACTGATATCATATTCATTGCATCTCATGGGTTTTATATACATTCTTTTAAAAGATTGTATAAGAGAATTAAAAAAGATGCAGAGCGTCATAAATGATATTCTCACTAACCAAACGTGGAACTTATCAATTAAAACATTAGCTGATAGCAAGGTCAAAGTGTATCCGTATGCCTGAAGCTAATAAGAAATGTTTATTACAATACATAGTTATGATTTAGTCTTCATAATGGTTCCATATAAGTCGGTCAGTTTTGTAATACTTTTTTCTACTTTACTTTGTGAAACATGTTTATCAAATTCAGTATACAGTGTAAATTTTATAACAAAGTTAGCACAAAAAAACAGCGACGATTGGGCGGATGATGTTCCTGAACCTGAAGCTAAAAAAATTGGAGCAGTGATTCTTAAAACACCGGACATTGCCGATGATGCTGATTATGAATTCGAAAATAAAAACCAAATTATAGGTGAAATTAAACAAAATTTGGAGGAAAGCGTGGCCCCAAAAGTCGAATTTTTGAAAAAGATTAAAAGGATTGCGCGACAAATAAACGGTGGATACACAACAATATATCCTACATTAACAACACCAAGGTCGTATTATCCAATGTATCCAACACCTAGTGGATACGCGGGCCGGTCTGGGCCCGGGAGTGGTGTCCCTACCTACCCTATTAATCAAAATTATTATCCTAATTCAACACATTATTTTAATAAAACAAACTATCCCCTTCCGAACCTGAAGAACAACAGCACGCCATATTATCCGCAAAGTCAAAATACATTTACTAGTAATATGAATTCAGGTTATAATTATCATGGCTCTATTAATAACAATAGATCTAGCATACAGTATCCCGGCTTTTATAATACTACTAATTTTCATAATTGGAATGTAAAAAATAATACAATATCTAACTATCCTCATCAACAACATAATCAGAATTCAACTTATGAACAAAATCAATATTCCAGTTATCCATCAATGAATAACTCTTACCCAGTACATCATGGTAATTTTCCAAATTACCGGGTTCCAAATCAGCCATATTATGGCAATCAGAATAATTTTATTCCAACACCTAATTCCACAAATTACAAACCTAATTCTTTTCCTAACGTACATAACAATTCACGTTCTATGAACGTCTTAACGTACAATGGTTCCACTCCTTATTATCCTAATTACAACAACCCTGGTAATTATTATCAAAACATGAATAATCCAACTCCTCGCACCGGTACAGTAAATACGCCTAATCTTTGGAACAATAAACCTTCTTATAATCAAAGTTTACCCAATCAAAGCTTTCCACGTAACAATAACAGCACAAATCAATGGTCAACAACAAATTTTCCGAATAGCACCTTTCCTTATCCAGGACATCTCAACCCAATGCAAAGACCTGATAATGGACAGTATTTAAATTTTACGCGACCAAGTTATCCGGGTTATCCTAGTAACAATAACTTATTTAACCAGCAACCAAACTTGCCCGATTCTTTGTCTAACATGCAACCACAAAAATATCCAGTTGGACCAAATATTCATAATAATCAATATAATAGAGAACCAGATCATTTTTTTCATACTCCAAATAATGTGAATCCAGGGTATGATCCTCGTCGTAATCCATCTCATAGCTTTTCATACGATCAACGATATAATTAGATAAAAATGAGCACGAATAAATGACTTTATTATAAATATGAATGTTTTTATTTTACAGCCCAAAATATAACGGTATAGTGTCTTAAATTTTGCTTGCGTTGCTCCAGGGTATTTTTGCTTATGTCAGTTAAATGGAAACACATTTTAGTTATAGTATAATACAAATGATAGGAAGAATGGGTTGATTGGTTCTGTTTTTAAGTTATAGTATCATATTTTGACTTGAGTTGAAAATAAAGCGTACGAACTAATATTAAACTATAAAATAAAGAAGAAAACTGCGTAAATAATATAACCTCCTTCCTTTTTTATTCTGAAACATAAAACAAAGAACGTACCTTCCATTACAGGTGGCTTAGTGGTCTTCGACAATAGTTTTGGTCCCGTTATAGTAATAACAATTGCGCCAAGTGGAGCCGTGATGACAATAGACATGATGCTTATAGTTACGATAATGTCTGCATAATGTTTCAGTACAGCTATATGTTCTTCATCCCCTGTGATTTTAGCAACTTCATCAAGTGCAACGGGTGCTAAAGCAGCCTGAAAATATACACATGTATCACAATTGTTACTAGTAAAATGTATTTAAGTGGTACTGGTCCTATATCTAGCAGGTTCTATATCTAAGAATATGTTAACAAGTTTCTGCATTAAAAAATGTTAATCGTTTAATGCACTATTCTTTAAATAGATAATAAATCATTGGAAATCAATGTAAGTTTGTTCGTATTTTGTACGATGTCATATCGTTCACTCAAGTGTGACTAATAAGTCTGAATAACACTCCATTTATCGTATTGTACGTGAACATTTCGAAGATGAAATGTTTATAATGTCTTATATTTCAAGTATACACATTTTACATGCGGACTGTTTTGTTATCTCTAAGGGATACGGCAGCGTTTTCGATGAAAGCTCCCAGACGGCCTGACTTATCCAACCCTTCCAGCAATGATTGCTATATTTCAAACAGTTTACACAAGATTTATGCAGTTTATATACCAAAAATTTCCCCATGAATCGCTCTATCTATTAATGAAAACCGCATGAAAGTATGTCAGGTAGCTTTTGAGTTTATCGCGAACAAATAGAAAGACGCTTGGTAGACTTTGTTTTATAATATGTAAGGATGTGTTCATAATAGAAGCAGTCTAACCTGAACGGTAGCTTTAGCCATCCAAGCTAATCCAACAAATATTTTTTCTCTCATATTTAGGTTACTACGAACAGCGCAACAACTTGTTAGTATTGCACGAAGAACTATACACGCTATTATGATTCCACAGCCAATTAACACCAGATGTGGGTCTAAATCTGCAATCTGTAGATAAAAAACAATTATATTGTACTTAATTATTATAGTAGACATGCAGAATATGCCGAAGAGCCTTTTAGCTTTAATCTCTAAATCCTGCGTGTAGTGAAACATGTAAGTTATATAAATAAAATAAAATGTTAATTCCTACGATATGTAGCACGAATTTCTTAAAGTGATTGTGTAGAAAGAAACCTTTCAATTTTATTATGTAATCTTTCAATAGAAGGCATTGAACAATATTTCGCAAAATAACTTTAATTAATGCCTTAATAGTAGAATAAACTGCAATAACTCAAATGTCACTCATTACATGTATTTGAATTTGAGTCGGATAATAAAAAAAGTATTTTTAACGACTTTAATTATTACCGATTGAAAAATTTTGATAAAATATATACACGGAGAGTAAGAGTCAGAAATATGTGAGTTCGATATAATATATCAATAGAAAAAGTATTACATTATACTATGTTTCCTAGTTATTAGGTATTATGTTAGGTGGTCATTAATAATTATTCTTGTAAATTATGTTAGGTTTGTGTTACATGCGAAGAGAAAAGAGACTTACCACTACTTGTGCGCCAGTTACAGCAAAAAGCATAGGCTCAAAGAACATCCAGAATATTTCAAAAGCAGTAGCTACAGGGTTGTCTTCAAGTTCCCATCCTTGTTCCACCCATTCCTTGCAGGATACGAAAGCGAAAGCGATAACTGCTAATGGACCTGAAATATCAAAATTGAATATGCATATAATGTATATAGACAGGAAGTACAGTATATACCTATTCCTCCCGTGAGTGAGGGGACAAATTGTTTGCAGAATACCTAATAAATATGACTTAAAACTTTTAATGTATGTAATTTAGTGCGACAGAAAAAAGGACTGAATCACGTATTTATCTCTTTAGAATTAATGTCAAATCGTCATAGATATCACTAACGAAATAAAAATGTGTATGTATCATCCCCTACCTTGGGAAGTGAAGTAAAAATCATATCAATTTGATTAGTTAATGTTTATTTTAGTTAGCTGTCGAAATCAAGCAAACGTTAAAATTTAATAAATTGTTCATGGTATACAAAAACCGAATGATAAAACAATCTCAAGCATAATAAATCTATGTTAAAATGAAACCGATTTACAACATTGTATTTTTGTCATTTTTATTAATGGTAGAAGTCAATGTTCCGATATTTGTTATTACGTAATATCATATACTATCTTCTCATTTGTTACGTTACCGTAATTACACTACAATTAATAAATACAAATCTAAGAACGGGAACAAAGACTCTGTACGGTGATCATTTGTGTAATATTGTAAAAATAAATAAAAACCCTTTTGTGCGGTTATGTGTGAGAGAGTAAATTCGTTTTACATCAAACTATTGCTAAATCTTTGTTGATGTCACACAGTTAACAATGAAAATTTATTTTTATTAGGGCTGGAATTTAAGCATCACATTGTAAGTAAAAGATATGTAGGGAAGATAGAAGTTATTGGAAGAAGTTTATTCAAATCGATTAAAACATTTCAGAAGTTACTGCACATGAATATAAAGAAATGTTTTAATGTGAAATGATTACATTTTATGTTTACGGTGTAGTTATTATCATTATCATAACGAGTGTGCGCTATAAAGCCCATAACCTCAAAAATGTATTGCATTACATAAATTCTGTTACATTGTTTAAATGAAACTTCTCTAGGTGCATGAGGGTAAAAATTTGACGGATGAAACGCGTGATTAGTGTCACGAAGATGTACAGCGTTTTTTATGCTAATTCGTTTGAAGGTTAGGTGTTAATATTTACTAATAACATGTGGCATTTTAATTTACAATTCGTCACTTGAGATTTCAATAAATTATTTGTCTCAATTTGCGACATTTGTAAATTTGTAATATTTTAATGGCAATTAAATTCATTAAATTTCTAACATATCTTCCTATTTCCTGGTTTATGTTTGTATAAATATAAACAAGACTAAAAAATTCGTTTTGCCAAAGAAGTTTCACATCTGATATGTGTACGCAAGCACTTTTAATTATTACTGGTAAGCGCTTACAATAATAATGAATTGTAATAAAAAGGCGGGCTTTTTATGACAGAAACTTAAAATTTCTTTATAGGGATTCAACAGAAGGTACAAGCTTGTTTGTAAATTTACCATTCTGAAGTACCCACAAAATTAATACTTTGGTTAAAGGCTAAAAAAGACAGCTTATTGCCAAGGCACAGTTAGATACTAGTGGTAGTGATATACGTGCACATATTTGTCGTAAGATAGCAACATATATTTATAAGAAAGGAGAATGTTCCTCACCAGCTCCACCCCATCCGATTTCTTCAGACCCTAATACAGACATAAGGCCGCCTACAAGTAATAACAGTACTCTTATAGGCACTAAAAAGGCATCGTTTCGTTCTGGAATGTACTTCACTAAATATCCGCAGAAAAATCCAAATGCAACGCCTCCGATAACACTGAGTGGGCCCTGAAATAAAATCAGCACCGTTTAATAAGCCCCAATAAGTAAAATTAAAATACGCTAATGTATAAATCTTTGAAATATAAAATCCGAAACTTAAATTAGTGTTTATATATTTTAAAACTTTGTATTATATTAACATATATGTATGTTAGTGGTATATAAAATATATTATTTTCTCATTTTGCTGCCTCTCTGGCGTAGTGGTGGTGGCCGCTTTGCTAGTTTCTTTTTTTATTGCTGACAGTTTAGCGCTTGACTGTGGATCACTTGATGGAAATGATACAGTCTAAGATGGAAGCCAAACCAAATCTAATGATACCGGAACAGAAATCTCTTTATTTGGCGGTACGTCTTTTGCTGGTAGAATGCTAATTAGCCACGGCTGAAGCCTCTCACCAGTCCAAACTCAGACAAATTAGAAAATACAATACAATTTCATCCTAAGGGGGATCGAACCCGGGACCTCTGCTAGCAAAGCGAGTACTCGCACCGCTGCGCCAGCGAGGCCGTCAAAAGTCGGGCTCAATCTTAATTAATCTTACCAGATTAGCACCCTTCCATATTAGACAGTATCATCACATACCATCAAGTGTGATCACCCAAGCGCTAAACTGTCAGCTATAAAAAAATCTTTTCTATTGGTTTTTCTCACAAATAGCCTTACTTGTACCATCCCACTTTTTTTAAATACCACCTAACAACAAATGTTGCCTTAGAAGAGATTGCTTATATCAATAAGACCGACTTTGTAAGCTAATTGTCAAGTAACATTAGTTGCGTCATGCAATAACGTTATATAAGTAATAATCCGAATATATATAATTTTATTTGCTGTATCTTTTATAATTCTGTCCTACACTTACGTTCTTGTGATAAACAATTTTTACTTGGTAAATAAAATTGAAGAATCAGCATTAAAAATTTTCAAACGATGTAAATATCTATTGGTTCGTCTAAACGCTGCCTACTATACCCCCTTATATTATAGAAAATAAGAATTTATTTGTATATAATAAAAAAAAGTTATATATTAATATTAAACCGGCAAGCAAGGCCCGAAACTAGCTAATTGTAATACCTAATAGTTCTAAATATATATAACTAGTTGAACCCGCGATTACGTCTGCGTGGACTGCTTTTTGGGTAGCATTATGATTAAGTTAAGCAAATTGTATTACAAATAAAATACATTCATATATCAAGTATATAAGATACATTCTGATAAAAGATATAGTTTGTAAATGTTGAGTTTGAATTTTCTTAATGTGAAAATTCAATTTTTTTAAATTAACACCCGAATCCGTTTTAAGCTAACCTCTACTTGGAAAAGAAAATTCCTACCAAATTTCAAGTCTCTACGCCTGGTATGGTTCCATAGATATCGTGATGAGTCAGTAGATACCTGGATATCTCTTATATATAAATGACAAATATAGTTACAGATTTAATTAATGCTTTACATACTTGTATAATATTTGTGGTTAATGATTGACTTGAAAACATAATCGATGATACAATTCCGAAAACGGCGACACTGGCAGCATCGTCAATTCCGGACACGGCAAGTACTAGAGTAGGAATCCCTTTTGATACGCCGTAGCCTTTTTCACGTAGACGGAATAGACAGGGTACAACCACAGCTGGAGAGACAGCAGCAAATATTGATCCCAGGAGGAAAGCTAAAATATATTTTTTAATTAATTTTGGCTAACAGAACCTTCAAGCAATAACGAAGCAGTCATATGTATATACGGATAGATTGAATTAATTGAATCTCTAAGTTCATAATAGGCTATAATAAAAAAAGCGTGCGTACACATGTCAGAAGTGAAACTTCTTTGGTAAACCAATTTTTAAATTTATTGTTTATATTTATTCAAATCTAAAAATTTACATTTCCGATAATTTTACGTGATGACTTGAATAGAAGACCTTGATAAAATCTCTCAGGCTAATCGCGCCTCTCTCTCGCTTGTTCCGAGTTCTCGCGTGCACTCTCGGCCCAGGCGCAACGTGACAATGACTCATACTTTTTCGTGCGCGCAGACCGCAACCATCGATTTATATGACATTATCAGGTCAAAAACACAAAACTCAGATAGCAACATGCGGTTGCATGAGATAAAGCTTGCCAATACCAATCTTTTTATACATCTATGAAAAATAATCTTACCCCAGTCCCATGGCATTCCAAGCAGTAAATGGCCCATCACAGCTGACAAAACGCATTCGAAAGTCCACGGTATTAAAGCCAGCTTTATTACTGTCCAAAAGAATTTCTTCATTGCTACAGGATCCAGATCGAGACCAGCCCGTGTTAAAATAATTGTTAAGGCAATTTTTCTGGAATAGAAAATAAATTATATTCATAACCTAGCCTAATTCTACTAGCGCTTTCCTTTCAGATTTACAAAATTTCATTAAATCCGTTTAACAGTTTTAAGAATCAGGGAAAACCTCAAAGTTTTTTCAAATTCACCGTTTGTAAAGGTGT
The DNA here is from genome assembly GCA_015832385.1 of Elymnias hypermnestra. Lineage (NCBI taxonomy): Eukaryota > Metazoa > Arthropoda > Insecta > Lepidoptera > Nymphalidae > Elymnias > Elymnias hypermnestra. The sequence goes on from JACTOM010000070.1 coordinate 5,490,279, forward strand.
ATTTTAGTATATGTACATTGAATTTGCTTACGTCACTAGTACAAAATCCTCCCTATCTCGAGCTATACGCGCTTTTGCGTCGTCTCCTTTCATTAGGAGAAGAGTTTGTATAAGAAATTTCGTCGTCGTCGTCGCTTCAACCAATGGACTTCCACTGCTGGACATAGGTCGCACGTAATGACTACCACAAGGCTCAATCGTGCGCCACCTGCCTCCAGCGGCTACTGGCGACCCTCTTTATATCATCGGTCCACCTTGTGGGGGGTCGATCTACACTGCATCGTTCGGTGCGAGGACGCCACTCCAGCACCTTCGACCCCCAACGTCCATCAGTCCTTCGGATTATGTGCCCCTCCCATTGCCACTTCAGGTTCGCATTCGTAGGACTACGTCGGTGACTTTGGTTCTACTACGAATCTCTTAATTTCTTATTCGATCGCGCGATAAGAAAATTAAAAGAATCTAAATCCAATACAGTAACAGCAATGAACGTAATTTATTTTACAACAAATCGGTATAAATTTGTATGCAGTATTTAGGTTGAGAGAATTTTTGCTTATTACAAATTTTGCTTTTTTTTGAAGCTAACGGAAAGACCAAGCACGTCTTCAATGAGTTTCTTGTTACACATACCTTATATATGATGCAACTTTTTGATAGTGCGGATCAAAGTTGACAAAGCCTATGTTCTTCATTAGAATTCCGACAATTAGCATTCCTATAAGAGCAGGTAGTGTCGTGACTTTCATCATCAGCCATCCGCCGAAGTATGCAGCGATGGTAAGGACGGCGAACATGAAGAGTTGGCCGCCCGGAGCTGCAGTATCACCTAATACTATCCATATGATTACCCAACTCATCAGACCTGTAAGTATACATTTTTTATTATTTTAGTATGCAAATAAAAAAAAACTTAGGACCATTATACGGATGGCTAGTGGGCCATGGGTAATTTTTTTACGGATGAAACGCGTGATTAGTGTCACGAAGATGTGCAGCGTTTTTAATGCTAATTCATTTGAAGGTTAGGTAGTTTTTATATTTACAAACTAGCTGATTTTTTGGGTAGTATTTTGTTTAATTTAGACAAATTGTTTTACAAATAAGAAACATATCTGTAAATACTTCAATGAGCTATTTGCTGTGTATTACTGAAAATAGCTTAAAGTATGTTTTTGACACATTTCTTACAATTTATGGTTGCAAAACAATTTAGTTAGTATTGGCAACATTATATTTATTTCGTACAACCTATTTACAACATTATAGTAAATTTATTCTACGCCCATAGTATATTTACTATTTCAAAAGGCTATAACTTTAATACGCAGTAATATTATTACCATAAAATTTGTGTATACATTTGTGACATTGTGAGCGTGGAAAAGAAATATTTTCATTTACTTTATATTGGACATATAACTGATGACATAAAAGATACAATGTGACACGGTATTGTGTTAAATAGAGTGAAGTTTGCTGGATGCTCAGGACGTTGGAGAGTTATGGTATATTATTGCAGTTCAAGTGCGTTTTGCGTCGGTGTTTTTACCTATTTTGTCATGGTCTTTATTTGACCAGTCAATATAACGCGGAACATTGATAAAAAGTCATGTGCTTGGCAAAAATCGAGTATATTAACAAATAGCGCTGATTGAAATGAATGCTCACAAAATCCAAATCTTTCAAAAACACAAGGGATTCCAGAACAGTCTAGTTTATAAAAAAAATCAAACAAAACTAGTTTTATTTCGGGTTAAAGCCCATAGAAATAGTTATATAGAGATATCACATCCAAAATGAAATAAAATGTACAGATAAGCGATAAAAGAAATTTCACAATTAAATAAAATCAAATTAAATTAAATTTTTTTAAAACGAAATTAAAATTTATGTCATAATTTCGTTTTATAATTTAGTCCTCGTGTAAAAACTTATATGCAAATCCGCGTAAATGATGCTGTAGCAGCGTGAAATGTCCTCATGTTATGGGTTGATTTTTTAAACTCTTTTTAATTAACTTTATTATTTATATAAACAGTGTTTTCTCCTGTAATGTCAGTTTTTTTAAATTGTGTCATTATTCTTAAAAAGTTGGTCTGTGTAATAAGTTGAATTAAATAATAAAAATTTTATGATTGCTACAAATATTTATGTGCAAATAATTACGCAAATAATTATTGGCTGTGCATGAAGGAGTGTTGATGCCAACACTTATGTATGGTGGTGAAAATTGGGTATGGCAGAAGAATCACAAAAGTAAATAAATGCGGTAGAGATGAGAGCGTTGCGAAGTATGTGTGGATTAAAACTGAGTGACAAAGTAAGAAATGGTGTGATGAGAGAACGTTGTGGTATAAAAGAAGATGTAGTGACTAAAATTGAGAAAGGTATGCTTAGATGGTTTGAGCATGTAGAGAGAATGAATGAAAGGAGACTGACAAAAAGGATTTATGAGTCAAAAGTGAATGTGAAAGTTGGAAGGGGAAGATCAAGGCGAACGTTAAGAGTACGTCAAGAGTACTCTAAACCGACAATTTGTATTAAAGGTTTAAGGAGAATGAAAGAAGCGAAGGAGATATGCAAGGATCGTGGCGAGTGGAAGGATGTTGTTTCTGCCCACCCCTATGGGAATGAGGCGTGATGCTATGTATGTATATATAGAAAAAATTTTAAAGTTCAGACACTAAATATTTTACTTATTTGTCCAATATACATATTAATTTTCCTAATGCAAATTAATGTTATTATAATATAAGAATAACGAATTCAGGTAAATGTGTAAATATATGCTAGTACGTAATGAAAATCTAATTAAACAATCGTAGATATGTTTTAATTTGTCACAGTGAAGTACTTTCAACAATTGATTCATAAATTACCCTGATAGGTCGGACCTAGTTTAAAAATTACCGACAAGTCTTTAACAAGCTTAAATTTCAACGTTAGGTTGCATGAAATACAGCGCATTATTCAAGCGATTCAAATGGTTAATTCTTTTGCCATATGAAAAAATAATCTTGTACTTAACCTTGAATTCGATGCGGTTCACTAATTTAATTATAGTTTGAGAACATTGTTTTATTTGACGCACTGCTGTTTCATTTGGATAAAATTTTCATCGATGAAATACATATCATATTGACAAATAAATATCTTTAAATATAGCCAGCCTAGTAATTACACTTTTCATTGCTGTGGAAGAAAAAATTCCAAATTTTTAGTCCAGGATAGAGCAGAATCCAGAATCCACAGTCTATACTTTCCTATATTACAAACTTATATTCAAATCGATAAAACTGACGCTGTGGTACCACAAAATTTCATTATGTGTACAACAAACGGATTTCCTGTAAAATTAGCTAGTGTTTTGTTGTAATTAGTTTGTGCTTTCATTTGTGTCACTATTCTATCGAAGCAGTGACTAGGATTTTTGCGAACTAGTTTGCAATTTAATATTTAGCAGCACCTCTAAATTTATAAGCATTTACTTGTTTTTTGGTGAAGCAAAATAACAAGAGAACATCTTCAAATAGAAGAAGGTGTTTAGAAGTATGTACCATTTAATTCGCATGCCATTCCATTGTACACTGTAGGTAGGTGATATATGCTTTACTTCTAAGAGTGACACCTTGCATTTCAAAGGAAACAGGGTAAATCATTTTGATGTATTATTGAAGCTCGCTTACTCCTTCATTATTATGCATTTAATTAATGATATTTTTCAGTACTTACCAATTAAAAGTATAGACAGGTTTTGTGCAAAATTTCTGTATGATGGACATAACGGGTAGGGACAAATTTTCTGCCAGTGCGGAGGCTCCCATGACGGAATCCCGGAATCGTCCGTATGACACCTTTGGCAACAGGCGTACCACCAAGATCTAATTTAAAGCAGATAAAAGTAATTAAATTTAAGGTATACAATAGAAATGGTTACAATTTTTTGTATAATACATAAAATTATCAATTCATTTAATGGTTATTGTGTATATTTTTGATATTTGTTAGGGAGTCCTATGCGTAAACGCAAGACTATCTTAGCTACCGGTGTCGTCTAGATGTAGGATGATTTGTAACGCTAAATTTTAAGATTTTTAATAAAGGAATTGAATAAGTTGCTTAAAACAAACAAATTGAAATTATCTCATAACTATAATTGTAAAAAGGGTGTAAATATGTTAAATATAAATGTATTTTTATATTACAAAACTAGAATACTTGAAAAGTATTGATCATTATTTCGTCATTCGGAAAAGCAAGGTCGTACAGCAGCAACGAGAAAATGCTACGGGTGTAACGGAAAACAAATGGCTTTGCTGCTTTTATGTGAAATGTATAGACGGATTAATGGTACAAATAGTTTGTCTATATCTATTAATAAGTAACATACGATTACAATAGAAATTGCTGGAAAATTTATACAAAATCCGTAGGAGTAAGTTTTTTGTTTTCAACAAAAACATAAGATTAGCGATTAATCGCGGAAACCAGACTTCTATTCACAGAAAGATTCGACACGCAAATGATTTACCAATAATTATTGTTTAAATTATGTTTGTTTTTAGTTCAGGATCTCATTTTCAATTGTTTCGCTTTGACATAATTCGTTTCATGCAAATTTGAAGTAAACTTGTTTTACGGTATTACCTTTCTATGTGTTCACTTTGCTGGGATAAAGCCTTCTTTGAATAAACGGAAGAAGTGGTTGAGTATTTCTTGTATCTGCCTTCGATGTGTGCTGGACGATCTAAGAATAAAAGGATCGAGCGTTAGTAACGAAGGCTGGCGGTCTAATAGCGTCGATCCATGGAAATAACCGTGAGAAATAACAACTGCACCGTATGTCGCTTCTCTCACAGTTGCTTATGATAGTAGTCTTTCACATTTTTGTAAGTTTGTTTTTTAATTTAACTTATGGAATATTTAGATCGTGTTAAATATTTAGCGTTCTTAAACATCGGGAAATTTCAAGCTACTGTGGATTTTCATTTGAGATGTTCCATTCTAAATGTATAATAGGGGAAATGGGGGTAATATGAGCCACTATAGCAAAAAGTCAAATACAATTTTAATCATATACGAAATATTTATTAAAACTGCCTTTAAACATAATTTACTCAATTAATTATCATTAAAAATAATTTTTAGTCCATTTGGCAATCAACTTTGGCAATCTTCTGCGTAGTAACCCGCATCGTCCTGGCATAAGCCGTCAGTGCCAACATCTGATACAGAAATTTTGTTCGTTTCTTGTAGTATATCGCGCTTTATCTTTTTAGGACCCTTCTTCTGTATAGTAGTCTCTTCTATGACATTTACCCTTCCATCAGCTTTATTTTTTTTACCCCTATATTTCTTCATCTTCTTATTTTCACTTTTCTTTCTTGATTAGTAGTGCAACCATATAAATATTTGCCTATTTCTTCATCAAGTTCACTAGTATGGCTTCTTTCTCGAGACTAAAGACGGTGAATCGTCCTAGCTGAGGTCTTTTCTGAGACAGAACCTTTCTCTATCTTCTTTTGAATACTTGAAAATGGAATCCCCATAAGCTTATCAGCAATTCTTATAGAAGGACCTGTATCAATAAGCTGTATAGTCAGCGTGGTGATGGGATGTCATTTACCCATCGCTCGCTAGTGTTGTTTCGTGGATATGAGGGTGGCTCTCATTGCCCACGGACTTTAATTGCCCCCATTCTCCTCTAACAGCTAAGATTGCAACATTTCAGTGTAGCTCGATACGGTCATTTTAACACTTTTGGAAATTTCCGAACCCATTAAAATTTTAACTTACAAAATGATCAATAATCTTTTTTAGATTTTCAGCTTGTTTTATATATGTAACTATTTATTCCCTTTTTTAAACCCTTATGTAATGAATTTAAAAGATATGGAACATCTTTAATTCCTTATTGCTGCCAAGTTAGTGTTCTGCTGCTCTCTCACCTGATGGTTAGTGATGCAGTCTAAGATGGTATGTTAAGGTAAGAGGTAATTTACCTCTTAATTATTTCTACTGGAACGCAATTTATTTGTTTGTTAGCACGTCTACGATGGTAGGATGGTAACTAGCCGTGGGCGAAACGTTTCATCTGTGAATTTTTCTTCTACTCGTACAACATCTCCTATTTATATCAATAGATGTATTATTACAGGGCTATCATTTTGGATTTCTCGCAAGGCTTTCTGAGCATAAAAAGCTATGTACTAAAATTTTTTAATGATATAATCAACGGTTACAAATTTAACTAAAAATGAAGCTAAAGAAATGGGAATATTGTCATGTCGTTATAGATAATTTATTTATAGGTCAGCTTTCGCGTTTAGGCAAATTATCACTAGACGACATTTATCATAGCTAATTTATATGTTTGGTAGGTCCGTATTGCTCCGTGTCAATAAGTTTTAACTTTTTTAAATGTTGACAGATTAGCGCTTCACCTTTAATGTCACGTGGTAGTAAGAAGATGAAAGTGCGCTAACATAGTAAGAGGTAACTTACTTGCGACGTTGTGAAGACACTATAAGGTTTATATATAGGATCATAGCAGAACGCATTTTAGTGGTAACTAGTCTGCCATAGTAAAAAGCCTCTCACCATTGACCCACAAATTAGAATACTTCATTTCCAAAGTTTTCCCTACTGATAATCGAACCCAGAACATCTGCTAGCGAAGTGAGTACTTGTAGGTACCATTGCACCGGCGAGATCATATAGCTGTTACTAAAACAATTTTGTGTAAAGTAGCCATTTTCTTCATCTATCTTATAAGCACATGATAAGGTTAGGCCTAAAAAGTAAGTAATATCTCACCCCACGATGAGTCCATTTCAGCCGCCATGGCATTGTGCAGATTACTTTTGCGGCGCGAGGGCCCTTCTGCCTGTGCTGATAATCGGCCATTCCTGCAAAAATAATATTTTATCAAACCGTTTTCATAACATCTACTGTATTAATTAAGTAAGTAATAAAAAAATCGAGCCTCTGAGCCTGTAATTGACATTTTGAAATCGAATCATTTATTTGCTAAGTACACAATTAATATACATGTTAGTATAAAAATGGCGTGCAAATATTACATGATAAAATTAATTACACACTATGACATTATATTTTGTAAAAGAATTAAGTTATGACATCTATCATATAGGAAAAAATTGGCTTGAATCTTCTTTATCGTACTATATTAACATAAAGCAAATAATACTGAAATAAAACATAGTCAACCTTGTCTTAATTAATAAAGATCTTTTAAATCAGGCAGTTTTAAGGTCAGGATAATATATGGAAAAAAATAGGTCGTTGGTGTCCAATATACATATATATATATATATATATATATATATATACATATGTGTATTCCTACATACAAACTCTTATAAACATTTGGTAATAGACAGACACAAACAGAAAACGTTTTGGGGACTATTTTCCAAAGATGTTCAAAAGCCTACTATTGTTTTTTGCCAGAATACTACGAGATTGCAGAAGAAACACGGTTCTTTCATTAATCGTTAAAAATTTTCAGATTATTAAACGTGTATGTATGTGTGTACACACACACACATATATATATACCTAAGTAAGTAGCAGCCCATTACCGTCCCACTGCTGGGCACAGGCCTCCTCACTCCGAGGAGCGAGGGTTTTTAGAGCATAGACCCACCACGCTGCTCCACTGCAGATTGGTAGGCATAGTACACAAGTGCACTCTCTATTCCTTCACTCTCATAATCCGACACGACCAGAGAGAGGTCAGGCGTCAATCAAGGTAGGTATATATATGTACCTACCTTGATTAAATTTTCAATCGAAAATAAAATATTATTCACTTAAATGTGGACATGACTTTTAGCATTTTAGTGGATGATACTTCATCAATTATCAAGTCATTAATTAAATTTATGCGGAGGAAGATTGTAGTGCGATGTAGGAAAAGCTCACGTAAATAGGCTTAAAGGTTTCATTCTATATGAATTTAAGAAGTTAGTGCTTGATGGCGTATGTATTAAATAAAAAATAAACTTAGTATATTACATTAATACGTGTTAATTATTAGAAATGGTAATTCTTCATAAGTTCGTATATCGAAGCCGTACACTAATAAGATTAGGCATTCATGACTTTCATTAATAAATATCGTGTAAATGGTATATTAAAAACGGTGATTAGAGTAAGCTTTGACTAAAACAAATGCTGTAAGGTTTCTTAGTATGTACTGAGGTGAATAGGTATGTTTAGTGAAGTCGCTCACCCTCTGCAAGGCTAGATTGTTAAATGTTCAGCTTACGTTAACATTTATATAACAGATACGATTATTTGTTTGGAATAGAATAGGGTACATTTATAATATCCGCCTTGTATAAAAATAATCACACAATTCAACATTTTCACGTTACTAGTTAAGGTCATCGATTCTGCTATGACTTTTTGAAAACTCATATTCAAGTCTTCAAAAATTACCCCGTGTCACCACGAAATGTCATTATATCAATGATTAATTTATATCCCATGTTTAATTTCCAAATGGCGCGCCTGTAAATTTTTTGGAGTCACTATTCTTTCAAAGTAGCGATATTAAGTTAGATTATTTGGAGTAAACCCAATAATCATGTTTATTGTTAAATTAGTATACATAGAATTTTCTATAACTATTATATCTAAACTGAAACGATAATAAACACAGATATATGCTCTAACTGCCTCATTGGTCTAGTGGTTAGTATGTTCGACTACAGACATGAGGTCCTGGGTTCGAGTCCCGGGTCGGGCCAATTCAAAAATCAATATTGAGTTTTCTAATAAAATTTTCTCAATATGTGCCCGAAGTTGGGAAGTTGGCGGTGTGATCCACCCCCGTGCCTCGGAGAGCACGTTAAGCCGTCGGTTCTGCGCCTGATCTCTCTCCGGTCGTGTCGGATTCCCGTCACATCGGACTATGAGTGTGAAGGAATAGAGAGTGCACTTGTGTACTATGTCTGCCAATCCGCAGTGGAGCAGCGTGGTGGGTATATGCTCTAAAAACCCTCGCTCCTCGGAGTGAGGAGGCCTGTGCCCAGCAGTCGGACGTTAAAGGGCTGCTACTTACTTATATGCTCTAAATTTGTTATTTAAAATATTTATATTCACTGATTATTTATTGGTCATAATATAATGTTTATAATAATGAAATACCAATTTTGTAAGACAGACAATAAATAGCTTGTCTGTCTTACTTTTAAACTATTATTATGTTTTTAAGCATTTCTATTTATGTATGTTTTAACAGCTATATGATTTAAAACAAAATAAATCATCAAAATGTCTAACGTCCAATTTGATCGCTCATGTGTAGTAGCAATCTATATATTACAATTCAAATAATTAGTTATTGAATATTTCACTTTCCTTAGTCACTTATCGTTGAAATGAAATAAAAGTGACTTAACAGCTTTAGTAGAAACCTGTTATTGGTGCAGTTTTAATTAAAATAGTATTCAAATATTACTCCTTTTTGGGGTCATATTTATAAATACAATTTCGTTTTATAGGGCCATGAGGCTAAGGTCACACTAAAACGTACTTAGTTGATTTGATTAATAATAGATGATTTTACTTAGTCTTTCAGTTTTTAGCAGTTAAAAAAATTACTCCCGGGCTGTGGTGGTTTCCTCATTATGTTTTCCTTCACCGAAAAGTTCAAATTAGTAACGGTAAAATATAATTTAATAAGGAATTCATGTTATGTTAAATATTGTACGATATAGACCTACTCATGAATGAGTACGTCAATCCGTTTTCGATGCAATACACAGTCTTATAACATTTTAATTATCAAACCACCCTCAAACTTTAAAAAACAATTTCAGATTAGTTGTAAATTATTTGAAAATTCACACTGTATATAATTTCTGACTAAATGTTAGTTTCTTATCTTAAAAATTTAAGGCTGTTATAAAACTGTTGTGTTTTTTTGGACAGATTAAAATTCTAGAATTATATTTTTTTTCTTGTAAATGACTATCGAGAGAAAGTTATATAATTTCCCGTTCCCATAAAAGTATCAAAATCAAATTAAGTGAATTATTCTTTATGGTTACATGACTATATTCTAGGAGATGTTTCATCGAAATCATATCAGCTGCTACGGGAAACACACACAGGCATATATTGATAAACAAAAATATAAAAAAAATGTTTTTGTATTAATGGAAATATATGATAAAAGCGGGCCTATTAACAATAGTAAGTAAGTAGCAGCCCATTAATACCCCACTACTGGGCACAGGCCTCCTCACATATAGGACAGAGAGAAAACCCTCCCTCCTATTGACATTATAAACGTATTCAATATAATATATATAACACTTATTTTGTAGCTGTCCAAATATTTTTGTAATGGCAATTTCGAATTACTTTGGAAAAGTCGTCTTCTACAAAGTGATTTTAAATATTTAGATAAATAGGATTGTAAGGGTTACTTTTTATATTTTTATTCTAAGGAATAAGGAATGCCCTTTTAAATTCCTAATATTAGCACCCACTGCTCAAATTTTAAATCGTTCACTTTACGTACACTCGTTTTAAATCCATCCATACAAGTTCGAATATATCTTTTAAACCGACGTCAATACAGTTTTTTCAAGTTTTATTTCACTATTTCATTTATAATCGTAGTTGCGACAAATTGTACAACGCCATCAATTAGAAAAGGTCACGTAAATGGTTTTTGTAGGTAATGAGTTTAAAGTTCATGTTAGATGGCGTTGGAATTGCTATTATTTTAGAAATGTTTAAAATGAAATTCCGTTGGTTTGTTGTTATACCGGGTGCAATTTTTACGTTCTCTTCCATGTACATAATTGATTAACATGCTATTGCTTATCAATAATGTTGTGTGAATATTTTCTTATTGCGTTTATTGCTGTTTTGTTACTTATCGATAAAGTGTGGTTATTGTGTTTTCAAGGGTAGAAAACAATTTCTATTACGTTTCAAGTTCTCAGCCATGCACTCGCATAAGGTCGTTGAGTTTACCCATAAAAGTAGCATGTGATCGTGAAGGTTCAAATGACTTAAACTACCTGTATTTTTGACCTTACAACGAGATAAACTATTTCAGTTCTAATCGTGTTAAACATTAAGATGTAGGTATTAAGTATATTTTTTTTAAACGTGACATGCAAGTTGACAATATTATTTTAACCAAAAGTGTATCCTATTTGATAAAAATATATCTTGCTTTCTATTTTTCAATAATTAGATTATATACACATATATATTTAGTAACGAAAAGTTTAAGTGGAACTAGATTAATTAATAATTTTAAATAAAGAGCCTTCTCTAAGTAAATATGACTTCATATTTATATTATGCCTGTAAATTAAAATTTTCGAGGTGTCTTGGGGCATCCATTATCGCTCCAAACAGTCGCCATTTTAATGCGCTATTATGTTATGGAATATTACAAAATTGATAATTTGTGTAACACATATTAAATAATTTGTTAAATTTAGACACGTAATAAAATATTTGCTCATGTAATGCAAAAGATATAACCTATAACAATTTCAAATATAATGACATTTGAGCATAAAATAAACGCAATTGTGAACATATTACTTGATCAGTTCTTTGGCGATGGATGGTAAATTTTTTTCTTACGGATTTACCTGTTATAATTTAATAGTTGTGTATACAATTTTTTAGATTTTGCATCTAAACCAGTCGTTATTCTGAATCCGTTAAACACGCGGTATGCGATTATAAGATTAAAATTCAGTAAAAAATTCTTGAAAACTGCAACGGCGTCTATATAATGGGTCAATGTTGATGATAATTGCTTTTAGCAACAGAAGTTATGAATAACACATGTAAACTGTATGGCGGTTTCGCGTTGTTTTCGATACGGCGCCGCCTTGTCACCTGCCATCGAGATATCAGTCGCAGCGAATTGCTAATCATACATATGTGGGTCACATTGGATTTATGCGTTCCTGTACGTACATACATAGTAGCCAAAACGTGTAACTGAATATGGTTGCGATTGTAAATGTCACGGTTGCGGTCACTTCATAAAATTATAAATTTATTTAAAAAAAGTTAACGTTCTTAACATTATATTTATATCCTTTTAATTAAAAGAAAATATTCAGATTTTATCATGGTTTAGATCTATAATTACTGAAAAATCGTTGATATACGATTTAGCTTTCCGAATTACTCTTAAGTGAAAATAATGAAATGCAGTTATATTTGAACTCACCAATGCCGGTTAGTAAGTGCATCTGTTTCGAGGGATGAATCAGATGGTAAATAGCTGTCGTAGTGACAACTAAGGCTGCTGTGAGACATCCTACATGGCATTCGGAGAGCGTTATTCACTAGAGCTGGGGTCTCACGGTGCGTGTATTGCGCGATGTTTGCACTGGGGCATGCCGTCCGAGTCAGCACGCTCCACACCTATGCCGCGGCGAGTGTGCATCTTATAAGAGAAGGTTCGGCTGCGAGTCAAGCCGCCCGCCGCGCCTCACCCCGGACACGTGACTGCTTCGCAGAGCTTGGTTTCGCCGGCCGGCTGATCGGTCATTGGCCGTGTAAAAAAATGCCTCAACCACAAATATGAGCCCTCAGACGCAGGAAGCCGTATGTTATCAACGCCAGGAAGGCGCCCGTGTCGACACTGAAACGGCGAGCAACTGACAACCGATTACCGAGTACGGACTGAATGAATGCGCATCGAAGCTGACTGTTTAAAATTCCTCTTTAAACATCTCAAACAGCTCGGGTGTCAGCACCCGCTCGGCCCGCACCCCCCGCGCTTGTCACCTTACGCGCATACGCTTACTAAACTCCTCACTTCTCATATATTACATAGTTTTACTCATTTTCGACTAAATATGCGTCTGGCATGTTTGCTGAATCGGGAGTGCCCGATTTTTATGCTGTTATGAGGGCACGCATTGCCTCTTTTTGGGAGAGAATGAGGGCATCGCATAACAGCATTCTTAAAACGATTTGTGTGGGGATGCCTAGCCCTATATTCACATATTGGCTGTCTGTTCATCTGACGAGCAACAGAAAATGATGCCTAGGGACAATCCTCAGCTAGTATATAAGACGTCTTTATATTTACAGTATTTTCACGTTTGTTTAATTGATAGTCGTTTGATTTTAATTTGATTTGATTTAATTTTATAATTTTGATTTGAAATTTAATTGTTTTTAATTTAATTTAGTTTAATTTCTTTCATTTATTTTCTGTATTATTATATTCTATTTGTCACTAACATAGTTATAAGTTATTTGTATTTTAACAATTTGGGCCAAATGTTGCCTTGAATAAAAACTTATTATTATTATTATTATTATCTACTGTACACCATACAAAAACTGGTAACAGTATAAGAGAGGCGGAAAGGGGGTCTTATCTCTAAGCAGCGATTTCTTTCAGACAACCTTAATAAGAAGGAAATTGGGCTGAAGTAAGAGAGAGGTGCATAAAGAAAGTATACCAATATTAAATAAAGTACACATCCACTATAAAATATGAACAACAACTACATACTAACAAAATAATAAAGACAAAAATTGTAATAATATCATCTATTTAAATGACTTGTGACAACGTTTTGTGACTTTGTGTTTAAAGTAATTCAATGATTGTGCTCGTCTTATAAATTTCTCTGTCTTTCTTTTCAATATCCTTTGCCGTTCAATCTAATCGTTTTTGAAACTCATTGCCTAACAACATAAAATATTCTCAATCTCATAATTTATTTAAGAAGATGGTAAAAGAGTACTTCCTTTCCTAGTAAAACGGATAAGAAAAATATAAATGACCACGATAGTACTACTTTACAATGAGTGTTATTTTTATGATAATTTACCATGATTCTTACTCATAAATGATTTTAAGCAATTTTTGGTTGCCTGGATGAGATAGCTATTCTAGCGATAAGGACGCAAATTGTGCTCCTTAATGTGTAATTCTATGTTTTAAGTATTGGGAGTAAAATAAAGTTTATTGTATTATATTCACTGGTAGTGCGTTCAACAGCCAGATAGCCGTCACACTTGCCAATGAATTTAATGCGATGAATCGGTAACTTTCATGTTAAAAGTGAAATAGACCTTAATTCTTGGCCACAAAGCCCTCCCAGGAATTCGAATTTAGATTTTAAATAGTTTAGGGCGTCAAGTAGTATACAGTACAGAAGCGGAAGAATATGTAGATCCCTTATACATATTTACGTATGGTCAATCAAGCGCTGCTGAAAGTGAATGTAAATAATTGACTAAAAAATTATTTTATCTACTTATTAAATAGCAATTTAGTTCAAACACCTATATAGCGCCATATAGTCTCACTATATAGCTGAACTGAACAAACATTGTAGTTTGTAACCCAACCATGACAAAAAGCCATGACAATAGTATAAAAACAAATGCATCACCTATGTATATCTGCTGTTAAAATAGTGTTTTTATAGTTTGATCTTATTTCAACCTTTGTAATAGCAACTTGGTTAAATTAGTTTTGGGTCCTATCGTTTTCTAACATAAGTAATTTAAGAGTGCAAATTAAATTAATGATCCTATGTGGGTATGTATAGTCGTGGATAAATTGTTTAATATTTGTTAAAAATACAAAGACTTTAAAACTTCGAAAGCTTTTTAAATTAACGTGTTCGGATTGTGCGAAAAATTGACATGTTTACAATTTATGTGACATAATCTATATATATATATTTTTTTTACCGAGGTGGAGGTCAACTAAGAACGGATTTCACGAAATTCCGTCCGAAAGGGGGTTGTGGAGAGTAAAAATATTAAAATTTGCGCATTCAAAAAACATTCAAAGATTTACCAACTATATCTTTTATGCTATGGACAACTTGGTCAGAATTTTTTTTTTACATAATGTAAACTATCCAAAGTAAATTTTAGGAAATTCTAACCTCAAAGGGCAGTGCGGGTATGTTTATTATTTGTAACAGAATTTGCCTAAATTAATGAAAATGCTACCAAAAAAACATTCCACGCAGACGAAGTCGCGAGTTCAGCTAGTTTTGTATATGTACACATCGGCTTATTTAGCGGAACATAAAAAAAATATTTGATATCAGTATCATATAAGGTAACTGATATCAAACCTTTATTTTTTTTATCAGACATTTGAATTTAGTTATATACCTATTTTAGTTCAATAATTTCATATGTAAAATATGATTAGCATTAAAGTTGATGTTAATAGAGTAACTACTGAGTTTCTTGTTTGTATCTTCTTGATAGAAATCAACCTTCTAAAGCAAAGAAAGGGATTTTAGTACTAAAATTTATAAGTGTACTGAAAAGGTGGCGAAATGAAGGTCAAGATTTTCATATGTCATTTTTATAATAACGTTTCAGCTAAATTATTTGTATTTATCAAAAAATGTATATTTTTCCTCCTTGGCAGTTAATTAACTAATACGATTTAACTTTAATACAACACTAACAGTAGTTCAACGGTTAAAGAAAAAACAGTAGTGAATACAGTTTTTCCGATCGTTCTTGTTTCCGAAGTAGGCCTTGATTTATCAGTACTTTACTGCGTGATAACGGAAGGGACAACGATGATTTAATATCCGGTGAACTGTAAGCCATTCTATATAGATTTCATTTATTATGAATTGAACATAATAGAACTCTCAGTAATTGATTAATTTCAGATTTCCGAAAATGCGGTCAATTAAAAATTACGAAATCAATTTTTTTTTGTTAAAGTAACGCAAATTAATAATGTCCTATTAAATAATGATTTGAAATTTATTTACTAAATTGGCTATTTTGGTATCATTTATCAATTTCCAGGCGAATAAGAAATTCAAGGCATGTTTAAGAGGGACAGTCACTGTTGTGCGTTATTGGACCTCGTTAGTCAATTCATAAATTTCCATTATCACTCTTTTACTTAGCAAAACATTTTTTTGTCTCTATTTAATTAGTTTTATATCCCCTTCGGGGTGATACCGCTGACTGTTCAGCGATTAATTCTATCCCGTATCCGAATTGTCCTTCTTGTATCGACCTCAACAAACATAGAAAAACATACATATACACATATGTATAATAATGATCTATATATAAATTAGTTTTGTATATAATATTTTCAATTACGTTCTATAATTTTTCAAGAGCAACAAATCAGTATCCTTAGTTTAAAATTATACACTTTTACATGTTTATAAAGATGTTATGTCTTTGCATAAGCTTATGCCGTTTTTAGACGACTTGTTGGAATGGAAAAAATGCAGCATTGGAAAAAAAGTGGTGCAGAAAAACCTGTCCACTGAGCCTGCCATGATCTAACATTATCCAGTTTTTAAATATCCTAAAGCGATTTTAATAATTTCATAACAAGGATCATTTGTACCATCATATTTGACGAATGAGCGACTTATTTTAGATATCTATTAAACCAAACTGTACTTTAAATAATTTGGTTTCTTGATCTCTTAATATTTGGCAGACAGGTAACAAGGCTTAATATTTTTCCTCTCATATCTTCAAGTTTTGTTTTTGTATGTAACAAAAGTAAGTAATCAAGTCAAGTGTGGAATGTGAGCTGTCTGTTGTCCAGAACTTGCAGAGATTTTAAAGTATTTTACCGTTTGCAAGATACTGCTAGATTGAGGTCTTAGAGAACGTTGTGGTATAAAAGATGTAGTGTCAAAAATTGAGAATTACATTGTTTTCACACGTAGAGAGAATAATTGAAAGGAGACTGACTAAAAGGATCTATGAGTCAAGAGTGAATGACAGAGTTGGAAGAGGAAGATCAAGGCGAAAGTTCCGACGTTCAGCGAAGGACATTTTAAATAAATGCCAGGTCAAGAGTATTCTAAAACGACGAACTTGTATGAAAATGAGAACGAAAGAAGGGAAGGAGATATGCTAGGATCGTGGCAAGTGAGAGGATGTGGTCTTTGCCTACCCCTATGGGAATGAGGCGTGATGCTATGTATGTATTTAATTGTAAATTTTGAGTCAGTCTCAAAAGAAATGAACGCTTAACAGGCGTAGTAAAAACAATTTAGTAGGTAATGCGACAATCGTTCATATGATGCTTCATTACGAAACATATGAGTAATTAGGTTATTGGTTATATTAATTGCAAAGTTGTAGGGTTTACTATATGATAAAATATTTTAACTTTAATGTTTCATTGTTAGCTTACAATGGAATTTGTTTTGTAGGCTAGCATAACAAAACATGAATTCCACAATAACGGGCGCTTGATATAGTTATTACACAAAGATACAATTTTGCTGTAAACAATTTTTAAGGCGTATCGGGCGTATTTATTAAGTCGAAGAGATTTAATTCGTAATTATCTTACCGTTTAATAATCGAAGTGCCGCATTTTTTACATTTATACATTCCTATCAAAGACGTGTAAAGTAATAGGTTTAGCTTTTTAGTTTGGAGATTAGGATGTGAGTCTTTCTTTTGTGAGAAAACAATATCGAAGAAAAAACAAATGTACTTGTGTTTTTTACGTACATAATACAGTACAGACTTAAAAGGCGCTTTTATTTCGTAATCGCAAATGGAAATTTTAATTTTACTTTTATATACGCACAAAGATAAGGCGTTAGGCATTTTAGCTGTTTTGTTAGCGGATTCGGTTATTTCATTTCTATGTTTAGATATGATTTTTTATGTAAATCAGTCATACACACATAGTAGGAATACAAATGTAAATTGAGAAAGCAATATGGACAGTGTTAGATCCACATCGTATAATTATTTCGATTGGAGTAAAGCGCATTACCTGCTTGTAGGCAATGATCATGATGGTTAAAATATAAAATACCACAGTAATTGATTATATTTTGAATATTTTCTATCCTTTAAACAATGCTCTGATTCACGTGTAAACCTCCCATAATATTTTTCCGTTGCATAAATCGCATCAAACCACGTAACAAATTTTTCGACAAAGTCTTAACACATTCTCATATGTAATTTTTTGCTTATTAATAAATAATTCATATCACACAACTTCCAAAAAAATTCAATTGCAACGAGCTTTCTCAATATAGCATTGCAATTCACAGAAAAATTTTAATGATACTACTAGTAGCATAAGCACGTGATTCAGTATTTAAATATTACGACAGCCTTGTTGGGTGAGTCATGACGTGTATTGTACTAATGTAACTACAACGAGTGGCGCGTAACGTCCAAATAATAAGACCTCCTCTCCCTCTCTGCTGAATTTGGAGTGAGAGCTAGATTTATAGGTATCGACAATTTTCATAGCTCTTATTAATTGGACGCTGCATATAATACCTTTCATAAAGTCACATGATAGCTTCTAAGAAGGATGTAAATGTGCCAAATATTTTGAGTCCTAATTGGAGGTGATTGAATGTCTATATGAAGCTTGTAAAATAATAATTTCCAACAATATCATAGACCGAGTTTTGGTTAAGAAAAAGATAATTGGTTTTTCGCACATTTTCGCAATTCCCATGCCATCTAGCACGATGTCCTTAAACTTATAATATAGAACGAAACGTTTAAAGCTCTAACGTGAGCTTGGAATCGATTGCACTGTACAACAATATAATTATTCTCATAAGTTAAAAAACCACTATGGCCTAATGGTGAGACGCACAGATTCTTATTCAGAGAATATACAGGTTTTACTTTTGGGCAGGCACGACTAAATTTCTCTATACAAAAAGAACGTCCAATCCTTCGCCTTCGCTGGCACAATGTGCGAGTAGCCGCTTCCGCTTCGCTAGCAGAAGTCTCAGGGTCGATTCCCTTAACAAATTGCTTTTTCCAATTTTTCCGAGCCCGAAAATCGTATCGCCTAGCAAAAAATCTGCACCAGTAATCAGATGAAAATATATTCAAATACAACAAACTAATAAAAAAACTAAATGGCTTGATTTTATTGATTATAATTTTAAATCTATCATTGTGCTTTTTGTTGAAGGAATTAGGAGGAAGCCTGCATGTCCGAGAATCAATTCTCGTGGGGCTATGCTCTAAAAACTCTGTCTCATGAGTATTCCTTAATCGTTTGAGACAGAATTTTGCCCAACAGTGGGACGCTAGTAGTCTAATAATATTTTAAATTATTTGTAATTACTGTAATAATATCAAGTTACGACTTCAAGTTTAAAAAAACTTTTCGATCTTGAGTGCGTAAATAAAAAGTATTTTATTAACGAATAGCTGACCTGGTAAACTTCGTAACGGCTCAAAATCAATAAGTAATAACGCTAAATAATAATTACAGAACGTGTCAACTTTAGTAAAATGCCGTAAAAACTTAACCGGAAATGGCCACAGACAACGCAAGTTTTGAATTTAATTTGAAAGTTATTTTGACGGCCTCGCTGGCGCAGTAGTGCGAGTATTATAGCTTTGCTAGCGGAGGTCCCGGGTTCGATCCCCGGTAGGACGAATTTAGGAAATTGTATTTCCTAATTTGTCTGAGTCTGGACCGATGGGAGGTTTCGGCCGTGGCTAGTTACCAACCTACCAGCAAAAACGTACCGCCAAACAAAGAGATTTGTGTTCCGGTACGATGCTGTGTAGAATCCGTATGGGGTATATCGCCTCTTAACAGATTAGCGCGCTTCCATCTTAGTCTGTATCATCACTTACTATCAGGTGAGATCACAGTCAAGCGCTAATCTGTCAGCAATAAACAAAAAAAAAATATTGTCTAAGTCCCCAGATTCCCGCCAAAATCCGTGAAATATTATACACACACCGGCATATTAAGCGGAACACAAAAAAGTTCTTAATTTAAAAAAATATGATTTTATTTTAAAATCTAACGACAATCTCCGTTGGGGCTAAGTCAGGCATAATTCAGTCCTTAACTCCAAAAAGATACGCGATTTAAAAAATAGTAACAAAAAAAAACAGTATTTCAATGAAATTTTAAATCAAACTCAGAAGGATGAAATACTCGAAGTTAGCTCCAGATAAGGATTTATAGGAGATAAGGATGACATTTGAATAAATTTAAAACACTTGCATAAAATGTGATGTTCAGTGGTTTCCTTAATTTAAAATGATTTCTTTTTAAATCAAATGACGTATAAACCAGTCAGCAACCTTATATGATACTGATATCAAACCTTTTGCTCATAAATTGCTGGTTGTCAATATTCCGAACTACGGAACGAACATCAGACGTTTGATATTCAAAACAAAAAAAAATACTTTTACTTTCAAATTTAATTTGATTTCTGGAAGACTTTTAACTTTAATTGATTATCAAACGACTAAGAATAGTTCCAAAGGAAAACCGGAATTGTTGTTTTTACTATATTCCAAGCATTTTTTCCATATTTTCTCACCTTTTTCACAAATAATTCATAACCAAAATCTAGCTAAAGATTTTTAGCGAGAATAATAAACAACAATTGATTTATATATATATATAGATTTAAAATTTGAAGTCGTATGTATTGAGAGTGTGCACAAATAGTAGAATTTGAAAAAAAGTTAAAATTGAATAAAAGGTACAATTTAATCACCAATAATAACGACGTGGTCCCACACCTGCAATCAAAGCTAATAAAAAGTGAAAGGTCGATTTAACTGCTTACTAGATGGTCTGCAATCATTTAATCAGTCTCTGCTGTGCGGAATTTTCCACAAGTAAATGGCAAACATAACAGACATTACGATTGTAGTATTTTTATCACTTCATGACTTAGTGTTTATTTGAATGGAAAATGTTAAAGGAGATTTTGTAAATTAAATATATATATACTTTTTTTACATAGTATATAATTTTTTTTCATAATAACAGAACGAGAGAATCAAACACTTGCATAAAATTTATTTCATAATATCTAAAAGTAATTGTTCGAATAAAAGATTTCAACGGCTTCAATGTAGTTGAGTTTACGATATGACGCTTTTATTATAATTAAGTTATATGCACACATAGTTTTTATTGAATCTTATCAAAAAATAAGTAGGATAAAAAAAAAATCCTAAAATTCTTTTCACATCAAGTATTATCCTCAAGAAGATTGTATTATATTAATGATTAATAATTTTAATTCATATGTCGCGAGAGTATGAAGTAAATAATTACTTATAGTATAAACACTTTACCTTATTTTTTTGACTTCGAATTTAATTTTAAAAAGACTTGATTCGAAGATTATAAATAAACATGACGCTGAGTAATGCTCATAATAACGAAAAAATATTATTTGTAATTAATATGTAACATAAAATAATTTGGTGTGGATACTCATAGCTCAGACTTTACTGGAGTGTCAAAAACTTTCTTATATCATATCTATTATTTATTAAAATTTATCTGATAGTTATTAATTACATAAAATTAGTCTATCGACGTGGTATAAGTTATAAATCATTCACATGGCCGTTATGGCCTCGTTTAGAGAAACGGGGATTCTTGTCAAGAATCGCGGGTTCGATTCCTACCTAGACAAGCACCACGAACTTCTGAAAAAGCTTCAGTGAAAAAAGCTCGTGTCTACATTTTTTAGCAGAAATTCTGGGATAATCGTGGTCTGCCAACCTGTAGTTGCGTTGCATGCTCGCAAATCTTTTAAAACTTATTTATTTAAAATTATTATAGTAAGAAATTAAGTGCTTCAATGAATATTTATCGTACCTTAAATTTTCAGAAGGTAGATTTTCTCTGTCCTTACTACCTTCGTCAGCCATGATAGAGACTTTTCTTTTGCCGTCAGGAGTCGTAGAACGTGACGTGAGATTTTTTGGATTCGTATTTACTTCGGCTAGATTTTCGTAGTTCTGGTTTTTTAAATCACTGAGATCGAATGGATATTCCTTTATCGCAGTCATTCGGATGCTTGTTTTGCGAACCTGTAACAATTAGGTGAGTGAGTTTGTTGTGTGAGAGTGAGTACACTGCATATCGCTGTTTTGGAAGAAGAACGACACAATTTAAAAACATTTTACATTAAAACTATTTGAAAATTAAACAAAGTGTTTAAATCAATCAGACCTAATAATATTTTGTGTGCCACAGATTCATTTTTGCATATTTAAATATGAAATTTGACAAAAGAAAATAGGTACTATTCTGGACATTTTGGAAGATTTATGACACAATTTAAAAAACTTGAAACCTTAAAGCTTGAAAACTAAAGGTTATATTGGGATCAAGAAATAACATGTTGCGATAAAGTTGTTAAATATAAGTTATTGATACAAGAAAACATATACTAGTCTTGATTCTACCGTGTCCATGTTTCAAATTTTGTATTTGTGATCAAATATCCAATGTGTATCGATAAATGTTGCACTTTCCCGGTTAGCCGATATATCAAATAAATACTTTTATTGGGTATAGTAAAAAAAAGTTAGTTGGAATTCACATTCTCTTCAGCTTACCTGGCCTAAAGATCCTGGGTTCGATTCTATGACATGATAGAGGTTAAAGATCTTTATTTTTCAATGACAAAATGAACAATGGACGTAGACTTAATAATTAGGACGCAGAAGTCGAGCAAAAGTATACTTATCAAAATGGATGAGGATAACATTTTAATATTGTCTGTCTATCGTCAGGGCCGAATGTACACATTTTTTCATGTAATTTTGTATTATTTGTTTTTTTTTATTTATTTATTTAGATAATTTAGTGTAAATTGGTACACCTAATTTATTCATTCATCGATATCTCAGCCTCTAACCTCAAAACCTTTTTGTGTATGAAAATTATATATAACAACAAATGAAATTTTGCCCGGCTGTTCAGTCTACATTCTGAAACAAAGTTACCGATTTCAAAGAGGTTTTCTCTCTGGCAATTAGCTTATACTTTAACGAGTAATTTCTATGAGAACTTAAAATATTAAGCATTAAGTACTTATAACTGAATAATTTACAGCGACGAGTGGCTGAGTTTACGAGTATGAAATAGATGAGATGTGTTCGTATAGTATCAAGACTATTTAGAAAATTAATTAAATTTACATTGTATATAAATGTTTTTTTAAAGATTGAGTCCTAAAATAGGTTTTGGAGAAGCTTGACTGACAAACACTCGAAATATTTTTATAGCGAGTGAACCACGAAGAGTGGGCAGTGTTTTGCAAACAGCGTTTTATTATTTATCTTTAAATGAATGAAACGCGGTCATGATCGTTTTATAAAAAAATGTAAGCATGGATACTATACAAAATATTATTGAGAGTTTTACAAACTAATACATGTTAGCGATTGTGCTTGCTTTACTTTCTTGTCAGATAATAAATATTAAGGTTATCTCGTTACCTTTTTTTTCCTTTATATATCTTACTAATGCAAAAGAAAGGAGTACCACGTGAGAAGTAATTTTATATTTTGTATCGGAATGCAATTTTTTTACTCAGCATCATTTGTTATTACTAGTAGTGTTCTGAGTAAATGCGGCCGAAGCCTCGTTCTACTCCAGACCTATACAAATTATAAAATACTGTTTCCCTAAATAACCGTAAACCGCAAAATGCCACTAAAATAGCAATAGACAAAATACGTGCAAACTACGGGAAGAGGAATATAACTTTTGAAGGTGCACTAATGTATAGTAAATTACCTAAAGAAATAAAACACAAAAAATCTTACAAAATACAAAAAAAATTGTTGTAATTAAAAATGTGTAAATACGGTCCTGTCGATAGACAAACAATATCAAAATGGTACCCTCATTCATTTTGACAAGTACGCTTTTGCTCGAGTTCTGAGTCCAAGTTATTAAGTCTACGTACACGATTTCTATTCTATAAAATATTCAATCATTGTAATTTATTTTGAGAAGTAAATGTCTTTAAATGCAACCGTACCGTGAAATCGAATCCAGGATCTTTAGGCCAGGGAAACTGAAGAGAGTGTGAATTCTGACTATCTTGACCATATTTATTGTACCCAATAAAAGTTTTTTTTGTAATATTAGCTAACCCTGAACGTGCCACATTTACTTTTTTGAATAGCTATATTAAAGATTCTTCATTTTTATAGACAAACAAACAGATTTCAGTAGTAATAATTATGTTATTGTTAAACCAGTCCTCCTTTTTTGCGTCAATGCGATTTCTAGAATAAATATATTTTAGATCAATATTTGAAGGTGAGTACAGATAGCAAATTGATTTCATTTATCATTCTCATCACAGCACATGTCAAGTACTTGCATACGGAGCTCGGATTATTGAACAAGCAAACACTTTTAAGGACGATAATTCGTCAAATTAGACTTTATTTAACACTATTTTGGATTTTACTGGCTAACAATGTTATTATATTCATTAGTACGAGTGGCTACGAGTGCGTAATTAAACCCGAGAAATAGAAAAAAGAATATAAATGATATATTTTATTGTTCAAGTTTGTATAATGATTTTTAAATATATAATATAAAAAATAAAGTGAAATCCGACATCGGACAAAAATTTCTTAACGTTATTATGTAGAAAGGAGCCTTTTGCGTGAGATTTCAATAGTATTTTATCTATTTGAAAAACTTGTATTAACATTAATGGATTGAATAAAAAAGTATATCAAAAATTGAAAATTTAATAAAGATATATCGAGGGCCCCTCCGTATACAGAGTCAAGTAAAAAATCCTAATTTTCTAATGCAGTGTTTATAGAAGAATTGTTTATTCTGTACCGTTTTTTGTACTTAGGACATGTTTTTTAAGCACTAGATTTTAATGGGTGTACGATTTTAAAATGATCGATCAGCTAGGCTATATATAACTTTTTCTTCTTGTTCCTCTCCATTAATGAAGGTGTGCCGTAAGTTTTGTAAATCTTGCCCGGTTTTTATCAAGGTGTAGCAACTCTTCTGATGTCGCGACGCCCTGACGTTTCGCAGACATCACTTTCCTTCTGACAGCCCGCCTCTTTCCTTGGATTTTACCCCTCATAACAAGCTGGAGGAGATTCTGGTGACTTTCCTTTGCTTTGTAGTTTGGAGGAGTTGCCCAGCCATTTCTATGCGATGCAAAACTTTTCCATTACAACTTCTGGACCCAGCTGTTGCAAAACATGCGACGATAGCACCACATCTCGAATGCTTCTAAGCTTCAAAGAGTCTTCCTTCATCATCCACGATTCACAACAATAAAAATCTATTGGTCATATGTAGTAGAGGAGCATTCAGACACGTAGACCTTGACGTTTAAGGTACGAAAGCACAGTATATTCTTCATTTTGTTGGAAATCCCTAACCTAACTCGAGTTTCCTAGTACGAGTATATATATATAAACATATAACAAATGGGCTACGGATATAGACGTGCCAATAGTTATATTTTAATGACAGGGAAGGAAAGATCACCTTTATCTTATTATAGTAGGACGACATAAATTCACGGCCGTATGAATCTTGAGCAATACTGTTGTGATTAAGAAACATAAAAAAATCTTCAAGTCTAGTAATCTATCCTCATAAAATGTCTGAGCAATTACAAACACGGTTCAATTTTTAGATGTGACTGATTGCGTTTTAAAACGTATTGACCGTATTTTATAGTATACTCTGAACAAGGATAGGACAATTATCTATAATTTTCGAAATGAAAATTAGTCTTTGAAAAACTGACATTCTGAAGGTCTATATCGTTTTTTTTAAGTTTACAAATATTTTGTAGAAAGTTTTTACAGAATGAAAATTGCAGAATACTTTACTACTTCACAATTTTACACGTTTGGCAGTTCGCATACCGCAAATGCTCATAATTAATGTAGACTCATTACGACAGAATTTTGAATAGTCCATATCCCAGCTAAAGTCTACAAACACAAAATATATAGTTCACTATTATATATTTTGTGTTTGTAGACTTAAATTACTTTCGCGTCATCGTTTTAACGCAGCACTAATGTGAGAAGAGATTTTTTTTAGTTCAATGATTTACAGACAGTATTTGATTATTTTCAAATAAACTTGCCTAAAAGAAATTGAATTTAAGCAAGAAGTGAAATTCAGCATAAAACATTATTGGTGCAGCTGTCTTATTACTTTTACATTAAAATAATTTATTGAGATTTAATTATTAAAGTTCAGAGATAAAGTCTACGATTATCTCATCAAAAATATGTAATAGAACTATTGGTATATTTTGTATTTATTTTCAATACCTATAATTCAATGAAGTTTTCAAAATATGTTTCATAAAATAATTAGAAAACACAATTTTAGCAAGTAGTGCTCAATATTGTTGTAAAATATAGTTGATAGTATCTAATATGTTTCAGCTATAATATATTTTGATTTTTGTCGTATATAAATTCAAAAGGTCAATTTGAAGAAATCACTATATCAACTTCAAATTACTGTAAATTTGAATGGTACTAAAATTGTAACTATGTTTCGCATAAATCAGCAATGAAAAGATTAGTATCAAATTTATTTGAAGTCACAATATTTTTTTTATTTTTAAATTTTTCTACGATATACCCACCTGGATAAATTATTTTTCCATTTTATTTAAATATCTAGATTAGTAACACACTTAAAAAAATTATAAATGGTACAAATCGCGTCTTAGATCGATCTTCCTCAGCGCGCGCGCTTCACAATAGCTGAGTATGCACTGAAATTACTGTCATCTTGAAGCAATACAATTATTTCAGTTACTACGAAGCCTTTAACTTATTCTAATACATGCTAATTACTTATCAGGCTGTAGGAAAAGCTTACGTTAAGTCATTAGATGTAAGTGACACGAATATGTAGTATAAATTTTACATTTTGAATATGGAGTTTAGGTACAAACAACCTCTATTAAATTATTAATTGTATAGTATATGTTGTTTACTTATATTGCAAATGCGAGTAAATGTTTTTTTTAATTGCTGTCATTTTGGTAGACACGATTTAAGAATAATATAGCGATTTTTTTGTCACTAAAATACAACTTAAACTAGGTGAAAGAGAAACTTTTAGGGGATAATAAAATTCAGCATATTAATATAATTTGGAATGTTATTAAGAATGTATTGGTGTATTTAATAAATCAAGGGGTTTGTAAAACTTGTGTATATTTGTAAATCTAAAGTCTACAAGAAAAAAATCTTTAATTATATTATATTTTTAGGTGTTTAATTAAGTACCTTAGAGATAGCGATGTGCTCGTGTGCGTCGTTTATTAACAATTTTGTAAAAAATACACACACATTTATAATCTAATCAATATAGATATTATTTTACAACGAATATATCTAACTAATACATTTTTAAATTCGTAATATCATTAACGTAGAATGTCCGACATTAGCAAATTTACTTCACATGTTTTGAATAATTCTTGATTTCAAGGAGGAAATTAAAGAATTTTTTAAATCGCACCAGTAATTTTGGTTTGTTAAAAAAAAACAGTATAGGTATATCGGTGGGTATCATTGGTATCCTTGCTCCAATTTTCTTTAGATTGACATTTTTATATTCGTTAAAACTTTCAATGGAATGTCCGATTTAAATAATTTAAAATGTACTTTACAGGTAGCCATTGTACAAATGGTCCTCAATGAAATATAATTTAATAGGATAAGGATTAATACAGAGGTATGAATAATATGGTTTGGTTATTGTCACCACTTTTATTAACTTTTAAAATCTAAAAAGTAGTTATTGTGGTATGGCGGACATATAAAATTGTAGAACATTTTTTGTTCTATCCTCAATAGTTTCTGCAGCGACGATAGATTTTTTGGTTCACATCCAGGGTTAAGAATGGCATTTTATTAGGGATCCAAATTTTTTTTGAGAAAGTTATATAGCGAATTTCACTCAGGGAAAATGCATCTTTCTCATGGTGAAAATTTTTTAAAATCGGTCCAGTTGTTTTTGTGTAAAAGTGGTACAAATATACATACAAAAGCACAAATAATTCCTCTTTATAATATTAGTTCATATCATAGGTATTTCTCTTTTATGTCTCACTTTTAAGGGTATTCCTTATATTCATGAAATATAATCTATTTATTGTATATTTTAAATGAATATATTAGGAGTTAAAGTAAAAGCGTAGGCGAAAGTAAATTAAGGCGCGATTGTCACAGTGATGTTGAACTACGAAGAAAAGTGTTAGCAATGCAATAAATATTTTAGTTTGTTTATATGTGTACGATGTCTTTATAATAAAAGAAACATAAAAATACATTAAGTAGTGTGATTCAAGTTTACATTACATTTAAATATATTCGACTCATCGAGCTGATGCGACATCCAACGACAGACAAAATATGTAGAGGCATAATATGCTCTACTACCCATGCGAAGTTATTTATTAAAACAATAACGGTACAAACAATCCGGGCATTTTATAAATTTTTCGTAGCATTTTTTATATAAGACACCTGTGTAATGATAATGCTATTCCATACTATTTATTAGAATAAAAATAACCTTGTATTATACAAAATATCACAGAAGCTAGCTAGAATACGAAATAGCGCCTATTTTATTTTATAGCAATATTCTCCCGAAATGTTTTTGTAATGTAAACAAGATACCAGTGATTTTCCGATAATAATTTTGAATATAACAATTTCATAATTCTCAATAACGAGTTCTTGCATTATACTGTTGAAATTTGAGTATTTGTCGTAAAATGGTTAATGTAGATGTGATTAATTCCTAACTATAAGTCTCAACTTAAACAAAGCGTACAAAGATATGGTGTCAACTCAGAAGACGCTTTTCTTACCTAAATTTCAAATTTAAACTTAAAGCTTTTGTAAAGATACTCAAGACTTGAAATACGAAATTCATACCAAATTTTTATTAAAACTTGTTGAATAAGACAAGAAAACAAAAAAAAACATGAAAGTGTTTATTTTTTGTTTTAACTTAATTTATAATTTTTTCACATAAATACAATAAAATATGTAATGGCACTCGTACTCGCTTAGAGAGGTGTTGGGTCTACTCTAAGTATGGGATAACTAACTAACATATCCGTTATTTGCTATTTTACTTTCAAAACAACAAGTAATGAAAATAACAGTAATCCAAAAGAACGTTATTACGTTACGATTAATATATTGGAATGGAGTGACTGAGTATTATAATAACTTTATATAGAAAAGTAGCAGTGTAATAAAGATCATTATTAAGCCATTTTTATGTAATTGATACCAAATAATACTATTGATAAAATATTTACACTAAAGATCCTTTTAATGACAAAATTAGTCTATTCAACCTGGTCTTCAGTTTTAGATTCTAATATATTAACTTAAAATAAATGCGGTAGAGATGAGAGCGAGTGACAGAGACTGAGTGACTGAGTAAGAAATAGTGTGATAAGAGAACGTTGTGGTATAAAAGAACATGTAGTGACTAAAATTGAAAAAACCCCGCTATCTGACGCACCCCGGCCGCGGCCCCCAGTCGCGGACCCATGGGCGTCAAGACTAAGCACCTGTCCGATTACCCTTTTCAGCAGCAGAAAACGTTGCTCTAAGCCTAGGTCCGAGCCTCGCAGGAGGCGCCCTTAGAGCAACGTTTTCCCCCCGACGCAGCAGGGCCCTTCTACGGGCCCACCCCTCGGTAGAGCTTCTGCGCTCGCCACCCCTCTCGGTTACGCTGTCAAAGCCAGTAGGGCTAACAGCAACTACACACTTCGCAAAAAAAAAAATTGAAAAAGGTATGCTTAGATGGTTTGGACACGTAGAGTAAATAAATGAAAGGAGACTGACGAAAAGGATTTGTGAATCAAGAGTGAATGCGAAAGTTGACAGGGGAAGACCAAGGCGATCGTTCCTAGACCAAATCCAGGACATGTTAAATAAGGGCCAGGACAAGAGTATTTTAAACCGCCGAATTTGTATGAAAGTTTAAATGAGAATGAAAGAAGCGAAGGAGATATGCAAGGATCGTGGCATGTGGAAGGACGTAGTCTCTGCCTACTTCTATGGAAATGAGGCGTGATGTGAGGCTATGTATGTATGTTATTTTCTAAATATCTGATATAAATACCTCATGCTTAATATTTCTTTGGAAGGAATAACTTTTTAGTAACAAATAACTTGGTAACATATCAGTTATTGGCGCTATAATAACGTCAGAGTTACTGTTATTGAAAAAAGGCAATAACTCCCATACTTAGTCTATCCTATTACGTCCCTGTGCGTTATCGTTTAAAGGTAAATTCCCACCAACTATTAGCTAGCTTATGTACATATTAGATTGAAATCCAATTCAGATAATATAATAGTCAAGGGATTACTTATACGCATTAAAAATTAAGATGGGACAAGTACATAATATCCAATTATATTCTCCGATGTTAGTTGTTACTTTGATAAATCAACGTGAAATAGGTGGAGCTGCATAGAGATCACGGGGATATACGAAGGGTACTAAGCTAAACTTAATATAAAATTCTTTACAGTCTCAATAATTCAGTTGAAAATTGGTCTCCAAATGCCGGGCATTATATATTTTACCAAGCATTCTGCAAAAAATCTATGTAAAAATTGGACTTATCGACTGTTTTCCTTCCAAATATTAGTTTTGCAACATTATGAATATAAGTGTAGATCATCTTCAAAGCGGGTGTACCTGTGTGCAGGGAATGTGTTGCACACGGACGGAGCAGTGTCATTTTTAAAATTTTTGTAATGTACTGTTAAATAATACTAATTGAAATAGTTTAAAAATTATACGGTGAATTTCTAATTTATATTACAAAGACTTACTATGTTATTATTTTAATAAGTCTAAATAAAACGGCTACCATTAAAAAAACTTTATGTGGTGTTTGACAAACAATATCCATGTTTTTAAGAATATTTATGCTGATTTGTTAGTTATCCGAGAGAAGGTTTATTTAACCGAGCTTATTATTTTTGTGTATGGTTTAAGATTAAAAAATGATACCAATGATTAAGGCACAAATATATTTTTCATGATTATTTTATAATAACGAAAAACTGTAATATTACAATCAGATACGAATGATTTTGGCGTAATCTTCACTAGCTTTTTGTTCGGAAGTGTGTTTAGCTGTTAGCCCTACTGGCTTTTACAGCGAAACCGGAAGGAGTATCTTCACTAGCAGATAACTGAACTTGTAAAGAAAACTACTTTTTATTCAGAAAAATCCATATAAATAATATTACATTGAGCCACGACTCGAGGCCGCTTTAACCGTACGTAACTTCAAAGATATTGTTAAACGTTATAAACTTAAATGATGTTCTATAATAACGTTGCACATACTCAATAAACAAAAGGGCCAATATTTGAAATTAAACAATTAACAATTTGTGTCAACGTTTTTTTATTAATTAGCGTGAAATTGCTTTAAATGCTTGTTAGAAAGACTGAAATCATGCATGACATGGTAAATAATATTTGATCGAAGCCGTGAATAGTTACGGTCTATATAATCTAGTAAACGTTTTAGCAGCAATATCGAAAATGTTCTCACACCTTTGTTAAAAAACAGTCGATACACATAAACTTTATCGCCCTAATAAATTGTGTACGTAAACAAACCAAATGTTGACAATATTTGTTTGCGGACAGTAGTTGGGTATTTATTTGCTTAAGTGGTATCATCACGATCACATGATCGCTCACGAGGAGCCGGCCACGAGTTCCCAATAATCAAGTGAGCACGTCACTTGTGGTACTTTAACGTACACCACGCCGCCAGACTGTCGCGTTACACATGTGTAGAGTGTCCATTTTTTTAGTTTTTGTCGTACTTATGTCCTTTTATGTAATATATTTACAATGTTGTATGAATAAATGTAATTGTAATGTAAACGCAGTATTTGCTGTGACATTACTGGTTTAAGGCTCGAAATTAAAATCATCTCTGCAGGCCATTACAGTATCACGCTGATATTTTTGGTGATAAAGTATATAAACAATATAACTGTTTTGTGATCAAATAAAATTGCTTTTTCTGGAACTTTAACTTTATTTCTTCATAGCCGTCGATAAAATATATATTTACAATTTACATTATTTCATGTAGAATATAACCTATACGATTATTAAGAATTAATATTTAAAACATAGTTAAGCATCTGCTACATTTATAGAAAATGACATCTAATGCTTTTTCATTAAATAAAATAGGCATTTACGTATGCAAATAATGGTCAAATTTTCACCGTCTAACCATTTGTAAGGTATGCAGGCCATTAATGTCCCATTGCTGGGCATAGTCCTCCTCACTCACATGAGGGAAGGTTTTTAGCCAATAGACCAACCACCACTGCAAATTGGCAGGCATTGTACACGAGTGCACTCTTTATTCCTTCACTCTCGTATTCCGATGTGATGGAAATCCGACACAACCGAAGACAGATTAGGTGCAGTACCGACGGCTTAACCTACTCTTCGAGGCACGGGGGTGGAGAGCACCGCCAACTTTCCAACTTCAGGCAAATATTGAGAAAAGCTTTGGCACGACCCAGGACCTCATGTCTGTAGTCGAACAAACTAACCACTAGACCAATGCGGCAGTCATTTGTAATTTGTAATAATGCCAACCATTTGCAATATTAGTTGAATATTATTTTTTTACTTGCCTTATTAATTTATGAAAAGGGTCACCCTACATTCACGCTTCCCCTATTTTCACTCATTAATTTAATTCTTGATTCAATATTAAGCTGTAGTTGCACAATGAGATGTGGAGCAATGCCCTTTTAAAGATACCTTGTTATAATATGTAAAGAAATTAAAAAAGTTTGCAAAAACAATAATGAATAAGCCGAATTATACTTATAAGTACTACATTGTTACATATATTTTTAGTAATATTCACTGCGAAGGACTAAAATGATAAAGAGAGAATCTGGTTAATTGCGTTTTGGTAAATTGATAGGCAACGAAAAGGTTGTGACACTATATTCTTTTTAAAAATTTAAAGTTATTGAATTTCTAAAAGAATAAAATAAACGACAAAAATCTAGCAAGATGCCAGTCTACTAACCTGAAAAGTACACAAATTATGATTTGTTATGTGAGAATAACGATGCAGTGAAGCCATAATAAACTAGTAGTAAGACCCGTTTGCTTAGGGAATCGCGACTTGAAATCCTAGATAAGTTTCTCTATAGAAATAACGTTTGTGCCGAATATAATCGAGCTCTTCGAAGAAGCAAATTGTGAGGAAACTTGGATATCCTGCGAATAATTTGTAATAAGTGTAGCATTTGAGCAGCGTGGTAGGTTTTCTCAACGCATTACACTGTGGCAGTCTGAGGACCTCAACGTCACCTCCTGGTGGCACTGATCGACGGTGATCCCGCGCTGGGGAGCATTATAGGTGCGATTATCTCCAATGATAGGATGTGGGCAGAAGTATTCTACTTCTATTAGACCATGGTCTCGCTTAAGGAAGCCCATGAGTGAGAAACGGAGAATGCAGCGACTGCTTCCCCTCACCACCGGAGGAGGCAGGCGGCGCGTTTTGCGCGCCTCCTCCCGCCTTCATGAATCCTCTGTTGGATTCATCTGAGGTACCAGGGACGAATGCGAAAGTTGAAAACCTGGTGCCTCACTTATGGATGAAGAGGATTCCGCTGGGTTTTAGTGGATATTGCAAGGTTCTCCTCCCTCGCCGAGTCCCACACTCCTGAGCCATGGGTTGGAGTTTGTGCATAAAAGCATTTCCCAGGGAAAAATAAGCGTGGTAGATTTTCAAAAGCCTACCTCTTCCTCTGAGTAAAGAGGCTTGTACCAAGGAATGGGACTCAAATAGGCTGTAAATAAAAGTAATAAAAGTAGTTCTGGGCATTATCAGTTGGACGATTATTGGAAATATTGTGGACTTTACATGGTCATTCTGGCCCAAACGAAGATCAACCATCTCTACCATGACAACCGCTCGGGAGAGACGCTGACAATAGAGATTTCAGACATTAATAATTTATGGTTGTTTTTGAGTTTCCTTTAGAGTGAACGAGAATTGTATTTATAAAGCAATATTTTCATAAATTGTATTATATCTAGTTCCACATTAAAACCACATTTCAAGACGGCGTCTTTCTAATATTTAGAACAGTATAATGTATATAGACTACATCATACTGTTTTTAAATATTGAGTGAATACTTTTCACACTATTGTATATAGAAAACGACATTCTATTTTGTCACTTATTGTGTGCTTTATGAGTACATTTTATTCTTAATAATTACACATCTTAGTTGCTTATTACTTGTTTTGTATCGAAACAATATTTTGTTTAGTGCATACAATAAGGCTTATTTGTATAATAAAAACAGAATGCCACTAGTTGAAATCGGCTGTTATGTTAATATTACAAAATATAGAAACCGCTTTTTGCATTCTGTTATAATTTTAAGTACCTACTTGCAATATTGAACACAATATATAAGTTTTTATTGTTTAAGATATAAAAAAATTCATTGATAGCTTAAAATTTTTTATCCTTTAATTTGTAGCTATAATATAAATATGTATTAGTATTACTTATAATTGAAATAAACGTGAGTTTAAATCATATATAGCGTCCAATCCATTGAATAAAATTCGAGGATACTCAAATAGAGACATTTTGTATGGCAAATTTCACAAGTTACCATAATTGATAATTTTAGGAAAATAATAAACAACGACATAAACGTTGTTAACTCAAAAAACAGACTTTTTTGACTTAGCAACGTTTATGTCGTTTTACATGCTTTGAAAATGTATAATATATACACATCGACGCTGGAAGTGAACACGTATTATCGTTATTTTTTTTTAACAAAACTTTATATAATAATACCGCTAAAGTTAGTCAGTATAATAACAAAATATACAAAAAGTGTCCAAAAAAATAACTCTAGTTTCTAAATATAGAAGAAATACATATTTTTTTGGTTTTAATGAAAGAACTTGCAAGTTGTCACTGTTTGCTGTCCAGCGTCGATATATAGATACATTTATTCGTTTGTGTCTATTGTAACGGACTCGTCCGTACATAAATAATTATATTTATGGATTTTTCATACTTTCATAGATATTATAAAAAGAGTATAAAAATATATTATTTATTAATCATAAAATAAAATTAATATTTTAAGAAGATTAAATAAGCAAATAATTACAAAATATTATTAAAGTCGGATTCACGTATAGACGGGGCGCGTTCGTGTATTGAACCGCGCGGATCGTCACGACAGCCTCCGCGCATAAATAAGGAGTGGTGAGCGGCGCGAAGCGACGCGGCACGGGGATGTCGCGAATGTATGACTGCATGTATTGTATGAGATTATGCGCCTAGCGAATAGAGGGACCGAATTTAAATATTAAAACAATATTTAAATTATAANACACACACACACACACACACACACACACACACACACATTTACATTCGCACACAGTCCCATAAAAATATATATTCATTCATATATGCCAAATATATTTATTAATATTGTTATTGTATTATGTACAACCTGTGTTATATATAAGGGAAGACGTTGATCACTGCAACACAGTTTATACTACTGCAGGATCATCGTTCCTATGTATTTAAGATACCATGTACTGTTCTTGAAAATAATAATAAATTAATAAATTAAAATTATATTAAATTAATAAATTTATTCGTTTGTGTCTATGCAACAATTTTAAATATATTATTTAAAATTATGACAAAAAACGTAAATTACGTACTTTCAACTGCCTCATTGGTCTAGCAGTTAGCATGTTCGACATGAGGTCCTGGGTTCGAGTCCCGGGTCGGGCCAATTCAAACATCAATATTGATTTTTCTATTAAGCTTTTCTCAATATTTGCCCGATGTTGGGAAGTTAGCGGTGTGATACACCCCTGTGCCTCGGAGAGCACGTTATGACGTCCGGTCCTGCGCCTGATCTCTCTCCGGTCGTGTCGGATTCCCGTCACATCAGAGTATGAGGAGGCAATAGAGAGTGAATTTGTGTACTATGCCTCCCAAACCATAGTTGAGCAGCGTGGTGGGTCTATGCTCTAAAAACCCTCTCTCCTATGAGTAAGGAGGCCTCTTCCCAGCAGTGGGACGTTAATGGGCTGCTATTTACTTTTTTTTATATACTTTCATACATTACTATAGTTACCTTTAATTAGCTCTCTTGTATTTAATTTGAAAATCGCATAAAATCAAAATAATATATCTCCATAAACAACTAAACTCTGTACAGGAAAATACGATTATGTAATGAATGCATCATAATTCAAAAGTGCCGATGTGTTAAAAGGTAATTAAAAACTAAATAAAATAAATGAAATTATGGTTAGTTACTGCAAATAATAATTTTCTCAATGTCTATGTCAAGTGGACTCTTTAGATTATTTATTATTGTTCTTGAATATGGTTTCAATGTTAAGTATGTCTAAGTAGTCAGGATACAAACTTTTTTCATTTAAGTGTTGCAAATAATGTTTTTTGCGATACTTAAACAAACTAAGTACTTTTGTTACGATGTTTGATAACACTTTTTCAATATATGTTTTTTTATAAACAGATTATTTATAATTTATTTATTAATTTACAGCCGTTCCAGTATCCAAATAAAAATTACCAAAAGCGTGGTAATGGCAAAGAGCCTTGCCATTTCTTTTAAAAATATTTTGTTTATTTGAAATTCAATAAGTTTGACTTGTTTCCTATAAAATTTCCACCTTCATTTACTTTTTCATTGAATTTTCTGGTTACATTATGAAAAATATCAACAAACCCAATTTCTATTATCTCTAGAGTTGGAAGACGTTTTGGGTCAATGTAAAACATACAATTGGAATTACTCGCAATAAAGTAGAAATATTTGTAACAATCAACCAGTCCATTAGGTTCCATATATATGTATGTATGGAACGAATGTTAGAATTCAGTATGATATAATTTAACAATATATTATAACTTTATAGACGAATATGAAAATACAGACGGTTTAGTGAACAATTGTAGTTTTGTTATACAAGAAATTGTTTGTAAATTAGTACAACCAACACTTCTGGAAATGGTAATCCGTCAAAGCAAACATTTAAAAATGCTTTAAAAGAAGGTTAACTTTCCATAATTTTCAGCTGAATAAACAAGACATTCAATTAAGAACAAATGACACAAGAACTTGAGTGACAATTTACTAAGTAGGACCACTATTGCATAATATTAATAAATAATAATTGAAAGTCAATTCAAACGCTATCTGACCTGAACTTATTAAAGTCATTACATAGAAAGAAACTTTTAAACCTTTTACATGAACTTTTAATAGAAGGTGTTGTATAATTATTAGTCTCATAAATTTAACCAACGAATGAATATATGAAAAACAGTATTCACATAAAGTATTATCCACTACAAGTTCGTAGAGTTCAAAAATATAATTTATTTAAACGTTTATGGATGATTAAAGAGCATTGTATTAACTATTGAAAATATATGTATATAAAGGGACATGATATATAGGCCTTTTTTACTCTGCCACCTACATTCTATATGTTGCTTTTGTCCTTTGTAAAAGATAGAATATAAAAAAATAGGTCGAACATAACTAAGTTAGCAAAGATAATAATGTTATATATACGTAATAGTATATGACTCGGTTCGTTGGAATATGGAGTTTTTTATTGTAAAAACTTTTGTGTACTTCTATCGTGTAATAATACGAGTAGAGACCCTTGGGCTCGATTGCCAAAATGTTATTTAGTAGGTGACATTGCCATTTCAAGGCGACTGATAGACGACGGGTAGACGCTCTTGAAATGTCTCGAAATGTTGTTACGGATCGCCTGGACTGCACACAGGACGAATGTTTCCATCCTAGAAGAGCTAAAGGTAACTCGGAGGTTTTCCGTTTCCGATTTCGACATCTCTAAGACGCATACTACAGTTCTTTGAAGATATCGCGCGAAGGTCATGACATAAGTTAGAGAAATTCATCTTAACCGGAAAAATGAAAAGCAAGAGACCCAGAGTTCGAAGTCGGAAGCGATGGTTCGATCAGATAGCGGAAGCTGGATACCAAAGCCAGTCATGCTATCCACATCGCTGCCGATTGGCAATGATGCCACAACCTTCTTCGTCGGCAACATCACGATGCTCAGCAGTGAGCAATGACCAGAGGAGGAGGAGATATTAATGTAAAGAGGCCATATGAATAAACAAATTGAAAATTATGAGGTTAGCCGGCTTAAGAAGTTGCTGAAATCGTAATTCTATGAAAAATTTATTTGTATTGCATTTAGCATTGTAACTATAGTCCCGAGGTTTACAGCGTAGTCGCGACTCACGATCTAACATTTA
The DNA here is from genome assembly GCA_015832385.1 of Elymnias hypermnestra. Classification (NCBI taxonomy): domain Eukaryota; kingdom Metazoa; phylum Arthropoda; class Insecta; order Lepidoptera; family Nymphalidae; genus Elymnias; species Elymnias hypermnestra. The sequence continues at coordinate 5,528,555 of JACTOM010000070.1, forward strand.
GCATAATATGTTACCTCCTTTTCACCTTATTAACAAATTTACCTATTAAATGTAGTGTTAATAACGTAAAGACATGTCAAAATAATTCGTTATCAAGCATTAAATTTTAACTGCTCTATCAGCTAGCATTACGCGTATTCGAATTAATTATATTTTAACGAGTTCCGTTGAAACAATAGTAGAAAATTCTAGGTTAATTCCTATTTATTACAATTACTAGCACTATATTCTTCATAATTAAAGATGATGGTTATGGACGATGCTCACTTATGAAAAAAACATACAACTTATGAGTGTGCTTTTCACAAATGCAAATAACATTACATTAATATAAAAACAAAATGCATTAATTTCGCTATATGAGTATAAATAATAGATTTAAAATTAAAACTACTACAATTTTACATCTTCATTAGTAATAAACTAACTTTTAAAATGTACTTACATTAAGAAAAATTTCATATGGGTATCTTCGATGGATTTTTGACTGTCTATAATTGTTAGCAGCTTAGTTTAAATATAATAGAAATAGAACTGTGAAATTTGTAAGACTGTTATTATTAACCTACCGACCCCATGATAATAAAAAATCAAAACTAAAATATTCTTTATTGAAGAAGGCACAAAAAAGCAGTTTCGAATCGTCAATAGTCTGTGCGTTGGTAACGAATCTACCTCCGGGTCTTCGGAAAGTTCAATCCGCTGAGAAAAAACAGAGGGTACTCTTTTAAAGATAAAGGTGTGTGCTACAATAAGTAATGTTTTGCTTACGTGTGAAACTGGAATCACCTCCAAACATTTTTAACGCGCAAATAATCTTCAACATTATATGCTTTTTGTAAAAGCATGTTTTTAACATATTTCTTAAAACTGCGGAGCCAAATCTAAAACTGATTGCGGTATCTTATTAAAAAAGCGTATGCTCAACCCGAAAAATGATTTCTGAATCTTCTTCACTTTAAAATATGAGAATACAAGTTTGTTTTTATTTCTTGTATTAAAATTGTGTATTTCACTTTTTTTGCTTAAAATTTATATAACTATAATAACTAATGAAGAAAAATGTCTAGATAAACGCACGTAGACATATTTATATCGAAATACATATTTGTATTTGTGTGTGTATTTAGACATGTATCAAGCATCCTCATATTTGATCATAATATTGTATTTATATGTATAATTTAGAATTATATTTCACTATTTAAATTTCTGACGCATAATACTAGTACTATTTTCTTTGTATGTTATATAGTACTAGTCCGAGATACGGATTTTCCTCAGTTTACATGTTATTTCTTTTCAATTTTTTTATCTAAAAAGGTCGTTAAAATTGTTTCTTAATATTTACTTTATTAAGAAATCTATAACTGCCTCTAAAAGATGATTCTCCCGCAGATATGAAATCATAAAAGTGAAAGCATATGGGTATGAATATTACATATAAAGAATCAAATTTATTTTGAATAAAAAGCATAGTGGCTTGCATTTATTTTGTATGTCATTGATAAACTAAATCACCAGTGCATACAAAGCAATCGTTAAGCAAGGAAACTGACTTCATCAGGATATAGATCTGTTGCTGTGCACTGAATATCTGATGAATATACCTTTAATCACAAAATCTTATAAACTGAATAATACATTTTGTTAAGAATAAACCTGTGACATGTTTATTCTTAACAAAATTATTAAACACTGAATTATTAAACAACGTCTAATAACGTATATATTGAAATTGTATTTACTAATGCATATAAATACACAGATATGTTGTATTTTCCGATACTGTTTATCGGAATTAAATAAACATTTCTTAGCAATATATTATATATTATATTAATAGCAATTTCTTCTAACAATATATATTAGCCATCTTTTTAAGCGGGTTCTAAAAAAATTGATTGTAAATGGTATTATATGACGTCTCTATAAACACAATGAGTTTATTTTATATTTTAGCACCCGATTAGTGTAACAATCACAGTTTTCTTATATCATCGAACGATATTATTATTATGACACTCACTTGCTCTTTATTAACGACGTTTACCCAGTATTTTATGATATCTATGCTTTTTACTCAGACTTTCCTTGCATATAATTTTTTCAAATTCTCAATCGAAAATGAAGTACCTTTTTAAAGTTGTAGTAAATGAAACTTGATGTTTATATAGATTTTGGAAATATTAATTAAATTTATTTACGAAAAATCGTACGTACTCGTATATGATAGATGAACAAGTTCATTTTTATTATATTAGGTCTATAACTAATAATAAAGACAACAAAGAATGTAAGAATGTAAACAACGACATACCATATTGGATAATTCAGGTCACTAGCACTTCACAAGATTCTAATTCCTTTGCGTATTAAATAAACGTTTAAGTAAGACTCGTATAGGCGTATACTTTTTACGAGTCTACTGCGTGACAGCGTGGTGTATGAATGTCTCAGTATTGCCAGGCCGCCTTGTCCCTGCCAATTGTATCCCAATTGACACTTTGTTGAATATAAACGAGTCGCAGAGATAAGGTTGTGATAATAAAAATATAAATATTCACACATCTAGATACTATAATAACTAAAAAAAATATAAATCGCACTGTAAACATACAGAGAAATCGATTTAAGATATTAGATGAGAATGAAGATGTTAACGTAAATTATTAGATAATTTATGAAATGCATAATGTTCCAATATACTTCAAGGTGTTCAACGCCCGTGTAGTTCTTAATCTCACGGGAATTTGGGGAAAACCATATTTAGTGACCGTTTACGTTGTAAAAAGACTATGTGTTAAATTTCAAGTCAATCACGAACCCGTTCCGGCTACATAGGTTGTATGATTCAAAGTGTATAACGGACATAATAACGATTTCATGTGTTATATTGTACACATGGATGTCTTAAATGGAAATATGCATCATTAAAAGCACTCATTGTAAGTATTATAATATAGATGGGCATCGAAAAATATAAAGCCATCTTACAACTATTAATTGCTTTTTTTAAAAAAAGGGATTTCTTCTAACATTTCCTTTAGTCGACCGTTGCCCCAATTCAATTATAAATTTGCATTTTTTTTTGACAAATGTATTTAACTATCAATCAGGTTGAAACGATAGTTCACAAACATGGGGTACCAGACCTACAGCCAGTAAGTCAATATTTTTGCAATTGTACAGCATAATTATTTATTGAACTTTATCACCAGAAAATAGACAACTAAAGCAAATTAAACTTAAATACCCTTTGTCGTGTCATAATCCACATTTAATATATGTAACATTTTTTATATGTCTTGACTATTTGTTGGTTATTTATAACTTCATACTCATAAATTACGCAAGACAAATGGCCATTCCGCAACATTATTAATAATCGTACTTGTTATGTTATTATCAGTCGTTAACATTTTTACATCACTTTCTGCATAATATATTTTCACAATCGACACTATGTCTTTTAAGTAGATATAAGTAAAGTAAAAAAATTAAGTCAATTATTACACCATGTAGTAAGAAATTCTTAAAATTCCTTACATAGAAAAAAAACAATTAAAAAATTTTGGAATAAATCTGTGAAAACCCTTTATTAACGTATAGTGTCATCACCTACAAAATAAAAAAGGTCGTGAAGCAAATTTGAACAAAATATATTAGGTGCAGGAAGACTGTAAACTAAAAGTAAGAGTTGAAATATAGACGACATATAATTTATAAAAGAAGGAATAAATTGTTAAAATGTAATTCATATGAAACGAAAAAGAAGTCTAATAAAGTCTAGTCATCTGTTATTCAAAGTTGTATGTTTCACGAAAAGTGTTTATTTCACTACTATTCTATTTCAACTATAGATTAAGTATTGGGTCTCTCGTCCGAAATTTTGTTTATATCAAGTTCTATTTCTACGACGAAGAATCAGTCTTCTGTATACTTATACGTGTAGAAATTCATCAAAAAATATTTAGCGGCTTAGGCGTGAATACGTAATAGTCACACAGACTTGCCTTTGAATTTAAATTGGTGAAGGTGTCGGTATATACTATTAACCAATAATCAATCATATAGTTCTATGAAAATAAAAGATAATACACAGGAAAATGGTAACAATTTTTTATTACAACAGTTTTCCTCGCCAATTAACATTCTAGAGTGGTACTGAATGATATTCTGTGCGTGACGATCATTGTCTGAAGGTTGATATGATTGAGAAACGTTTATTATATTACATTGTTACAACTTATAACCTTTTGTCTATAATGAGATAGACAATATGAGACTCTTATACATCAATTTACTCAATCTTTGTACCCTTTTTAGAGAAGTTTACGCTATTGGAGGGGGTGTGAAATATGTCATACTCAAACTTTATTAGAAGAAAAAGAGCAAAGGATAATTAATAATTTATTTTTGACATGCATTTGAAATAAAAGGTATACGCAGTCCCTAACACGCGTTTGACACACAAATTTGGCAATAAAAAATTATTCCAATAATTTTTAAATTAGCACTAATTATACGGAGAGTTTGTATTCAAGAGAAGCGAGTTACAACGAAGTAAACTGTAAAAATGTTTGTTTTAATTGACAAGGATCGTGCCATTGCCTCCAATTGAATTATTATATTATAAATATTGAAAGTGTCTCATTGGTCTAGTGGTTAGCATGTTCGACTATATACATGAGGTCCTGGGTTCGAGAACCGGGTCGGGCCAGTTCAAAATCAATATTGAGTTTTCTGTTAAGATTTTCTCAATATTTGCCCGAAGTTGGGAAGCTGGCGGTGTAATCCACTCCCGTGCCTCGGAGGGCACGTTATGCCGTCGGTCCTGCGCCTGATCTCTCTCCGGTCGTGTCGTATTCCAATCACATCGAACTATGAGAGTGAAGGAATAGAGACTACACTTGTGTATTACGCCTGCCAATGCAGCGTAGTGGGTCTATGCTCTAAAAACCATCTCTCATATGAGTGAGGCCTGTACCCAGCAGTGGGACGTTAATGGGCTGCTACTTACCTTTCTTTTTTTAATATTGAGAACATATCTCTATCCCCGGCCTTCACATATATAGCGAGATACTACACTGGACCACTTGTTGTCATAAAAAATATCTAAGAATCGATGAAAAAAATGATACAGACTTAGTCACAGGCTTTGTCCATGGAATATTAATCTCGTATTCTTACTTGAATGTAAATGTATACAATGCCAGATTTTTGTATAGTAAAATCTCTCGGCAGTTATCAGTTTAATAAACTCGTATATAATATTAAATTCAGGTAGGTCAGTATTTATTATATGTATATATTTATAAAAATAACATACGATTTCAAAGATTTTGGACATGTATTTGTTAGGAGTAAATTTTCATCTAATTACTGAAAGTTAGGATTGTATTTTATATATATATGATAATAATAATAACCATATCGGAACAGAAATAAAAACATGAATACGTTTTAATATTTAAAAATTCACTTGAAAGGAAGCGAAGAAATCCTTTGTATTATCATCAAAAATCTGTTATATTATATCTTATAAAGCAGAACGAATTAAATTTCCATTTTAATAAGTTTAAGATGTTGTTAACTTTATGTTAAATTCGTTTAATATTTCATACGGTGTAGCGCAGCTATCAAGTCTATTTAGGCCGTATTATTAGTCTACCTATTGCATTTCGATAGTTTCAATAGTTTTTGAATGAGTTCGATTATTTAAAAAAAAATGGATTATATATGGATTAATGGACTTCACACCATGATCAAGATATAGTTGGTAAGATTTAGAACTTTACTGTCAAATCTGTATATGGGGGCACAAGCGATTGATGTGTCTACTATGAGCTCGTACTTTCGCTTTCGCCCGAAATTATAAGTTCCAGGGTTTTACCTTATGAAGAGCTGTGACCATTTTTTATAAACTTAGGTGAAGGAAAGCAACGCGAGTAAATCAGCGTATCCTGGCAGGAATAATGGTTTACGCGTAGTCTGTTAACTTGCGCTGGAGCAACATTGTGGGTTAATAAACCCTCACTCCTCTAAGTGAGAAGTCATTATCTAATTTTTCTAAATCTTCTCTAATATAATTAATAATTTTAAATCACATTATAAAAAATCCATTTCAAGATTTAATTTTGTATTAGCTTATATTAAAATTTAATGTATTGATTTTGATTTCAGTTTCAAATATATGTTGTATAAAACCATTTAATAAATTATACGCAACGAGTAAATTGCGTGCGATTTTTTTTAGATTATTAGCTATTTCCAACATAATCACTTTATTCAATTTAATAATAATAATATAAAAATATTACGCACCTTTTGCTTTACATCCGGTTTTATCACAGCATGAGTAGCACTATTGTTATAACAAATCAAGTGTGATACATTGTGTGTTTTGTCGGTGAAATCGATAATGTCTGAAATTTATTGATAACACAGATAAACGTTTGTAAGTCTTCAAGTCACGAGGTTTAAGTGGGTGGCTTTGATAAAGGAGAGATGAGACGCCAAAATCTTATATCTTGTCCTCAATCTTGACGCATGGAAATCGTCTCGATTTGCGTGACTACCGAACACGTTTAACGTAAAGCACCAGATCCTTTACAATGGCGAAAACAATAGACTTGTTATTTTTTTTTCATTATGAACCTCTGTTTTTCCAATTGGATTTATTACCGACACTATTATATGTCGTTACATATGAATATAAACAAGCACTAGTCACTCCTTGTTTGTTAAACAATTTTATTACTCTTATTTACACATTCTTTTACGGCAGGTAAAGACACCGGAATTGTTTGAAGTGCTTCGGCACAACTGTTACAATTTATACATCAGCATTGCTTTTTATACAAGTCACGTGTAAACAATAAAATTGGTGTCTTGGAGCGTGTGGAACTTATAGTAAATATGGAAAAACTGCCATTTGTATAGTTATAAATTAGCATGATGTCCATGGCCCTTATGTTTAGTTGTTGAGGAAAATCGTAAAATGCTTAAATTATATTTTTAGGCTTTATCGGTATTATATTGACAAGTGTATTGTTAAGAGATGAATTTCTTGTCAGTTTATCTGCTAATCTATTATCTCATTCACCAAATCAGTGTCACACGTTATCGACCGAAATCAAATTTTTGTTCAGACTATGCGTTTATTTCGTTTACTAATATTGTTTTTTATTTTATTCTCTTGATCTTTAGCAGAATTCTTAGGTGAGATATAAGGCAGGGCAAATTTAAGAAATTGTATTTACTAATTCATCTGGGTCTGCACTGGGAGGCTTCGGCCGTGGCTATTCACCTTACCTTACCAGTAGAGATGCGCCACCATACAGAGATTGTGATAAGGTACGATGTCATACAGAAACCAATAACAGATAAATAACATATTTCCAGTTCAGCGCGCTTCTAACTTTTATTATAGCATAATCTAATCATTATATTATAAAAATGAGTAAATGTATGTACAATATTAATTTATTAGAATATTTTGCGTTTAAAAAAACTTACCTATGTAAGTAGCACCCCATTTACGTCCCATTGCTGGGCAAGGGCCTCCTTCCTTATTTGTGAGAGAGGGTTTTTAGAGCATATACGCCCCACCCTGCTCCACTGCGGGTTTGCAGGCATAGTACACAAGTGTACTCTCTATTCCTTTACTCTCTTAGTCCGATTTGACGGGAATCCAACAGGACTGAAGAGAGATCAGGCGCAGGACCGACGGCTTTACGTGCTCTCCGAGGCACGAGGGTGGAACACACCGCCAACTTTCCAACTTCGGACAAACATTAAGAAAATCTTAATAGAAAACTCAATATCCATTTTTGAATTTCCCCCAACCTGGGCCTCGAACCCAGGACCTCAACCTCTGTGGCCGAACATGCTAACCACTAGACCAATGTAACTATGTATTCTATTATAATCAGTTATATCTATCAACAAACTGACACTTAACTACTGTAGAGAAATCTGTAATCTAATTTTTACTGCAATCATACGAACAAACTGAATATTATATTCGATATTGGCGTGCAACCACTCACGAACTCACTCAAATAAAGACATACATGACTAAACAATTACACATTAAACATACAAACCCTCGTTATATATAATATAATACCAATTTTTCTCTTTGTTTTGATTATTTAAATATTTTCTAATTTTGTAGTTATAAATACATTTATTGCCATATAAACAATGTAAATATTTGTAAAATTTGTATGGTATGGAAAATAAACGTGTGAAACGTGATGGATATGAAAGGACTCTTGGTATGTTTGGTGACAAACGGGTGAATGAAAATGGACGAAGTTTGCTTGGAATATGTGTGGAACATAGTCTTTTTGTGGCAAACACTATGTTTGAGCACAAGGGGATTCATGTGTATACAAGGGAAGAAGGGAATGCTAGAAGTATGATTGATTTTGTAATTGTGGACGAAAAACTGAAGAAGAAAGTTCTAGATGCTCGAGTATACCGCGGGGTCGACATCGATACTGACCACTACCTGGTCGTTGCCCGAATCGGTGGTCTTTTTAATCGGTGGCGCCATAGAAAGAAGGAAACCTCGAGCATTCTTGAACGAATAAAAGTGGAGAGATTGCAAGAAGAGGATGTTAGAGAAGAATATCTGAAAAATTTGAGTGGGCGATTCAAGAGTGAAGACGAAGGAAATGAGATTGAAAGTTTATGGAATAAATTTAAAGATGGAGTGGTTGGTGCTGCTATTGATGTATGTGGCGTGTCTAAAAGGAGGAAAGGTAAGAAAGAGAAGAATTTGTGGATGGACAAAAATGTTCAAGCAGCTGTGTGTGAAAAGAAGAAAGCTTGGTCCGATTGGTTGGCTACAAAAGCGAACCAACGAATGCAAAAGGCAACGAATGATGACGTAAAAAAGGCAAGAATGGAATACAAAAGGGTGAAAGTAATTGTGAAAGAAGCTGTAAGAAAGAAAAAAGAAGAATACAGTGATATGTATGATAGGAGACTTTCTGATGATTTTCAGTCAAACAAAAAGTTTTTCTGGAAATCAATACAATTTGCCCGAGGGAGATCTACTTCCTCGGAGCTTTGTAAAATCAGAAGTTTAGATGGAAGTTTAATAAAAGGAGAAGAATGGATATTGAAGAGATGGAAGGATCATTTTGAAAGTTTGTTTGAAAGAAATGAAGCAGAGGTAAATAT
>JACTOM010000070.1:5537979-5567348 GCA_015832385.1 Elymnias hypermnestra
AAAAAGGATTTATGAGTCAAGAGTGAATGCGAAAGTTGGAAGGGGAAGACCGAGGCGAACGTTCCTGGACCAAATCCAGGACATTTTAAATAACGGCCAGGTCAAGAGTACTCTAAACCGACGAACTTGTATGAAAGGTTTAATGAGATTGAAAGAAGCGAAGGAGATATGCAAGGATCGTGGCAAGTGGAAGGATGTTGTCTCTGCCTACCCCTATGGGAATGAGGCGTGATGCTATGTATGTATGTATGTATGGAAAATAAAATCGTAGGGATTTTCGTAAAATTAGAATGAGTGTTAGTTATATATTTTTTCTGTGTAGATAAAAATCCAACTCGCTATGTTTTTTACTTTTCAAAATAACATGTAATTTGAAGATAAAAAGGACAAATGACTTTCAGAACCAGACATAAGAAGATCACGATACATTGTGTTTATTAACTCTAATTGTATAGAATTTGTGACCATCACAGTAATAATTTAATAAACACGAAAAAGGCCAATACCCTTGTTATGCAAAAATTGTAGAAACACAAGTTAGCTTGTGTTTCTAAAATTTTTGCGCAATAATTTAACGCCCCGTAACCTATAGTATCAGAAAGAAACGCGTTGAACATCATACTTTACTGCAAAATTGTTTTGAATGTGTTTTACGTGGAACAGCATATAATTGGCTTAAAAGCTATCTTAGTGAAAAACAGCAATGTGTTGAAATATCTAGTATAATTAATAGACATATTTTCATTTCAATCAAGTTACAAAACTGTTAAATATGGAATACCACAAGGAAGCATTCTAGGCCCCTTGCTCTTTTTAATATACATAAATGACTTGCCTGATGTAACAAAACATGAGACCATACTTTTTGTTGATGATATCACATTAATAATAAATAGTAAAAACATTGTTGAACCAGAACATGATGCTAATGACGCCTTGGAAAACTTAAACAAAAGTAAAATAGTCCAATTTCAAACTTATAAAACTAAATCACACACTTTGAACGTCCAACACAACAATTTTCAAATAGCAGAAGTATCGTCTATATCGTTTCTAGCTATAATTATTGACAAGCATTGCAACTGGAGAGAACACATTACAGCCATTTGCAGAAAAATTGATAAATTTATATATGCACTATATCGCCTACGATACACAACATCGGATGATGCTGCAATGACTGCATACCATGGGTATGTGGGTTCTATCCTTCGACATGGACTTATTATCTGGGGTAACTCTATCGAGTTTATTAAGGCATTTTGGGCTCAAAAAACTGCATATGGATCATATGTGGGTCAAACATTACTGCCTCATGCGAACCCCTTTTAAAAAGAAAAAAAAACTGTTACTGTATGGCAATAGAGTTAATATAATAAATTACCTGACGACATAAAATCATTAAATTTATCAAAATTCAAAAGGAAACTTGTTCAATATTTATTGAACCAGTGTTTCTATGACGTCAGAGAGTATATGGTGAAAAATCAGGAATAAGGATTTAATAATAACATATCTTGACATTATAACAATAATTTGACATCCCCATAATCTTAGAATAATATTGAAATTGAAGAAGAAGACATCAAAAAATAAGTGACATATATTAACATTTGCATGCTATTGAATGGCAGATACAGTGAGACTTTTCCAATTTCTTTGCACTATTATGACCTACCTATATTTAGCAAATAAATAAATTTGTTTGTTTAAAGATACTTTGAGAAAGAGCATAAATTCCGGATATATAATAAAACTATTATTCATTTTTATAGTTTCAAGTATAAGCATCTGACTTAGAATAATAATTTACTAATAAAATTTAAGCATCTACATTATCTTTGGAATTGTAAAACAACACCAAATAAAATAGCAGAATCGTAATTATAAAAGTACATAAAAAGGCTATTAGAACTTTTTTGCGACATTATTATATACTAATGATATTGTTTCAATTGTTTTATTAATAATCTATAGTGTTTTTATATTATACTAGCTATTTCACATGGTGCTACCTGCGCAGTTCTTTACTCCGGTGTATTATAGGAAAGAATCATTGTTCGTGTAAGTTTTCCTCGCGAAAGAAATACGTGCGTCGAATTTTAAGTTCATCACTCTAAAATATTTGGAAAGGTCGCAGTATGAGATCATTTTAGCTTATAATTTTTAATTATATATCATTATATCATTACTTGGGAATATGGGGAACCGGATTTTATTGAGCATCTTGGCTGCGAAAAGGATATGTTCGCCGTATAGTCAATTCAGGTGAATAGTTTCGGAGATCTTGTGATAAATTAAAGAGAAGGACTAATGTACTACTTTTTTTGAGATTTATTTAAATTTTAATAGTTACCAACAAACAAGTGATCATTTAAATCGGTCCAGCCATTCTTCAGTTATAAATAGTGCAACTAATACGATTTTTGTATCTATATATATAATACTATTAGTAGATTGGGAAACCGATAGCCCCTAGGGTTACGGGAATAACCCCATATCCTTGGCACGATAAGCAAAATACGAAGTTCGTAATAATGTCAATCAACGGCTATTACTATTACATGTTATAGTTTATTTAATTGCTATTAATTTATTTTCAAAATATTAGCCCTACAATTTTCTTTTGTTCTTATAGACGGGGGTGTCGATGTTTTTCAGACTAACAGGGATCAGGTGTTATCCTTTAATTTATGACTGTATTTTTCAAACAACAAATCAAATATGTTATTTTTCGAGCATTTTATGAAATTATATTGTCGTTTACTCGTTTATTCATGTTAATAAAATCACAATTAAACAATCGAATTTCTGAGAAATAATCAGGAATCATTTTTCCAGGAAACTTTATTCCACGAATGAACACCATATTGGATATGAATTAGTGTTAATATGAATTAAAACGAAATATATAAACTAAAATTATATAATGACACATGCTAAAGCTGCTTTAGATTCCGTGGAACAATTGTTTTAAAAAAATATGTTATTATTTTATAAATTTTTGTTGACATTGAACACTTTACAGCTATTAACCACGAGTAAACCAGCAGAAACAAGAAAAAGCAGTTCATACCCATGCTTAACAATAAAAGGACCGAAATATACTTAATGGTGTAATAAGAAAGTCGCCGATTTTTATCAAAAGTAATAATATACTAGTATGCAAAGTTAATCGTGTGGTTGCCATTTTGACAAAAACGTATATGTGACGTTCTATGTAGTTTTGTAACATTGCGTTTTAAGGAAAAATACCTTAATACTATACTAAGTTTTATTCTAATTATATACTTTTTCGAGCAACATATCATAGCTATATGATTTAAAAACCATGATCTAGTTTCAGAAATAAGGTGTCAACATCATCACAATGACAATAATGTCCAAATGCCTTAAATGTAAATACATATTTTTCCCGTAGACATATCTAAAAAAATTGCAATTGCTAATAAAATCGTTTTTTATGTAAAACTTGTAATGAATGACACTTGATCTTACTACAGTTTATGAGTTACTTAAGAACGAATTAACTTAAAACTTTTATTTTATCAGTTACACTTCTGTTCAATGTGCTTTTAGTGACTTTTTTAAAGAAGCGTCAAAACTCAGACACTTAATATTAGGCTGTGTCCAATTAAAAGAGACATTTCTAGATTAATTATTAATTTGATAAAAGTGGATTAGACGTTAATATTGAATATTCTAGCGCTACATTGAATCGTTAATTGCAATAACCATTGTAAATTGCGTGAAATTAATCAATCAGTTGTTCCAGGAAGATGATGTTGTCAATGACTTATTAAAATAATTTACATTAAACCGTGACAGAACAGAGTGTCGGCGGAATGGTTATGCGATTTAAAAAAAACCTAATGACAGCATTGATTAATTACATGTACTATAATAACATTTTGTTAATAAATTTGCTCCGAATATACATGTAATTAAAACTCACTTAATTCATTATACCGTGGCAATTAAACAACAAATGTCAATATTTAAAATGTATTTACCAGTAAAACGCTATGGTAATATGATGTATTTTGTACTACCGCGTTATGCCCGTAAATTAATTATTAATATGTTACTAAACAAGGATATTTAGTAGAGAACAAATACCAGCTTTATTGTTTGTCAGTAACTACGAAATGTGTTTCACGTTCAGTGGTTTAGTTATAGAGGTAGACATAGAACATTATGCACACTAATCCAACTATTATGTTACAAAGTAAATGAATAGTTACATCAAGAAATACTTACATCTCTTCGATGTAATTGCTAGCCATTTAAGAGTAGAGTGGACAAGATTCTGCGTTACGCAGAAAGTTTTATCTTAACATAACGTTTACAGAGACAAAAGTTAACAGCTTACAAGAGATAAGTTGAAAATTTGTTTTTATCCTAGAGAGATAAGAGAAAATATTTTCAAATCAATTTTATCAATGACAACTATAATCTAAGTATTGACGTTAGCAGATAACAATGAGTTAAAATCTCGTCTTTATTTGGTTTTAGAGAGTATTTATAAGAGATTTGAAGATGATATTATTCAGGTTCCCTTTGATATTCAAATAGCCTATTAATGTTCTTCTCTTTCGCCTAGGACATGTCTCCCTCAAAGAAGACTGGGGAAACTTTCGATAAAGACAAAAGTTACAAGAGAGTATAGCTGGTAATATTATTTTTTCTGTAATCTATGTATATCTACAACATTATAACGAAAATGAAATTCACGCGAGTTATGTATATTTCCCGACACATTAATTTAAATTATTTGTTATAAAATATAAACATACACGAAATACTTAAGGCAACTAACGTTTAAGTGGATAAGGATTAACATTGTACCCGTCTGTACAACTTTCCAATTATCGTATTCTACGTGACCATCTTCTTTGAAGATAAAGTGGATTTAATTATAGAGTTATCCTTAAACGATAGATATTTGTATAGCCAGTTGTTTTATAGATATCTTAAAGAGAAATTCCCTATGATGCACTTTTAATTATATCTCTTGGGGCAGCGATTTCGATATAAGATCTCGGGTAGCTTGATTTCATTGGACACTTTAACCAATTATCGTTATATTTAAAACAGTCTACACATATTCTATAGGTAAATCTTGTTCAAGAATAACTCTAGGTATCTATTTTTGAAAAACGTATGAAAATCCGGTAAGTAGATGTTAAGTTTATCGTGAGCAGAGAGGCAGACGTAGGCGTCGGAGGACATATGTTTATTCAGAGGATAATGTATTTAAATTGTATAGGAATAGCTACCGATCTTCTGCTCGACTTTCTCAAAGAAGACAGGATTTGGAAATAAGCGAGGTTGTCATACCCCGAAATTTGCACTACAGGCTCTAGAAGATTTACATAAACGAATTATTAAATTATTGATATATTACACGTAATCAATGCCAGAGTAGATTACATCTACCGATCCTCTGGTGCTCCTCAAAATGTTGTGGAGGGTATTGCTGGGATTTAGTAGGTATTCTGTCTTACGTGCGAGACCCGATAAGACTTTAGGTCTGATGGGGGTACATAAAAGCATTTCCAAACTTGAAAAAAGGGACAAGTAATCAAAATATAATGTATTCATTAGTTTTAATTAACAAAGACTTGATTTTGTCTGAGTCACCAAAACATTTGTAGCAGAACAATTGAAGAATGAAGTACACTTGTATTCAATTACAGGTAGTACTAATGTTATTTAGCAGATAAGGATGCTAGGGTATTTTAATAGTGTTCCTGGATCGTATTCAGTATTATATGGTAAGTATTGTATAATTAAAATTCTTTTATTTTGCGTGAATAATTCTGGTGTGTAAAATTAAAAACATCTTTATTCCAGTAGGCTCACAAAGCATTTTTGAATCGTCAGTAGTCTGTCCATTGGTAATATATCTAATAGCGGTTCGGAAAGTTGATTCCACTGAGAAGAATCCGACAAGAAACTCAACGCTTACTCCTTTGAACATAGTTTTTATACGTTACAATGTGTTTAGCTTTCATGTTCAACTGGAATGAAGTCCAAACAGCTTTGTCACTTTAATAATCTTCAATGTTATAATATACGTTTTGATAATCCTGTAGAGAAACTAAAATCTACAGTATGCATAGGTATAACTTTAGACTCTGGGCTTCAGTGGAGTGCCCATATTAAGACTCTTATATCGTTTTTGGAATGATATAAGTCATTTTAATATATTTCTCTTATTAATTTTTAAACAAGCCGATGAAAATTTTTTGAAATGGATTTTTTGTAAAACACTCTTACTAAAGGAACAGCCGCTATACAATGTAATACAAGTAATATTAACACTTTGTCAATAGTGATAATTTAGGCGATATTTTCCTCATTACTTTAGTATTAGTTATTACTAAAGTCCATTAAGATTCCATGTTGTAATTTTATATATAGCAGCATTGCATGTATAGTCTTCGGTATTTTATATACATATTCGAAGGTCAATTTTGTTCGATGAGAATGAAAAATCATATTTTGAGGGTAATCGGGTATTATGACACACAGGTCAAGAAATAAAATATGGTCACTAAAAAAAGTTTAAGACACGTGTCTTTTTAAACCCATTTGTTCCCTTGCGTGTGTCAAGTGGGTGTCACACGAAGTATTTTATTAGTCAAAAGGCGTTATGAGACATTTTTACGAGATTGTTTTTAATGTACTGACGTGGGCATTGCTACAAATTTCGCGCGTCGATTATTGCTTATGTAAACTTTAATATAACTGTGTCAAAAGGAAAATCACTATGTAACAAAGGCTAGTACAATAGTTTCTATATTTTAGAAGCACATTTAGTTTTCAAATACTATTATTAAATACCGGTATATTCAGTAATATACTTCTCAACTGGATGGCATTAAATTCTATAATCTATAGATAATAATTATACATAGAAAAGTTATACAGTTTTGTATGTTTTACTATGCGGGTCAAGATCATTGTATATATGTGTCGGAAACACGTATAAAATCAGAATATTCTTTAGTTAATTAGGCTCGTAAAGCACTTTTGAATGGCCAATAGTCTTTTCGTTAGTTACGCATCTACTACCCGTTCAGAAAGTCGATTCCACATTTTTTATCGCTTAAATAATCTTTAACATTATAATATATTTTAGTTATTATAATTTATTATAATATGTATTATAATATGTATAAACATTAGTTTATTATAATATGTATTTTTGGATTCGTATGTGAATATATATTTATTAGTATGTATTTTTGTATGTAGCTGTTTATGTACTCATGTTTGTTTTATATGTATCTAAAACTACATCTTTTATACACCACCTACCCATTTCCGTAATAAATTTGTCTAACCCTAAGGTTCCCTAGCAGAAATCGCTATTTAGCGATAAGGCCGCCTTTTTGTACCCTATGATTAAGTTATAGTATATATTGTAAGTATTATTTATGGTGTACAATAAAGTGTATTCTCTCTCTCTCTCTCTATATATTATATACCCCAACATCAGAACCGGATCAGAACCTTGAGATTCGGCGTTTTTTTTCAGACGTGATATCACCTTATAGGACACTGAAAAAAACACAATATTCACAGAACACGGTGGTGTTAAGGCATATCTGTTTAAGTATAAATTAAAGAATGATCAATTTTGTGTTTGTGACAACACCAACAGCGAAACTGTTGAGTTTGCTAGACTGTTCTAGATTTGCTGAAGGTCGCTGAAATTGCGACCACAAGATGGGTTTAAACCATAAACTTACATCTAGTGATAGCCAACGACGACACTCGCCCCCTGGTTTCTCTAGTTTGCTGTCGACGCCTTAATTAAGGTTAGAAAGCTGTTTTAAAAACTATGTATGTAGTTAAGAATTATATCTAAGAAACTTATACCTACCAAAACAAAGAAAAGAGAAAAATATATATTTAAAAAACAAAAAAAATAGTAATAAGAAAAAACATTAAAAATATATTCGCCATAGAAAAAAGGGTGCCACATTATAAATAGTGGCTGTTCAACAACAGAATAAATAAAAAAAAACTTTATAATATAACTTTTATATAATGCTTTTGATAAATGTAATGCTCAAATCGACGAATGATTTATGATTCTCCTTCCATCTAAAATTTGACTTAGTAACCCATTAAATTTTAAAACATCAAAATCGCAGGGAAGTTAGAAAAAATATATTATAAGTATAACCAATGCGCCCTATTCTTCGTGGAAATTTCAGCAATAAACAAAGCTAACAGCATCGAAGGAGGCATCGAAGGAGGCATCGAAGGAGGAGCTGAACAAGATAAAAAAAATGATTTTTTGAAGTGCTTCGAAGATTAGAAAAACCGTTGGCACAAGTGTATAATATCTCATGGGGATTACTTTGAAGGGGACAAAATAGATATTCATGAATAAATAAATAATTTTTGAAAAAACACAAAATTCGCGATACTTTTTGAACACACCTCGTATTTCGTACTTAATAACTTAAATATGCGTAACTTTATACGTAAATTAAAAAAGCATTAATAAACACTGCATTAACATGTTAAAGCAACTAGATTTGTATTATAAATATTTATGTTGGCTTATTTGCGAATGGTTTGAATTATGTATCCTTTAATATTTGCCAGTTTCTTTTAATTGCTCTAATGAATTGTGTAGTGTGTTTTAAACATTAAGACTGTAAGAGGTAATTGTTTGTATACTGATTGCATATTTACCTAAGTTAACTTGTTTTTATTTTCAATTTCTTCTTAAAAGTTATTTTTTATTGTCATGGAAACTTCTTTTGCATTTTGTGGGTATTTCATGAGACTGAGTCATCGCGCTTGATATTCAATATTTCAGTAAGGTAAGGTAAGTTGCAGCCCATTAATGCTGAGTACAGAAGCCTCCTCACTCATATGAGACAGGGGTTTTAGAGAATAGACCCACCACGCTGCTCCACTGCGGATTGGCAGGCATAGTACACAAGTGCACTCTTTATTCCTTCACTCTCATAGTCCAATATGACGGTAATCCGACACGATCGGAGAGAGATCAGGTGCAGGACCGACGGCTTAACGTGCTCTCCGAGGCACGGAGGTGGATCACACAAATATTGAGAAAATATTAATAGACAACTCAATACGATTTTGAACAGGCCCGACCCGGGTATCGAACCGAGGTCCTCAAGTCTGTAGTCGAATATGCTAACCACTACATGAATGAGGCAGTTTAATATATATCATAATATGTCAGTGCTATATTTTATTTAATATAGGACAAAAACATTTGGTGTGTTTCGTCTTGATAGGTTTTCACTTTAGTCGTGCGGTCCCACAAAGTTTTTTTTACAATATCTACCGATATAAAAATGAAATCTAAACAAGTCTTAATGTAAAAATCTACATTAAGTATTGTGTTCCATCGATTAGTTCTGAAACCATCACAATTATCCTTGCTAATATTTGTTGTAAAGTTTTGCAATGCCGTAATGTTTTAATAACATATTGACTATTGCTATTTCTCTCACTTTAAAATGTTATCCCCAAGGTAGTAAACCTCTTTAGCGGTCGATAATCTTTATTTGTCACGATCTCAGCAATGTGATAAACGAATCACATGGTTTTTGCGTCATGGTCGCAGCGTATGTATTATCGTGGCGTATTCTTTACATTATTTAGTATGCAAGACCATTCTTTGTTTCTCATATTTTTGTTGTTGAAATATTCAAAACTTGTTTTTAAAGGATTTTTACATATCTCAGTAGGATCGCTTCACTTTAAAAGGACACATTCAGTATTTAAGGCATTTAGACTGAATATAAGTTGATGAATAAAGTTGTGCAAATAATTTTCGCAAATATTTAGCACATAAAGTTTGGTTGACCTAATATGAATAATATAAGTTTTATACACAAAGTGAATAATAAGCGCGATATCATTTTGCAATAAAATTTACTTAACACGTTTGGTAATATGGTTTTTAGTTGTTTGTCATTTCTGTTTAGTTGATCTTTTTATTAACAAAAGGGTTAACTAGAGTCTAATAAAAAAATTTCATTACCGCTGTAGCAGACCTCGACGATCTCCCGGTGCCACCTGTAGCTTTCAAATGCAATTTGACAGCTTCCACACCGGATCGTTTCGTTCGCTGTCCCAAAATCGGCGAACGTGAAATTGCACTTCGTTTGTCTTGTTTTAGCCCATTTCTTTCTATTTTTGCAACACTTCTATCATGCCTTTTATTATCAATAAGCAATTTTTCTTTACCACTTCGAGTTTTCATGTTTTCGTATTAAAAGTTTATTGCTTGTAATTACATTCATTTGATCATAATTATGGAGTCAATTCGTTGAAAACGATAAATGTAACACTTGTATCGGAAATACAAATCGAACTGCTTTTTGACAGGTATTCGATAAGATATTTACTGAAGGTGAAGTGGGAACAATACTGATAAAAATAATATAGAAACTGAACTGTCTAGTGAACGTGACACTGGAGGCCCTTCGTATTAGCACCTCCATGCGATCATGCAGTCACGCCTTGAACCGAAGCGGACTGCGATGGTCTTGTTTTTGTCACTTTTCAGAATTTACACAATCACTTTAACTTTATAGACAATGGTCATTACTGTAATAATAGGCAACAATTACTGTGGACGATGTGTGGAAGCGAGCAAACAAATGCCGGAGTCCGATCGGACTGGACGGGCACGCGCTCTATAGCCGTACAATTCTTGTCGTTCCAAATTAATTAAAGGGATCTTGTGACACTACAAATGAAGCGCTATTAGGAGATCATTAATGTTAATGTGTATCATCACTTCGTTAGCAATGTCATTACCAAGTAGTTTACGATTTGGCCTACATTGCCCTATACGTCAAAGTAAAAAAATGAAATATAGCTATTTGCTGTTATAATGACGTTGCAGAGAAATAATAAATAAGTTTAACTCCACCTCATATAAAATATAGGCTTAGAAAATAAGCAGTTTATTTTTATTATATATTTAATTCAATAGAGAGTAAAAGTAAAGAATGTATGATACTGATGATAATAAAGCACGTTTTTAAAGTGAAACTTCTTTAGGCGCATGAGTATAAAATTGTTACGAAAGAAACGCGCGATTAGATTAATAATTTCTAAAATTGACAAAAAAAACGTGGCATTCTTATTTACAAGTCGTCATATGCGATTTCAATAAATTATTTGTATTAATTTTCGACACTTTTAATGACATTTAAATTCCTAACATATCTTCCTTTTTTCCCTCTGAAGTCTCGGAAATCTAAAGTTTTAGATTTGTATAAATCTAAACAAGACTTAAAAAATTTATTCGCTAAGAAGTTTCACTTCTGACACGTTCATTTTTTTTCATACCTTGTTTAAGAAATCCTTAACCGACAGCTGGGGCTGGTACTATACTTACAGTAAAATAATTTCAGTTACGGTGCGGTGCTGTGTAAAAATCTCACGTAAAATAGAAAATTAATTAACTCTTGCAAGGTTAGCGCCTTACCTTCCTAGAAGGTATTAGTGCTCACTATCAATTGAGATCACAGACTTACTCTAGCTTGCATTCATTACAAAGTAATGTTACTATTTGTTAAAAAACAAACTATACTTGCATACGAACATAAATGTAAAGTTTTGTATGAGAAATTCGTCCTCAACTACGTCACATAAAGCTGTTCGTTATATTATAGTACATTATGATGCATGTGTGAAAACCTTTAGTGAAATCGGATACTCGGATATATATTTGATAAACAAATACATTATTTATAATATATACAGATTAGATTGATAAATAAATATAATCATATAAGGAAATATTCGCGTTGTTATATATAGTGGCTGTGGAAAGTACTACTTCGGACTCTAGATTGATTTTCTTTGACTTTAAATTGTTACTTCATTTAGTTTTTAATCTTCCTTTCAGATTATTAGATTACAAATATTAAATTCATAACAACACGTAGAATATCGGTCTTAAGTGAACTAAAAAATACTCTACTGATATTCAAAGATTTTTTAAGTAATTTTTAATTTGATTATTATATTGAAAATGCAACACTTTCATCTATAATATTAAAGAAAAGATTTATTTGTAATACTTTATTATTTCAGAACTTCCCTATACACAACATTTGATACCCTGGAGTTCGAGTCAGGAGACATTATTTTCTTTAGATTTATATTTTTAACTCTATAACTAAGTTATATCTTTTGAATTGAATGTTCGATTTTAATAATTGAAATAAATAATAGTATTTTACAAGAATTGAAACGGTGCTTAATAAAATATAATTTAATAGGATAAGGATTAATAATGAGATATGAATAATATGGTTTGATTATTGCCGGCATTTTTATTAACTTTTAAAATGCAAAAAAGTAGATATAGTGGTACAACTACAATAGTTAGATATATGGTAACACAAATTTTTTTGTAGATATTAACACGTTCTATAATATTGTACATTATTTTTTTTGTTCTATCTTCAATAATTTTCGTAGCGCATGCGATAACAGATTTTATGTAAACAATTTTTTCATACCTTCGGTCGTATTAAGGCATCTTTAATAGGGATACCAATTTTTTTTTGATAAAGTAATATAGCCTATGTCGCTCAGTGGAAATGCATCTTTCTATAATGAAAAAAAAAAATTGAAATCGGTCCAGTAGGTTGTGTGTGAAAACGTTACAAACAGACATACTTAAATAAAAAAAACTATTAAGCCAAAATGACACCACCTGATACGCTTTAATTACAAATGCTAAAGTTGTGTGAGAATTTTCTTTTCCACACAAGATAACCAGAGAATTTTAATGTAACTTATCGAAGTAAATGCTTATTTATGTGTCAAAATGGAAAATCGGTCATAGAAGAAAAAGAGCAGGTCGCCTCACTCATAGTTACAAGGAAATGGTTAGTAGTCCCATCTAGAGGTTACTGAGTAAACTATTTCAACACTAAAAGGTTTCTACAGTTAAAATATTTAGCATCTTCAATTGCGAAATAAAGTTGGAAAAGTTCGTAAGATGTCGCTTCTTGCCACTACTAAATAGCGACATCTACGGGCCGACTCATCACGATAATTCTGGAACCATAAGGTCTAGGGACTTGCAATTTGGTAGGGATACTCCTTTTGCCTAGTAGAGGTCATCAAGCACGGATTTTTACGAAATTCTACCAGCAAGAGGGTTGCGCGTGTATTATACGTATGTTTCTTATTTGTAAAACGATTTGCCTAAATTAATGAAAATGTTAACCAAATAACATTCCACGCAGACGAAGTCGCGTACCTATCGTAATGAATTTGTCATTGCAAAACAAATCTCCAAAGTAATTTCATTTATAAAATATTTCATGCCGCCATTATTGTTTAGTGGCCGTCTTTCGCGAGTGGAAAAAAATGCAGATAAATTAAAAGTGCGTACGTACAAATTACACATGTCAGAAGTGAAAATTCTTTGGCGAATTAATTTTTAAGACTTGTTTATATTTATACAAATCTAAAACTTTAGATTTCCGAGACTTAGAAGGGAAAGAGTATTTTAAATTATTAAATGACGAGTAGCAAATTAAAATGCCATACGTTATTTGTAAATATTAAAACTACTTAACCTTCAAACTAATTCGCGTAAAAAACTCTGCACATGTTCGTGACGCTAATCACTTGTTTCATCCATATAAATTTTTCCCTCCTGCGGCTAAAGAAGTTTCACTTCATAAACTGTTAACAAATAATAAATCTCGTTTTATGTTATTACATTAAATGTATTGACAAATATTGCTTTTAAATCTTTACAGTAAATCAATCAGTAATTTAAGTAAATCAGCTTTGAAGAGCTAAAAACGACGGCTGTTAAAAAGTTACTAGGAATAAAAGGTACATGAAACATTAAAAAAACAGAGGTTTCAAGAAAAGGTTGTATTTTGAATTTTATATGTCATTATTGACTTCAAGTAACAATTAACTATAAGAATAAGTAAGTCTATTCGGGTTATAAAATAAGTAAATTAATTCGGGTTATAATATTTCTTAATCATTATCTTTTTTGTATTATCCTATATAATATAAAAGCAGTAAAACAACAGGTTGCAATTTCAATGATTTATTTTCAACACAAATAGAGCTTTGAAGTTCTTATAATGAGACTTTGGCACGGTTACATAAATTAATGTCAATATTTAAATTTTAAAATTAAACGCTCATCGCCAGTGATCGATGCCTATAACATTTATAAGTAAAAATACCAAGACAATAGTAGAGTCATAAAAAAGTAATAAAGTTACATAAACTTGTCCAAGAACTTATTTTTAAATAAATGAGAATTTTCCCCCTTTCAATCCCACTGATTATGTTAAATGGCTTTACAGCAGCCTATATTTTGAGTGCGAATATCGGTTCAAAATAATTTGAAAAAAAAAATTCGAATAACTCGAAAAAATCTAGTAACTTCGAATAAACCGAAAATTTTCGAATAATTCGCGAATTAATGAAATATCTATTTAAATGAAATATCTATTTATCAATTGTTTCTATTTAAATAATTTAAATCGTGTATAGAAATATTCGACTTAATAATAATATAAGTTCCGTTAAAACCTTGTACTTCGGTTGAAAGTGAAAGATTCCACTGCTGACGGTATTGTATCTGTTAAATAAAATTTTTTATCATCCGATTCAGTATCGTATTTTTAATCAAAAATTTGTAGTGGTATTTCAAATCTTGAATTATTTAGAATACTGTATTTGCTACGAGTTAATTTCTGTTATTTCATTCTCTTTTAAATAAAAATCTATAATGATTGTTCTGTGTAAATAGATTTCATGGTTTCAATAAAATGTATGTAGTCTGTTAAATTTATATTCGAATATTAGAAACCCTGAATTAAAAATACTCGAAAATTTAGTAATAATTTAAAAGTTTACCAATAATTCGAAAAAAAAACGAGTTATACGAAAATTTTCGAATTATTCGGGAACTTTCGAATTATTCGATTCGAGTTTCGAGGAACGAATAATTCTTAAGTTTGAATTATTCGCACACCCCTAATATACATTCAGACAAATTACTATTATCGTTATAATATATGTGATATGACATTTATTGACATGCAGTGACATATGACATCAGATCACATGTTGTTTGTGATATATAACATTTTTACAAACAAAATATATTCACATTTACAGCAAAAGTATCTACTAGAAAACGCAATTAAACAGAAAAAAGTTTAAGATTTTATTGAATCTAACCATTCAGAGATTTTCAAATTAATATCTTACTTGTGTTAATTATTTTATAATTACGATATTTACAATATATTATTATATAAAAATGTATAATAGCTTTCAGTATCTAAAGCTAACTAAAGTGAATAGAATTAGATATTGTGACATAACAATGCCAACTAAATAATTCTATTGATAATTATACTAAGATTTAAGCCAGGCCACACTTTAATGTTGTTATTGTATTGTGTGATTATATATTTAGCATAAAGTGAAAAAATAAGTTGTAAATATGTTTAACTCGAACTAAAACCGTATTATAAACCGTATATTTCGTAAATTACTTAGTTTAAAACTTTCAAAACTACTAAGAAAATTATTGTTATATAATAATTCAATTCTTTAATCAAAGTGACGTGATTTTCACATTACTCATCAAGTTATATTTTTGTATCTAAACTATTATAAAGAGGAAACATTTTTATATGTATATAAGTATGTATGTTTGTTACGTTTGCACACAAAACCTACTGGACCAATTTTTTCACCATCAGAAAGCAGCATTTCACTAAGCGACATAGGCTATATTACTTTCTCAAAAAAAATTGGGTTTCCTAAAAAAAATGGATGAATGTAACTCAAGGTGTGAAATAAAATATTTGTCGTCGCGAGCGCTGCGGATTCTATTGATGATATAACAAAAAATATTCTATATCTAATATTATAGAAGGAATTAATATCTACGATGAGTCCGTGATACGATATATCCAACTTCTATAGTTATGCCACTATAACTACTTTCTACACTAAAAAGTTAATAAAAGTGCCGACAATAATCAAACCGTATTATTAACACCTCTGTAATAATGTTTATCCTATTAAGTTATATTTTATTAAAGATCATATCAATACACGTCATATACTTTTTAAATTATTAAAATCAGCCATTCCATTCAAAAGATATAACGAATTTAGAAAAGAAAATAGTATACAATACGACGGTTTAATATTTACTTTTATATTGCTATACTCGGTTAACTATAAAATTTGATTTACATGAAAAATCTATGATGTTTGAATATATATTATTAGATATACTAGTACTTTTACAAAAATAATATACAAAATAAGCATATATCATACCGTAAAAGATCTACTAGAAAAAACAATTCAGCGGACATAAAAATTGAAAATAAATTCAATTGAGTCCACCATTCACAGATTTTATATTTACTTCAAAATCAGTAAATGATAAAAATGTGAATTTTATATGTAGTTGTATATATGTGTGTATTATATTTGACATTTTTGAACTATTTTTCACATCCCTGCTATATATAGTAAGTAAGTAGTAGCCCATTAACGTCCCACAGCTGGGCACATGGCCTCCTCACTCACTCCACCTTAGTTTTTAGAGCATTGACCCACCACGCTGCTCCACTGCGGATTGGCAGGCCTGCTATATATATCTAGAATGAATTATGTTCCTCATGGCAATAAGTCTGTCTATGCACATAGATTAATCTGTCTTATAACTTTTGGAATAGCATTATATAATAATTTGTTTAATTGCCTCACCGGTCTAGTAGTCAGCTTTTTACGATAGATATGAGGTCCTGCGTTAGACTCCCGGGTCGAGCGAATTTAAAATATATATTGATTTTTCTCTCAAGAAATTCTCAGGATTACCAGAAGTTGGGAAGTTGGCGGTGTGCTCCAACCCCGTACTTCGGAGACCAACTTTAAGCCTATGGTCTATATGAATCGAGGATCTATAAGAGTGAATGTACTTTGCCTGCCCGCATAGGAACAGCGTGGTGGGTTTACAATCTAAAACCCCTCTCTCCTATGACTAAGGAGGCCAGTGCCAAGCAGTAGAAATGGGCTGCTATTTACTTACTAACTTATAGTTCGATAATATTATTCTATCTGTCTTAATACACCATCATAAAACTATTTCGTCAATAAATAATTTATAAAAAAACATTCGTTCCATTTTTTTTTACTGAAATATCAGTTCAAAATGTCACATTTTATGTGTGTTATTAAGTTCGTTTATTTTTTTGTTCACTTTTGATTTAGTGTATTGTAAGCTAAAATATTAAAATTTTTACGTAAACGGCAAGTTTAAATGATAAAACTGATTTTATCAATGCCATTCCGATTATCAACAACCCATTAGCCTATCAGACTAAATATAACAGATCAGAAAAAGTACTCACCGACTTACACTAAGAGGTTTTCATCATATTTCCTCAGGATAGAAAACGAGGTGAGTAATGCTGCGGGGAATAGCTTACATAATTTAATTAAATGCAATTATTATAAGGTTCGTAGTATGAGTCAACCTTATTACGTGTGAGCCTAATATCACAAAATTAATTCAACCTGTATGTATATTCATCACCTATTTGATAATTACGAGTACATATTGTATAATTGCATTTGCTTAGTTAAAATAATATTATTTACCGATTTTTTTCACCGAACCAGCAGCAAAATTACGATTTCAGTCTCAAAAAATAATCAATCAATAACCAAAACATAATCTTTGACATAAATACATACACAAAATGAAATAAAGTATGTCCGTTGGCCTGACAATAAAATTATGAGTTCAGTCTCAAAGTAATATTTGTACTTCATTGTGATATAAGATCTTAATCTCCCACTTCTTATACAACAAATATGCTATACAAACAACTATTCTAATATGTATACTCTAAACGTATTAATATTTATTATGACGCTCAGTTTGAAGCTTCCGATTTGTCCGTGTTACGTAGTATACGGCGTTATAACTGCGATCAGTTAAAGTTGACCGTACCTCTGTCTTCATTGTATCCCCAGAAAAAGTAGCTCGGTTGAAAAATAAAGTGTTTGTCCATTATGAAGGCCAGGGTAAAAGGACGTTGGAGATGTGAGCAATTTGATATATAAATTATATTGATGAGTTGATACTTTATCCTAATCGTAAGATGGTTCCTCTACTCTGTCAGTGGAGGTTGAAAAGCTGTAGGTGTAAGTCTGCCCACCTGAATCAGCTTACTTGAACTTTCTGTTGGAAGCATCAAAGGCGTATGTGCAGGTGAACTTCTGGTTCACCATTAAAAAGAAGAAGGAGATTTCGCTGGGTTTTAGAGGGTATTTTGACTGTCCAGCGTGTCACACACTGTCGATTAGATTTTAACTTCATTCGGTAAGATGTCAAATTATCTCATCTAAGTGGTAAACTATTGTATATTGTTCCATTCTTAACGTTGTGAAGTTACGAGATTGCTTGATTACATTCAAAAAAATCTTTTAAATGTTCACTGGCTCCTAAGTAATCTGTTAAGATTAGTAAACATTTAATAGTGTTTTTCGATTTCACGATCTATAGATTTCCAACGACATCACCAATTGATCTTCTTTTTTTTTCTGTAAAGAAAAATGCTTTTGTTAAGGTTACGCACGTTCGTTTAAGCTTAGTCAACGTCATATTGCACCGATATTTCTTTGTACTATTGAAATATCTTCGACTATTTGCGCCCTTTGACTTTTATAAGGAAATTCACGGCCCATACGTATGAACGGTCAAGTTGCGTTTTAGTCGTTTTGACTTTATGTAATTTTGATGATTATATCACCCCATTTATCAACTAATTCGTTATTTTTTTTTAAACAAACAGCTATTAAAACATGTTGTTTAAAATATATATATAATATAAATAGTGTATCTTTTGAACACTGCCTAACAATGATTATTATGATTTTATATTTGCCTATTTACATATATGGGCCGTTGAAATGTTATACGATATTAGTACGAGTATTATACTAAGACACCTTGGAGAACATATTTTTTACTTTTATGGAGTCGCTGACTCTACAAAACTATGTATAATTGGTGTCTTTTCCCTGCTAAGTTGACTAACTTTGAGATTAATGAATTGTCTACTGTTAACTTGAATGATTGTCACTAAAATGGTCGAAAATATTTAAACATTAAAGTTATACTTACTAATTTCACAATCTACAGGAGATTCCCTCAGTAACATGGCACCCAAGTTGTTTGTAAGTAAATAGCCGATAGGTGTTGTAATAAGTATGGCCTGTATTATTATTCTCATTAGTTCTTCAGCATAATATAATTCATTGCTCCTAACGCCCGTCTTGGCAATCATACTAATTGCTATAGGGCATAAAACTGCCTGAAAATAGAAAATTATAAAATAGAAATATATTTAATGTGACACTTCGGGTTCAAGATATACTTAAATTCGTAAAACTACAAATGAAAAAGGAATAAAGGATAAAATTATCAACAAAAACATCTGCCACAAAAGTTGAAAATCTAGATATACACTTAGTATATAAAAACCATTTATATAAAATCAAAAAATATTTATTGAAGTAGAAAATGTTTTACTGCACATTGCAAAGACTTTTGAAGAAAGACTTAAAAAACTTTCATGGGTTTCTTCGAGCCATGATTTGGCGAGAAACCTTAGCAAACTATATCATCACTATTCTAATATTATTTTATTGTCTAACTCAATTGTACGATTTACAAATATGCATATACTGTAATCTGACGGCCTCGCTGGCGCAATGGTGAGAGTATTCGCTTTGGTGAGACAAATTAAGGAACTAGGTGCGTAGCTTCGGCCGTGGCTAGTTACCACCCTACTAGTAAAGACGTACCGCCAAACAAAGCGATTTGTGTTACGGTACGATGCTGTGTAGAAACCATAACGGATATATCGCCTCTTACCAGAAAGCCTTACCTCTTAAAGCGCTACCGTCTTAGACTGTATCATCACTTACCGTCAGGTGAGATCACAGTCAAGCGCTAAACTGTCAACAATAAAAAAATTGTCTGTATATGATATAATGAAATAAAGTAATTTATATCCATTATAATAATAAATTATAACTTGTATGAATATTTAAGTTCAATAAGGCAAATAAAATATATATAGTCCTTATAAAGAATCCACTTTCATTTTACACATTTTGATGTTTTTGTAATTTTGATGTTTACATCACCCCATTTAGTTACCTAAATGGTCGTTTTATTAATCATAAAGCACATCATTGGTACAAAGGTACAGACATAATAAGTACAGACATAAATAATTTATCTTTGAAACACATACATACATACATACATACATAAATAGCATCACGCCTCATTCCCATAGGGGTAGGCAGAGACAACATCCTCCCACTTGCCACGATCCTTGCGTATCTCCTTCGCTTCTTTCAATCTCATTAAACCTTTCATACAAGTTCGTCGGTTTAGAGTACTCTTGACCTGGCCGTTATTTAAAATGTCCTGGATTTGGTCCAGGAACGTTCGCCTCGGTCTTCCCCTTCCAACTTTCGCATTCACTCTTGACTCATAAATCCTTTTTGTCAGTCTCCTTTCATTCATTCTCTCTACATGCCCAAACCATCTAAGCATACCTTTCTCAATTTTAGTCACTACGTCTTCTTTTATACCACAACGTTCTCTTATCACACTATTTCTTACTCTGTCACTCAGTTTTAATCCACTCATGCTTCTCAACGCTCTCATCTCTACCGCATTTATTTTACTTTTGTGATTCTTCTGCCATACCCAACTTTCACTACCATACATAAGTGTTGGCACCAACACTCCAGCATGCACTGCCAGTCTAGCCCTTTGAGACACCATCTGGCTATTCATAAAAGCATGCAGAGCACCATTTACCATATTCCCTGCATTCACTCTCCTTTCGATATCACTTTCACATGTTCCATCTTTTGTAAATTTAGATCCCAAGTATACAAATTCTTTCACCTCTTCCACTTGTTCCCCATCTATCAAAATATTGCCATTCATCATAGATTCATCTCGTTCAAAAAGCATAACTTTCGTTTTGTTTACATTCACTTTCATTCCTTTCCCTTTCAAAGCTTCATTCATAATATTTAGCATCTCCTGAAGCTCGTTAGCGGATGACGCAAGTATTACTTGATCATCAGCGTAGAGTAAACATTTGATGAGTAATTCATTCATTCTTAACCCATACATACTTTCTTTTAAATCTGTCAAACATTTATCCATGAAAAGGTTGAACAGCCATGGTGACGCAACACATCCCTGTCGAACACCTCTTTCGATGATCCTTACCTCTACAATTGTCTTTGATATCCAAGTACAGCATACAAATAACTTTTGCTTTAATGTGAATTTCCAGCAAGTTAGTGTAACGATTATCAATTTCACGGCAAGACAAAGTAAAAGTATGCCTAATCCAATTAGCATTGTCTCTGTTATAGAACTCTCTAGCTGAAATTGACAAATTAGATTATTGTAAAGTAAAATAAATGGTTCACGGTTCATTAGAAGCTATGATTAAGCCAGTTAAAAAAAAATTGGTGCCTAGTTCTAGTGTATTTTTTTCATTTTAAGTGAAATAACCTTGGTTGCAGGGCACATTTTTGCGTGTGTAGTGAAATATAAATACTACAAAAAAATGGTTTATTTTTGCATTATTTTTTGTAGAAAACGGCTGGAGTTACGCAACAATCATGATGAAACCGTTCGCGTTGAAAAGTGAAAAATCTATAAACATTTTCTGTTTAAATTTGTTATATCTTTATAATAAACATAACTAGTGTTAATAACAAAAGTCTCCGAATGTGCACTTATACTACCTTTTATTTCAAGTATAAAACATAAATGTACATGTTCCAAGTTACTAGTTTTTAAACAAAATAAATCGATTACAAAATCTTGAATCAGGAGAGGCGAAAAATATGTACCTGTATTTCAAAGCTTTCTAAGTTTAATATATAATACTACTAACCACAAAGAAAGTTCCAGTATAGGCAAATAAGACTGGCTCGAAAATGGAACACAGTACTCTATATACTCTTGAGGCTGGATTTTGGTTTAGTTTCCACCCCTTCTTTGCCCAGTAAGTTGCCGCAGTTGCATTACAAGAAAGTACAGCTACAACACCTGTAAAAAGAAATAATAATGTAATAAATGCGATAATTGAACAAATAATTATACATATCATATATTTAAAATTGAATTGGGTATTTAAAGGATATAATTTTGGTTTATAAGTACATGAGGGTAAGAACGTTATTGTTGTGATTATTGAATGAGACTGAACGGTTATGTTATTTTACTGTTTATTTAAAGTTAAGCTTCTTTGAGTAAAGTCGGCTTTCATCGACTAAGAGAGACCGAGAGAGATATAGTGCCAATAAATAAAATTATATATTGTAAATGTCACTACTACATTAGTATAAAACAAAAAATAGAAGTATTTCGTAGTAGGCGAGGGACGCCTTGATGAAATTTTAGCAGTTGTCGTGTAGTCTTACACATTCTTAAATTTAGTTTTATTATAAAACGAATTCTTGTCTTACCAGTTCCTCCCCATCCAACGGAGACGGTGAAAAAGTTCGCAAAAAGTCCTCCAACTAGTACAAACAATACTCTAAGTTCAGTCACGTAAGGATCTTTTGAACTGGGTACAAAGTTTGCCAAGGTACCCCACGCAACACCAAGCGCTATACCAACAAAAAGTGCCAAAGTCGCCTGTAAATGACAGAATATAAAACAAAATTAAAGATTACTAATTATATATAAGGATCTACTGGCTGCGTATATTTTTGTAAAGTTGAGCACCTTTTCCTAAATTTAAGTGTTTTAGATACATTCTTAAGAATTTATCATTTTGCATACCAATATGGTATGGTAGAATGAGAAAGGAAATAATTATTTTGAAATCTATTTATGTACTGACGTCCTTAATCATTATTAAAAAGAAAAAGCTGGACTTTAAAAGAGGGGGTCTATGCAAAACTCCCAAAAACTTTTTAAGACAAGGGTTATGTAGAATAATACAGTCGTTTCATACTTACTTTAACATAACGGTAGCTATCGTGAGTTTCGTAGAACATAAAAGTGAAGATAACACCAAAAACGCCGACACTAAGGGCTGTGTCTACGCCTCCTGACGTGCATATAAGTTGAGGCCAATTAATCTTCCCGCTCGCATTTTTGCTATGTTTAATTACAGACGGCATGATAACAGGACATGATACTGATGAATGTATAGAACCTAAGAGAAATCCTGAAATTTAAATAGGTATTTTTAAAAAAATATCCTTTACATGCTCTTTATAAGGTCAGATTTAAGTGTACTCGTAATATACTAGACCTAATTTAAAAATTTGATTAGAAGTAGATTTTTAGAATATTTTCGTTGACATATTAATTTTGTCTTGAAATATTTTAAAACAATATATGGAGTGTGTGAATAGTTTAAAAAAAATCTTTTAAGTGACGTCCAAATATACGTGAAAATTATCTGTTACCCTCTAGACTATTAAATAAATAAATAACTGAAATAAAGTAACACAAAAAAGAATAAAGTAAATTTTTTTCTGCGTTTCCAGAACAATTATTATTTTCTAAAATAACAAGCATAAACTGAAGTCTAGTGATCAAGATATATTGATTAATCTTAAAAATTCTACTACTTAAATCTTAAGGCAATGGTACTCTTTTTAGTCCATTAATTAACATATAAATATATTGTGTACCTAAAAGATACACTGGTAGAATAAAACGAATAATGAAAACTGTTCGCAGGTGTATTATAGAATATATTTATGAGAAGCTACCATTTTTTTTTTATTTTGACTAACTAAAGTCACTTTATTTTTTATTACGCTTTTCACTATTGAAATTTCCATTGAAAGCCGTTAATTTGCAATGAAATGCAAGCTATACATAGCTATACATAGCTATTTGTCCATGCTATTCTTGTTTTATGAGGTAGAGATATTGAATAGTCTTAGAGTAAAACGAGAGGCAAAAATCCATTTATTTGAAAGTGTACAAACATAACTAAACTGCTTATTCATGGATAAATGTTTTCATATGTTTTTAGTAGGTGCTTTATTCTTGTTAATATCCCTTATGGCATACAGAGCAAATGTTGAGAGGCGCTTTGGCAATACACTTTACTATAACGTATTTTATATTGGGTGGCGACACTTGGAGCAGAACAAATATTGCGAGCAATAAAACCTCCCGTTACGTATAGAAATAAAAATCTTAAATCGTTCTGTAGGCAGAATAGAATTTTACAGAATGAGCTTTTTATTACATTTGCAAGATACTCCTTGATTCAGTGTGAGTATGTGTAATATACTGTATGAGTAAACTCACCTTCCTAAAGATGTAAATGAATATTATTTATACATTATTTAACATTTATATTAAATCGAAAATGAAAATACATTTGTTAATAGGCGATAAGGAAATTATGCATTAAATTTCTATTCCTTTTTTGTGGCACCTGAATCAAGGAGTGTCTTACAAAAATTAAAGAAGGAATGGTTAAAGTGTGCAGATAGTAAGGTACATACCCCAAATCCAAGGAAACCCAAGAAAAAAATGTGTGCATACTGCGACTAGACCCACTTCGGTTCCCCATGGAAGTGTTCCTAGTGTAAACACCAGACGCCAGTTTTCCTTAATAAAGTTTACGTCCCATGATAAAGATCCCTTTCCAAGGACGATCACCTGATATGTTCTCCTAATAAGAAATAAAGACACAAACCAATTGAAAACTATATTATATACAATATTTTGTTAAGCATCTCAAAGCATCAATTTTTGCTTTCTCTTACAATCAAAAAGTAATTAGAGTATCATATTTTAAGATTTTCTATTAGCAACGAAATACGTCAATTTTTATGTAATCCATTGATTACATAATAGGTTATACAACATAAAAATTATAAACTACAAATTAGAGAAGTGAAAGATATTATAGAAATACTTCGATCGAATATTGTAGTTACTCGGTTCAAGTATATTGTCTCATATCTAATATATGCTTCGAATAACTGAAATATACACTTTGTCTATTCCGTTTGTGTATGTTATAGCCCATGAAAAAAGTTAACCTGTGAAATGAACCAACGTGAATATCGCTTAGAAGGTTGTTACATATCATAAAATTACTTTGATCACTATGCTGTCATTTCTGAGCGGTACAGGTGAGTACGTGAGTAAATAATTTTTTTTATCCTAAAATTTTTATTTGTTACCATTTATATGAACGGCTTTAAGGTACAACGGTAATGGTTAAGAAAATTTTGTAAAAAAAAGTTGCCGTACATAAATTTATGATCTTACAGCAATTATCTTACATTTCAGGATTTACCGAGTTATTACTGCTGTAAGATCATAAATTTATGTACTGCAATTTTTTTTTGATATAGTATTTTTAAATATTACCGTTGTACCTTAAAGCCGTTCATATAAATGGTAACAAATAAAAATACTAGGATACAAAAAATGACTTACACGAGTACTCGCCTGTACCGCTCAGAAATGACGACAGCGCTCAGAATTATTTTATGTTATAGTAACCGCCATCTAAGCGTTATTCACGTTGGTTCATTTCACAGGTTAATTTTTTCTATGGGCTTGTAGTCTATTGGTTTGAACAGCTTGTTATTTCTTTTCACATGAGCTATCTGCCAGTGAATGTATGATTGAAACGAATTCAGTCTACTAGCTAAAAATGCACATATGAATGTGTACCGTGTGTTCATATTCACTGAGTAAAGAGTATTTTTGATTTAAAAAAAAATGCGCTTAAAATTTATTCTATTTACCTCAAGAAAACGTCTATATGTGGATGGTCACGCATATCAATAAAGCCAAGGTGGCGGGCGAGAATGCCCGTGAGTAAAGCGGCGAGGAGGGGCGGCAATGTTGTTAATTCTTGAAGGATTAAGCCGCTTGCCCAGGCGATAACGGCGACTAATGCTAAGCGGAACCACTGCCCGTCCCATTCCCAGTCCTTGCCGCATGCGCTCCATAAGAAGCCCCATGTCAGTAACCCTGTACATGACAATTCTTAAGCTCTTTCTATTCCTACTATTTGTTTATACTATATATCTAGTAGAAATTTAATCGTAAATTAAATATTTTTTCATTAATCCACTTAAGTTTAAATTAGAAAAAAAGTAAGTAAGGCAGTCTTCTTTGGCAAACAAATTTTTAAGTCTTGTTTATATTTATACCAATTTAAAATTTTAGAATTCCGAGACTAAGAGAGAGAGAAAAAGAAAGGTACGTTATGAATCTAATGAATATAATTGTCGTTAAAATATTAAAAGTGTCGAAAATTAATACAAATAATTTATTGAAATCTCAAGTGACGAATTGTTAATAAAAATGCCACGAGTGTTTTGTCAATATTAGAAAATATTAATTAAATTTCTTTTTTGAATGTTTATTAAAATAACATAATAATAAAAAATAGTATATTAATTTATTAAATGACGAATGGCAAATTAAAATGTTACATGTTATTTGTAAATATTTAAACTACTTAACCCTCAAACCAATTAGTATAAAAAACGCTGCTAATCACGCATTCATTTGTAAAAGTTTTTCTCTCACGCGCCTAAAGAAGAATCACTTTAAAAATATTTCAAATTAATGCGATGCAAATTAATAGCAGCAAGTTTTCTTCGGGAATCGGTGAAGGAGAGGGAGTTATTTTCAATTTTATACGAAATACGGTAATAATCAAATTGTTCGGGCTGAAAATCATTACCAATTCGCGTATATTTTGTAAATACATCTATTTATATATCCTGTTTTTTTGCAATTGATATCAATGTCAATTACATTACATACACATTTACAGAAACAATGGAATTCCCCAAGTAATGTGGGCTGTGAGGACTATTGTTAAGTCGTTGCCAGCCTATTTTTACTCCAAATCCCTGAGTTACTGGTTCTACTCTCTGCTACGCTTCATATCGCCTAAATCACTTTATTACGAAACACACCAATATAATGTTCAAGAGTGAGACAGCCCAATTACAAGCAATAGTTATGAACTGTACCATTACAAGTGTTAGCAGAATCTCCTCGCTGCTTTTGTAATGTCATATTTAAATAATGCATTGTGGTAGGTAGCATCGCCACAATAAAATTATTTTACTTACCGAATAATAATAATGTGGTATAATGTAAAACTGTCGGAAGTTTGTCCGATTTCCACCATACTCTCTTTACGACCTCATCTTCTTTTGGGAGTTTATCTAAGCTAATGATTGGCGTATGGTGTATTGATCTGCAATATTTATTATCAAAATTGTTTGTTATAAAACTTTAAAATTAGATAAAATTATTTAAAACTAGCCAGAAGAACAAGACTTCTTCTAATTTGACATCACTTATAAGTAGGAAATTCTTAGAAAAAAAAAAACGGTATGAAAAAGTAGTAACTCTTATTTGTTATAATGCTATTTGCAAGTGTGTTCAAATTTGTTCAGTAATTTTAGGCATAAGCGGTTAAGTAAAGAGACGGACGCAAAATGTAATTTTTTTTTAAATATTATTCACAAAGATGTTGTTGTCCGTAATGTTACATTTAACAAATAATGTACAAAAATCCTATGCCGTCTAGAACAAAGTTTTTAAACTCCTCACATAGCTTTCAATATATATACAATTTTTCGGAAAATAAATTTAATTACTGAAATAATTAATGAAACAACTGTATTAACATTAAAAGTCATCTACTACAAGTTTAAAAATAAACGTACTAATGAAATTAGTATATACAAGGTGTAAGGAGACCGCTTCAAAAAACGAAGACAGAAAATAGTACTAATGGCACCTTTGGTGATGAGTCGGAAAAAAAAAACAATCCTCATTAAAAAAAAATCATATTTTTAAAACATTTTATTAGTAATATTTACGCTCCATCATGTTATTACAGCTAAAAGAAACGATAATTTCATAAATAACATAGCTGACGCTTGTCTGCACGGGTCAACGATCTCTAGCTGCCGAGCTGAGGCCTCAGATGTTTTTAATTTTGTGATTCATTGATGTTTTTTTTTATTAATGAAAGTTATATGAAACTATCGTTTTATACATCTGTACTAACAAAATGGAGCGTAATTAATGCTAATAAAACGAATTAAGACTATAGTTTTTCAAAACCAATATCGATTTTTTCTGTCCCATCATCAAAGGTGTCTCCTAACACCTTGTATAAAAGGCATGCGTAGGAATTGAATAAAATTTTGTTCCAGTTAAGTGAGTTATAACGTTACAAAGATGGCGGATCCTGAATTCTAGTTTGTTTTGTTTGAATAGAGATATACTTACTCACGTTTTCACTTCGGCTTGGTGTACGAGATAGACACCTGTATCAATGACTGTCGTCGTCTGTATATCTGAAAGAAATCAGACTGGATTTAACGGAAAGGCATTGTAAACAAAAACGAGCGTATCTTGATGCATATTGTAATTGCCCGCAATTCAGAGGGCACTATTCACGATCGCAATATAATACCGAGTGGTTATTACACTGTCCTTAAAAGAGAACCAATGCTTATTTTTCATTAGTCTAGGATACAGAACTCACCATTTATTTCATTGAAATCAGTTTATTTATTGCTGACAGCTCGGCGGTTGACTGTTATTTCAACTGATGGTAAGTAAAGGTATAGTCTAAGATGGAAGCGCGCTAATCTCGTAAGAGGCGATATACCTCTCATGGTTTCTACACAGCATCGTACCGGAATATAAATCTTTTTGTATAGGGTCTCTCTGTAGCGTCTGTAGGGTGGTAACTAGCCACGGCCATAGCCACCTCAAACAAATAAAACCACGGCATACCAGTCCAGACTCAAACAAATTAGAAAATACGGTTTTCTAAATTCGCTCTATCGGGGATTGAACTCGGGGCCTCTGTCAGCAAAGCGAGTACTCGCTCCACTGCGCCAATACTGCTGATTTCAATGAAATAAATAATAACAACCCTTAGCGCCTAAATTACGTTCGGGGGCAGCTAGGGGGTGCAAACAACTACAAACTGTTGCTTAAAAAAAAGATTTATTAATTAAAAAAAAAAGAATACAAAAAAAAACTATATCTAATTAAAACTACGTCCTAAACGATCGATGTAAGATCTCTAAGTGCCGTGAGCTCGCGGGGGCTCGCGGGCTAGGCGACCTGGATTTGCGTCACCGGCGTAAACTGCTGCGTTTGCGCCTCGTGCCGACGCGCTCTGTCACTAGGCGCGGACCGCGGTAGCAGGGGCTTGCGTAACACC
>JACTOM010000070.1:5568388-5641263 GCA_015832385.1 Elymnias hypermnestra
AAAAAAAACTATATCTAATTAAAACTACGTCCTAAACGATCGATGTAAGATCTCTAAGTGCCGTGAGCTCGCGGGGGCTCGCGGGCTAGGCGACCTGGATTTGCGTCACCGGCGTAAACTGCTGCGTTTGCGCCTCGTGCCGACGCGCTCTGTCACTAGGCGCGGACCGCGGTAGCAGGGGCTTGCGTAACACCTATGCGCAGCATATTGTTGTTTGTTGGACAAACTCATTTTTACTAAGATACAAGAATTTGTTTTGTATTTGACTCTTTTATTTGCTTGCCGGCACTTCATAGTAACCGCCGGAATGCAATAAGTCTAAAACCTAGATAAATGGACAAATACAATTACCTAAATTTGACCTGCCGTAAATCCTTAAGACTCGGGCCGCTCTGTTATGTATTTTGTAGGATTTAAAGTTAGAATAAGCAACGCTGAAAACTTCTTTAAAAGTTTAGCGTAAAAAACGAGGACGGTATTTTTATAAGAAATTGAACACGTAATTGTTAATGGTTATCTTTTTATTACCTTACTAGCGGCCCGTCCCGGCTTCGCGCGGGTAAACATAAATAGGTACAGATATTTAAGTTATAAGCATGATAATGAAAACAACCATGAATTGATAAATATTATGAAAAAGTGTGATTCCTAATACTAAAACTAAGTAGCTCTGAAAAGAACTTTTTAAGGGAAGCATAAAAATGTGTTATAAAAACTCGAAATATTCAATGTCGCTTGCGTCCACTGCGTAAGGAGCCGACCGGCTACCTAGGTCATAATGGTGCACCCCCTTCTCCCGCCCTGCCACTCTCTCGTCGAGTTAGTATTTTTATTTTAATTTCATGATTTCTTTTGAATGAAATATCCGATTTCATTAATTCAAAAAGTAATCATCAGGTATTGAGACAGTCTTGAATATTAAATTATTTATTTGGATAAAAATTTATAAATGGTATGGACAACACGATCTGATTTTGATCGGCATTTCAATCAATTTAATAAAAAAGTAGTTATAGTGACGTAACTACAATAGTTAGACATATGGTCTTGCGATGTTTTCTGTACATATTGATATATTCTATAATACTGTCCAACATTTTTTGTCTTATCATTAATACTCTTCACAGCGTATGCGATGAAAGACATTTTATGGCTAATTTTTTTACACCTTCGGTTGGTTTTAATAACAATTTCTAAAGATTTCTATAGTAATCTAGTACTAAATATAGTCTATTTTACTCAGTGATAATGTAGTTTTCTAATGAAAAAAGAATTATTAATATCGGTTTAGTACTTTTTGAGTTTATTCGTTACATACAAAAATACAAATCTTTCTTCTTTATAATGTTAGTGTAGATTAATAGAGGCTGAAAGACCACTAGATTGGTCAATATCGTTATAAGTACTTTTCTATAACTGTAGCATAACTTTATATTTAATGATATTTAAATATCTCTTTAAAAATATGTCAAAATCGGTCTAGACATTTATGTTATTTTTAAAAATAATAGAATTTTTAGTTTGGAAAAAGTTCTATTATTATTTATAAACTTTCTGAAATAAAACCTCATTCTATTACGGTTTTGAAAGACTATTTGTAAATATAGAGTCAAGATCAATACGCGCAAAATATCGGTTGACCTCAAACTAAAGTTGGAACAGTGGTCAGTATAAAAATAGCAACATCTGATGAAAATCGACACCGTAAAATTAAAGACGCATCAATTATAGCAATTGTTCTAATCAAAGCTGTAGCATATAATGATAATTAATAAGCGACAATTTGTTTGAGCGATCGATGTTGTCGCCGGCGGGTCTAATAATAGAATTATATTTTTAGAATAGTTTAATAAGTTGCTGCGATTCAGTGTAATTGTAATAAAATAAACTTTATAGCTACCTCTATCCGGTTGTCATTATAATATACTGTATGATAAGATTTCAAATATCTATATTATCGTTTATAATAACGTGGTAACAGATATCTGTAACTTTTTTAAAGACAAGTCTGCCAATTTAAACGGAAATACCACGATTTACATGGGATCCTTTTACATGAATCTTCCAACATCCATTGCATTGGGATGTTTCATCTCAATTTTCATCCACTTCAAGACAAATTTACTTCAAAATTAACACAGATATAAAAGGCCAACGACAATCCTTTAAAGAAATAAGTTCATTCTATTTCCCTGGTCAATATCATTAGAAAGATATGATTATTATATATTGGCAGTTTGGACATATGTAAACATTACAAGATGATGGTAAAAATGTTACTCTTTTGTTCAATTATTTTTAATAACATGGTTTTTATTATTAAAAACATGTAAAGAAAGAACAGAAGAATATTCATGCCTTTTTTTAGTTTTTCTGTGTTAATTATTTATAAGATATATCTATATACAATATATCTCACATCGTTGCGGTAAAGGGCCTGGCTAAAACAGTTTAGCTGTTTTAACCGGGAAAGTAATTGCCACGTTGCTTTTTTTAAGTTTTAGAAAATACGCAGTAGCATTATAGTGAGGAAAGAGGTACCTATTCTTATGAAGACTAAATATATAGGATTCTACAACTTTTCAAGAACAACTTGCTCATTGTATTTAGTTTTAGCAAGTATCTAATGAAATTTACGTTATAGGTGTTTTATGTTGCGAATCAGAAGTTTATATGGAACAAGAAGTTAAAGTTCATCAACCTTTTCTCTGCGATTATAATAAAATATTTAAATGATACGTATTTAGAAACAAAGAAATCACACGCTGTAATCATACGATGAAACGTCAGTATTATGAACGTAAATTTATCAGAAATAATCCTCGTAGATCGCGATTTGCAGAAGTATTTCAAATATTAATATAGTTATTTAATTTAATATGGAATTTTGATCTGCTAATCAATTGATGAATAAAAATATAGTCTTAATTTATAAAATGACTTCAAAATGTTATTCGTAGAAGTTTTTATTAGTTAGGACAATGCTCTGCTTAACATTAACAGGCATTAAAATTACATCGCATGTTAGTATCAAGGTAACTCTATCGACGTGATGTAATAAAAATAGGCAATACAGTGTTTTTAATTGGGGTTTTTTTAATGAATACAAAAGAAAAATACAACAATCAAATCTTAAATTAAACAAAAACGAACATATTACTATATACGCACGGCGTAGTGATTTTAAAAATAGGTTAATTATATTAATAAAACTTAAAAAATTCTTTCGGTACATGTCTATGTATATATATTAGAACGAAAATGTATATATATTTACGTACCCCGACACATGCGCTTATGCTGTTATTTTTGTCCATTTATTGTATTATATTTACGATTTATATAATTTTTTTATACGATGACATTTCTATTTATACTATTTGAATTTTTTATAGTATATATACTTTATAGGAATGCCTCATTGGTCTAGTGGTAGGTCCTGGGCTCGAGACCCGGGTCGGGCCATTCCAATAATGGATATTGAGCTTTCTATTAAAATTTTCTCAGTATTTGCCCGAAGTTGGGAAGTTGGCGGTGCGATCCACCTGTGCCTCGGAGAGCACGTTAAGCCGTCGGTCCTGCGCCCGATCTCTCTCCGGTTGTGTCGGATTACCATCACATCGGAGTCGGACTATGAAAGTTAAGGAATAGAGAGTGCACTTGTGTACTATGCCTGCCAATCCGCAGTGGAGCAGCGTGGTGGGGCTATGCTCTAAAACCCTCTCTCCAACGAGTGAGGAGGCCTGTGCCCAGCAGTGGGACGTTAATGGGCTGCTACTTACCTTACCTTTTTTACTTTAAAAGCATAGAGTATACTTTACAAAAACAAATTACACATATTTAAAATAAGACTCTTTTTTGCTTACGAGGTTTCAGTTGCGTTAAAAACATATGGTTACAATAAATTAGTTTTAAACCTTTTTAGAAAGATGCAAGCTGTTCATGTGTATGTAATCCAGGTTTACTGAAGCAGTCTTTTAAATTCGTATTGAGTTCCACGTTATAACTACTCCTCGAGCACTTCAAATGTTTAAAATCATTTGTAAAATTTAAGAAAAATATATAGAAAATCTTAAAATAAAAATATTTTTGTCTTATAGAATCTTGTATACGTCCATTGGAAAAGTAATGCGATAGAAACGTTTTTAAATCCCACAATATTAAGTTTTATTTCGTAACATAATTTTAAAAGTAGAAACGGTC
Organism: Elymnias hypermnestra; assembly: GCA_015832385.1. NCBI lineage: Eukaryota > Metazoa > Arthropoda > Insecta > Lepidoptera > Nymphalidae > Elymnias > Elymnias hypermnestra. The sequence continues at coordinate 5,572,592 of JACTOM010000070.1, forward strand.
TAAAATGATAATAACCTCGTGAGACCGTCTCGTTACATGAAATTTATTCAATTTTTATGAGTTTTTAATATTTATCAGCGCAATCTTATATCGTTTTGTTATTATCCTCGGTTTTAATTTAAATTTTACTTTAATGGTTGGTTTTATTTATTTAATTTGTGATCAATTTGATTACAAAAAAGATATCGGTTTTCAGTTAAAAGAGCACTTCATCTGTCGTTCATGAACACAAAATAAAATTAAAATATTTAATAGTTTATTAATAGTACATGTTGAAAAACAAGGAATTTATTTTCATTTCATTGCATTTGGATGTACTGAAATAAATTTGAACTAAGCAGAAAAATATATCTTATAGAGAGAGATAATTACTGTTTATTGGTACTATCGTTTATATTCTTATTAAATATCCATTTAGGTTTCGTATGTCAATGCACATTTATATTAAATTTATATTCGTTTTGTTTAATACTCGTAAAGCATTTTAAAGTCAATACAACTTTTTAGCTTCACAAAAACTAAAGCCTTTAAATTGGCGGTAAAGAAATAGACATACATAAATTATATCAAAATAATAATAAAATTTCGTTTGATATTTCATTAATAAAGGGTTATCAAACTTAATTAAAAAATGTATTCATATTGTAACATAACTAAATCTTATAGCTGCCGCCACAAACTCACATTTCAATTACCCATACTATACTATAATACCTTTTGATTGTTTTCATACAGAAAATAAGTGTAGCTTTAATCTAAATATAAATTTAAATAATTCACTGGATTACAAAATTAAATGGATGAAAATTTTCATAAAAATTAAATTTCTAAAGTATACTTACTGTCATGCATTTCCTGTCCTATTGATAATGGTGGCTTTAAAATTTCACAATATTGTATTCAAAAATTTTTAGTACAAATTTCAATACGCGAATTTGACCACTGGAAATGAGAAAAATCATTGAAATGGCCATCGGCTGCTCGCGCTTGTTATAAAGTACGATTACGTCGCTCTGTGGAGTCACGTCATTAGCCGAACCAATAAATTATTACCATTCCTTCATTCTCAGCTGTCATAAACGTACTTCTTCACTATCATTGCGCTTTTGATTTCCATAAAGCTATTTTTATGGCTGGCTAAACTCGGTTGCGCTTTGTATATTTCTATCTATATGTAGATAGAAGTCATAGCTGCTTTGAGAAAATAGTGATACAATACAAAAAAAAAGCTAACTTTACAGAAGAGCTATTTAGGTCATTTTTGCTAAATTGAATATAAGATTTTAACTTAAGAGTATAGAGACTATTCTGGACTCTATGAGTGACACAATTCAAAGAAGGGAATTGTAAAAGAGAACTATTTGGAAATAAAATGTTTTAATCAACTAATGAAATGATGAATTTATTTGAAATCTTGACATAATAAAATTTAGACTTATTTCGATTTTGCTGCGTACTTAGCTTAAATTTTAAAATTGGATTAAATGATTTATCATCTAAAACATTGGATATATAGTTATTAGCGGAAACTTAGTTCGGGAAATGAGAAAACATGGAAAAAATCGATCGATCGATAATTTTACATCTAAATGTGTGTAGGATCATTTATCCACTTTTTATAACTTTCTATACCGTGTAACAACAGTATAATAATGCAACGTAAACAAAACATCAGTTTAATTACTTGATGCTAAAAACTATTTGAAATTAATGAATGGCAATACGGAAAGCAAAAGCGAGCCAATTGTTAACTTTTTCGATAAAAAATGTAAATCTTATTAGATACGTTAACGTTTTTGGATAAACGAATGTCTGCATTTTGCTGTTAACGAGGTAATTGACTTTTTCATTCAATGTTTCTCAAACATTCTCAAAATAAATTGCTATTGACTTTTTTATACCAGTGCAAGTTTTTATTATTTTCACGATTGTTTCATTGTTTAATGCACAGAGCATCTCTTTAGAAAGACAAAGAAAATATTGTTTTTGCTTAATTTTTTTACATCTCTTTATGCACATATTTGCCGGGATTAAACTTGCCATGTTCTTCTCCACATCTTATCTACGCTATATTCCATTTTGAGTAGTTGCGATCATGGCCAAGCTCATTACATATGTCGCTTGAGGATTTTAGCGTTCCGTGAATACTTTTGATAATAATGTTCCTCTCACCTATTTTATCGAGTGGTAAACCTTTAGGAATGCACTTGTATAGATATGGATAAAAAAAAGTAAGTAAGTAGCAGCCCATTAACGTCCCACTGCTGGGCACAGGCCTCCTCACTCCGTGGAGCGAGGGTTTTTAGAGCATAGACCCACCACGCTGCTCCACTGCGGATTGGCAGGCTGATATGGATATGAGATGAGATGATATGAGATATGGATATGAGGACCATAATTGAAAATTATTAAAAAATGATAATAATTTTACAGAGTACTGTAGCCACATTCTATTTGTCAGTTTGGTTTATTCTTCTTTCGTTACTAAATTATGCGTTTTAGGCTTTTATTCAAATACCCTATTTGTTTAATTTGAGACACACTATACATCTTTGACTGAAAGACACTGAACTGATTCATGAGTATCCTCTAACGTGGAGTACAGTTTCGGTAATTAATCGTTGACCAGACAAAAGTCCCTACCTAGGTAAGCGAAAGTACGGCGGCATATTAAATAAAAATTGTGTTAACAACTGTCGTACTATATAATACTAGATAGGTATGATCCCTTTTTAGCACCCTTATATTTATTATCTTTATGCAGCACTAGCTATATTCTGGCAAAGTTACAAGGTTTGTTTTTCGCGATCAACTTTATATACTTTACATACTTATATATGTTATACTTTCCTAACCTTTTTACCTAAAACTTTCATCATACATTATATTACTTTTTCCTTCTCCGTCCAAAACTACTTGCGCTGGTGGTAGCCTCCCTCGTAACCCATGATTTCCAGACACTATTTTTTTTTATTTATCACGGTGGAGGTGTTAGTCAGCCAGCTTGTGAGGAGTTTGTTCAGCCACATCATTGCCCGCAAGAAGACTGCGTATAGCAGCACAAGTACCAGATACGGCAAAGACTGGGTGTCCCCTGGCTCGTGAGCTCCTGTTGGCACTACCATCTGACGTAATTAACGGCGAAGATAACGCGTAGGCCGTGGTAATTCTGATCACACGCTCATTAGATTGGAGCAGGAGTGACCCGTTGGCGTCGCCGGCGGGATCCAGGCCGTATGTACAACGGATAAATAATAGTACTAGACATTTATTAAATGTCCGAGAATAGCTACCCGGGTAAGGAGGCCCTGTCTCAAGACCCTTACTCCGCAAAATGCTGCAAAGAATCCCACGACAATTTTTTATCCATTAATACATTGCAATCTATGGTTTTATATGTATTGCCGAGTGTTGGGACGAGTGTCAATACTCGTCAATACATAAAAAACCGTCTGCATATAAAACAATCTGCAATCAGATTAGACTGTTGCCAGGAGTATAAAGATAAAATTAGACGATTCTCATAGATTGTTATATGTATTTTTTATCATTTACTTAATCAACCAAAACCTTTGTTGTTGAATATGTCTGGAATATTACGAGTGCAATTTCAATAAAATATTTATCAAATTGACAATAATAATAAAGGTTTCCAAAAAATATTAGCCATAATTTTGATAAGGTTTTATGAATGCCGATAATATTATGTGAAGTTTCCGATGACGTACCAATTTATTGGTTTTATCACGATCTTTAACGAGTTTATTGTTATAAAGAAACAGTTGAAAAGTTCGATAACACTAATCCTATGTTAAAAATAGCTGGAATATTTATTTTTAAATTTTTATTTATGGTAGTGATAAAGTAATAGTAATATATTTTATTGTAATCCCTTTATATTTGAGGTAATGTTAACATTCAATTGTAGTTCTCTTTGTGTTTTTAAGAATATTTTTTATTATTATATATATGAATATTACTTTACTTACTTTTTAGATTGCATGTGAGTGCTTGACCTGACGTAATGATTAGTTATGATACAGTCCAAGATTTTTTTTTTGCGCTGGGAAATGCCTTTACGCACCACGATGAAAGACTAATTCCATCGGGAGTGTGGGACTTACTGATAACAGAATACCCACTAAAACGCAACGGAACCCTCTCCATCCATGAGTGAGATCACTAGAGGTTCCCTAACTGCATTCCACTCTAGTGACCCGGATCGTACCGACTATGAGGATCTACCACTCAATACAGTGAGACACGGCGAGGGAGAGCTCCAGCCTCTTGGTCCCTTAGCCTCACATTTGCCTTCTTCAATAAGATGATGGTCTCGCAAAAGAAGGCAACAGCCCTCCACCCAACTTCACTGGCGAGCATTACCCCAATTATGCTCTCCAGTGAAAGATCTCCTCTAACCAGCGACAACAAGATATGCTGTTGGGGTGCCCACGCTGGACACTCATGACAGGCGGGCCTTTCCTCACGGCCAACGACCTAGTGCAAGTATTTGCCGAAGCAACCATGACCGGCAAGCACCTGCACCAGACGGTAGGAAAGAGATCCGTGCCTCCTGGTGAGCCAATTGTCCAGGTGAGGTCGGATCGCCTCCACCGTGACTATACTCGCAGTTGGAGACCCAAGATCTTCCCTCCATTTTTCGATCACAGCTTTGTCGGCGAGAGCCCTGATCCTCCGGATCTGATCATCGTAGGAGTCAGCACCTCTGGAAGCTCTTGTAGCTACCCTGCACTGATAGGCGACTGCAAGGACTTCCGCCTGCAGTTCCCAAGGGGGGTCGCCCGCCAAGAGAGTCGCCGCCGTCCAAGAAATTGTACGGTATCCCCGTATTACTCTAACTGCTATTAATACAGTCCAAGATGGTAAGGAGCTGTCTTATAAAAGGGGGTAATTAGTCACACCCGAAGCTTTGCAGAAAAAAATAGAAGAGGAAAGTAATGGTTTTTGTAAATAAAAACTCACCGAAAGACTGAAATAACGATGTTTCTCTACACAATTCGTTTTAATAAATATCAATGAAAACAAACAGACCGTGAAAATAAGATCTTATTGATTTAGAGAAATATAAAATTCTATCCAATTCAGTAATAAATAAAACAAAGTTGCTTTTTAAGCTCTTTATTGCGCGTCTATATATTGAAAAGAATCAAGAGTATTGTTTGTTCTGACAATGTCGGTGGATTGCGACGGGGATAGTGCTTGCGGCCGGTTGAGTTCTGTAACAAGAAAAATAATTGTTTTCCTTATAGCCACTCCTATAGAAATTAATTTTCTAGCTATATTCTATACATATAATATTACGTATCGCCGTTGAAAAGCGAACTAATTGTGACCGGATCATTTAAAATAGTTCACATACATACATACATACATAGCATCACGCCTTATTCCCATAGGGGTAGGCAGAGACAACATCCTTCCACTTGCCACGATCCTTGCATATCTCCTTCGCTTCTTTCAATCTCATTAAATCTTTCATACAAGTTCGTCGGTTTAGAGTACTCTTGACCTGGCCGTTATTTAAAATGTCCTGGATTTGGTCCAGGAACGTTCGCCTCGGTCTTCCCCTTCCAACTTTCGCATTCACTCTTGACTCATAAATCCTTTTTGTCAGTCTCCTTTCATTCATTCTCTCTACATGCCCAAACCATCTAAGCATACCTTTCTCAATTTTAGTCACTACGTCTTCTTTTATACCACAACGTTCTCTTATCACACTATTTCTTACTCTGTCACTCAGTTTTAATCCACTCATGCTTCTCAACGCTCTCATCTCTACCGCATTTATTTTACTTTTGTGATTCTTCTGCCATACCCAACTTTCACTACCATACATAAGTGTTGGCACCAACACTCCAGCATGCACTGCCAGTCTAGCCCTTTGAGACACCATCTGGCTATTCATAAAAGCATGCAGAGCACCATTTACCATATTCCCTGCATTCACTCTCCTTTCGATATCACTTTCACATGTTCCATCTTTTGTAAATTTAGATCCCAAGTATACAAATTCTTTCACCTCTTCCACTTGTTCCCCATCTATCAAAATATTGCCATTCATCATAGATTCATCTCGTTCAAAAAGCATAACTTTCGTTTTGTTTACATTCACTTTCATTCCTTTCCCTTTCAAAGCTTCATTCATAATATTTAGCATCTCCTGAAGCTCGTTAGCGGATGACGCAAGTATTACTTGATCATCAGCGTAGAGTAAACATTTGATGAGTAATTCATTCATTCTTAACCCATACATACTTTCTTTTAAATCTGTCAAACATTTATCCATGAAAAGGTTGAACAGCCATGGTGACGCAACACATCCCTGTCGAACACCTCTTTCGACAGGAAACCACTCCGTGTACGCTCCGTTTATTCTGACACAGGCACTAGAACCCTCATAGAGAGACTTCAATGCTTGGATCAGACAACCGCTCACCCCATACGTAGATAACGTTGACCACAGCTCATTCCTCACCACTCGATCATAGGCCTTTTCTAAATCTACGAACGCGCAATAAACTTTTTGGTGTTTAGCCAAACATTTTTCAGTTATGCACCGTAAAGAAAAGACCTGATCCGTACATCCCATTCCTCTTCTAAATCCCGCTTGCACGTCCCATATTTTCCCATCAGTTTCATTAATCACCCTTTCAATTAATATCTTTGCATACAATTTGCCGACGACACTAAGAAGGCTGATACCGCGGTAATTTTTGCACTCCTGCTGTGACCCTTTTCCTTTATATAGAGGGACAATTACGGCCTTGCTCCAATCTCTTGGGACTTGACCTTTCTCCCAGCATATATTGAAAAGGCAGTACAGCTGAGCTACCACAATCCCGCGGCCAGCCTTCAGCATCTCGACTGACACTCTGTCATACCCAGCAGCCTTACCTGATTTCATACCTTTTATCGCTTTCATGATGTCATCCATACTAATCTCGCTATCACTTGTCTTACATTCATTGCTATCCGCAGAGGCCATATTTACCTCTGCTTCATTTCTTTCAAACAAACTTTCAAAATGATCCTTCCATCTCTTCAATATCCATTCTTCTCCTTTTATTAAACTTCCATCTAAACTTCTGATTTTACAAAGCTCCGAGGAAGTAGATCTCCCTCGGGCAAATTGTATTGATTTCCAGAAAAACTTTTTGTTTGACTGAAAATCATCAGAAAGTCTCCTATCATACATATCACTGTATTCTTCTTTTTTCTTTCTTACAGCTTCTTTCACGATTACTTTCACCCTTTTGTATTCCATTCTTGCCTTTTTTACGTCATCATTCGTTGCCTTTTGCATTCGTTGGTTCGCTTTTGTAGCCAACCAATCGGACCAAGCTTTCTTCTTTTCACACACAGCTGCTTGAACATTTTTGTCCATCCACAAATTCTTCTCTTTCTTACCTTTCCTCCTTTTAGACACGCCACATACATCAATAGCAGCACCAACCACTCCATCTTTAAATTTATTCCATAAACTTTCAATCTCATTTCCTTCGTCTTCACTCTTGAATCGCCCACTCAAATTTTTCAGATATTCTTCTCTAACATCCTCTTCTTGCAATCTCTCCACTTTTATTCGTTCAAGAATGCTCGAGGTTTCCTTCTTTCTATATAGTTAACTATATATATATATAATAGTTCACTATAACACAAAAATCTTTCTTTGAAAAATAAGGCCAAATAATATATAATAACAAGCAATTCGAATCTGGTAGTATCTTTAAGAAGTAATATATAAGTCAGCCAGTGATATATAAGGAGCCATGATGGCCTAGTGGTGAGACATTTGGATTCTCTTTTAAAGGAGTCGCGGCTTTTTAGTTCATTATTGATATTATATATTTCCTTGAAGGAAAGATCGCTAGGAAACCTGCATATTTTGGGTAGGTTTATAGCCTACCCACCCGCCATGCAGCGTGGTGGGCCTATGCCCGCCACTGGTACATGAATAAGCTGCTACTTACGCTATTTGTATAAATCAATAACCTATCATTCATCATTCTATTCCTACAATTAACTCATAATCTCCAGAAAATAGCAGCCCATTAATATCCCGCTGTTAGGCAAGGGCGTCTTTCCTCATAGGAGAGAGGGTTTTTAGAGCATAGACCAATCACGCTGCTACATTGCGGATTGGCAGGCTTAGTACACAAGTGTGCACCAATGCCAACACCCAAAACCAGCAAATACTGGGCGTGCAGCCTCGTGAGCTCCTGTTGTCACCGGCTCCTACGTACGCCGCCTAAAGATGCCCGGGTAAGAAGGCAGTGCCTCGAAGCCCGTACCCCTCATCTGCAGTTGAGAAGACTCAGGACACCCTCTATTCCTTCACTATCGTAGGCCGACACGGCCGGAGAGAGATCAGGCGCAAGACCGACGACTTAACGTGCTCTCCGAGGAACGGGGGTGGATCACATCGCTAACTTCACAATTTCGGATAAATATTGAGAATTTTTTGATGGAAACTCAATATCGATTTTTGAATTGGCCCGACCCGAGGCTCGAACCCAAGACCTCAAGACTGTGGCCAAACATACTAACCACCAGACCAAGGCCTCATTGGTCTAGTGGTTAGTGGTATTTAATAAGGTCTTACTGTATATGTATGCAGTTTACTATAAAACCTATAAAACTAGTTTTTGTTAATAAATAATACTAAATACTTAAACTCACCTTCTGATTTCGTGTTCTCATCTCTTGAAAGAAGAATAGGGCCCAATACTGTAGTCAATATTGAACCTAAAGTAGACGTTATTACTATAGCTATAACGATGATATTCGCGTGCTGCTTGGCAATCTTCTTATCTTGTATGGTGGCGCTGTCCGTCCACAAAGAATCCATAGCCACTCGTACAAGTACAGCCTGAAAATGTAAATTTTTCTAAAGTTAGTGCAAAATTGTCACACAAACTTACATGAAATACATATTATTTACTAGCTGTACTTCATGGAGGCAGCCGCGAAGGTGATGTTCCTGTGGGATATTGGGAAATCCGTATTAGTGATAGCCTATTTTGTCACAGTAATTTTAGGCAATTGGGAGCAGTTTCGAGTATAGTACTTTAAAGTCATCTTCGTATTATGACCTAATGAAACCTTTTTGGAGCATATTAGTTGGGAGGTTTTAATGGTGTATAAAGAACATATGTAGAAACATTTGATGTGCGTTATCTAAACATCTTAACTAATATTATAAAGAGGAAACATCTGTGGTTTTATATGTATGTATACAAGTATGTAAGTATGTATGTATGTTTATTCCTATTTAACTAATAGAACACAAAAGGTCTGTGTTAATGGAAAACTTTCAGAAGGGTCTGTAACGAAACTAGGTGTTCCACAGGGTTCCATATTAGGACCATTTCTGTTCCTCATTTACATTAATGACCTTCCTTATTTTGTCAAGGACGGTCATGAGATAGTTTTGTTTGCTGATGACACTTCTCTAATATTCAAAGTTAATCGACAACAAACAGATTTTGACGAGGTAAACAATTCGCTCAATAAAGTAGTACAATGGTTTGAAGCAAACAACTTATTACTGAACGGGAAAAAAACAAAATGTATTAAATTCACATTACCAAACGTAAAGCAAGTGAGAACCATTGTTAAACTTAATAATGAGGAACTTGATCTGGTAGATAGTACCGTTTTTCTAGGCATTACTTTAGATTGTAAACTACAGTGGGGGCCCCATATAAGAGGTCTATCGAACAGGCTCAGCTCTGCGGCTTACGCGGTTAAAAGAATTCGCCGTCTTACGGACGTTGAAACTGCCAGGCTGGTCTATTTCAGTTATTTTCACAGCATTATGTCATATGGCATTTTACTTTGGGGTAATGCTGCTGATATAGATGCAATATTTGTGCTGCAGAAAAGGGCCGTTCGTGCGATCTACAATATGGGTCCAAGAGAGTCGCTAAGAAACAAATTCAGAGCAGTAAAAATAATGACAGTTCACGGCGTATATATATTAGAAAACTTGTTGTACGTCCATAAAAATATTGACTCTTTTAGGAAGAAAAGTGAATGCACCTCATATAACTTAAGAAATGGAAATAAAATTGCTGTAAATTCTAGTAGGCTACATAAAATTGACAAGTCATTCAAGGGTAACTGTATACGGTTCTATAACAAACTCCCAGAAGAAGTTACAAAAATGTCTCTTAATAAATTTAAATCTTTTATTAAAAGAAAACTAATTGAGAAATCATTCTATAATTTGAAAGAATACTTAGAAGACAAAAAAGCGTGGGAGTGAATGAATTGCTCTATATATATATAGATATAGAATATTTTTAAATTAAATATTGTAATGATGATAACAAAAAAAAACGTACACCCGACTGAGTTTGTTGTGGGCTCTTCTCAGATCAGGGCGCGAAGGAACCCTCGTAACTTTAGATTGTAAGTCGTTCTTTTATGTGATCATCAGTCATTCATTTAAATAATAAATAGAAAAAAAAACGATATTTGACGATTCAAAAGTGCTGTAATAGGCCTACTTGAATAAAGATATTTTGACTTTGACTTTTGACTTTATTACGTTCTCGTCCAAAACTTACCGGACCAATTAAATTTTTTTTTTCACCATTAGAAAGCTGCATTTTCATTGAACGACATAGGCTTTATTTCTTTATCAAAAAAATTGGGATCCTTAAGAAAAATGCATTAGTGTAACCCCAGGTGTGAAACAAGAATCTACTTAATATGTTCTACAATATTATACAACGTATTAATAATATCTACTAAAAAGTCCAGGGTACCAAACATCTAACTACTGTAATTATGCCACAATATTTTCTTTATTTTAAAAGTAGATAAAAGTGCCGACAATAATTAAACCATATTATTCATATCAATCTTGATTCCATTACATGATATTTTATTAAAGACCGTTTCAATACCTGTAAAATACTTTTGAAGTAATTAAAATCGGACATTCCCTTTTAAAAGAGAATGTAAAAACTCAATCTAAGGAAAATAATGTATCTCGAGTTTAAAAATGTATTGGTTAGATATATGTTGCTACAACAAGCTCCCAGAAGAAGTTACAAAGATTTCCCTTAATAAATTTAAATCTTTTATTAAAAGAAAACTAATTGAGAAATCATTCTACAATTTGAAAGAATACTTAGAAGACAAAAAATCGTGGGAGTAAATAAATTGCTCTATATGTATATAGATATAGAATAAGTTTAAAATATATATTGTAATGAAGATGACAAAAAAAAAAACGGACACCCGACCGAGTTTGTTGTGTGCTCTTCTCAGATCAGGGCGCGAAGGAACCCTCGTATCCTTAGCTTGTAAGTCGTTCTTTACTGTTATCATCAGTCATTCATTTAAATAATATATAGAAAAAACGATATTTGACAATTCAAAAGTACTGTAATAGGTATGTTCGTCGTAAAGTAAAATCTGTATATTGATTAGATGAATGAATGTAAGCGGGTATCTAATAATTTGAAAGGAATTAATTAAAAACTAAGTGAAATAAAACTTTTATATTAACGAAAACAAATCTAGAGTCCGACATAGTACACTTTCTCCTACGACCAGATCGCTATTTACATAGGCAAAACGGAGGGGCATTGCTAGTATATGTATATAAGTATATAGAATAGCTAATAATTAGTTGAATTTAAGTTTGTATTTTTATTATACTTCGGTTAAATTCAACAATTGTTTAGATTATCAAAGACTAGAAGACGTGTAAAACTTTATAGAAAATATAAAATGCAGTGTATATAATATGGCTCAGTGGTTAAAACTATGAAATCTTACTAACAAAGTAGCGCGTGCAGGACCTAGTCCCCCTAAGCTCTCTATATAAAAATTTTGCTCCCAATTGTATTTAAAAAATGCAACAACCTGCCTTTTAGTGATGAAAATATAGTCAATTGACTTTTTAACACCAAGGCGGGCCGAGAGTATAACAAAACTTAGCTCTAAAGTATTTTTCGTTGCAAGCATTCTTGTATTAATAAATCTTGGAGGTAAGACATTGAGGAAACTTTTACTTTAAAAGTTCAAACATCCGCAGTGTTATTAGAAGAACAGATGCTCCAGTAAGATGTTTGCACATCAGAGATGTCTGTCTGAGACCAGAGGGTCTAGTTGTAGTTTATACCAATAAAAATTGTTTTTCCCTTAAGCAGATTATAATTATTGAGTGCATTTTGAGATTCGTGTCCCTTGCAAGAGTTGTAAAAAAATAATAATAAAAGTTTGCGATTTATGTCACCAAAACAATAATAAACACTAGCTATTATCAATGGTGTTACCTGTATAGTTCCCGAGCCCGAGGGAATATGAGGAAATCCGTTACTTATCGGCTCAAATTGTAATACTAAACCTAAGTCAGAAGTGAAAATTCTCTGGCAAATTAATTTCTGAGGCTTGTTTACATTTCTACAACTATAAAACTAGATTTTCGAGACTTGAAGGGGGGAAAAAGGAAGATATGTTAGGAATTGCATTGTCATTAAAATATTAAAGGTGTCGAAAATGAATACAAATAATTTATTGAAATCTCAAATGACGAATTGTAAATGAAAATTACATGTGTTTTTTATGTTAAATATTAGAGATTATGATTTCAATTTTGTTTTTAAATTTAAAATTTGGAAAAGAGAATTCATGAAATATTTTTTATTTTATATTTTATGAAAAATAGTATATTAGATTATTAAATGACGAGTGGCAAATTAAAATGCCACATGTTATTTGTAAATATTAAAACTACCTAACCTTCAAATGGATTAGCATAAAAAACGCTGCACATCTTCGTGCCTAATCACGCGTTTCATCTGTAAAAAATTTCACCCTCATAAAGAAGTTTCACTTCAAAAAATTCTACAAAATCGTTTCAGCCGTTTGTCATTGGGCACACAATTTCCTCTCGCAACTTAGAACTACGTGAGTAATACGGAGAGGAACAGCTAATAGAAATAATAAGCTTCAGTTCAATTAAACAATAAGGTATAAATACCCTAGAACAATATTCTATGTATAACAAAGTAATATTGTGTACATTCGATGTAAGAGTTGTCATTGAAATATTATATTAGTACCATTATACTAAGATATTAACAATTTGTTGTATAATTCCTCATTTTTCTTATAATAGCAATGTTTTTTGAGTTCTCTAAAGTGTACGTAACATGACAATTGGTATGAAAAAGAATGATAAACATTGCTACGGTATACTATGACTCAATGGGATATTATATATCTAATGTATAAAATTCTCGTATCGCGGTGTCTGTTTTCATATTCCTCCGAAAAGGCTTGACCGATTCTCGTGAAATTTTGTATGTATATCAGATAATCGGTCAACATCTATTTATACCCCTAAATGTTAAGGGTGATGCACACCATATTTTTTGATAGTCTTTTTTGTTTTTTACAATAATAAAAATACATACAGCCCTAATTTTTCATCCTTATACCACCAAACACCACTTCTTAAGAGCGATATAAGTAGTAACTTATATCGCTCTGTGTGTGGCAAAACGTTTATACTGGGTCATCGAAAGTACTACCAAAATCGGTATAATCGCATCATTCGCTGAATATAACAAGCGGACACAAATAAAAATTAAATATTAGTTGGATATAAGAACCATATCAATACGATTTAGTCCAAAGTTATTAGATTGATGATTCAATTTTATTTTCTATAGGTGTAAAGATAAGATATCTCTATGACGTATAACTAATGAGGAAAAACAAGTTAAACTTGTAAATGATTAAAAACATTTCAGCTTTAAAAATTTGTGGACTATAATTTAGCTCTGGCCTATTTAGTAACTACTGGATACACTGAATTGAAGCCATAACACAAAGTTACAACTTAATTGCGGGGATAGTTGAAAGGTGTCCATTTTATGGCTGTAATAAACCGGAGAGATTTACGAAAATAGATGAGTTCAACCATTGAATTAATTAATTAATTATGAATGAAATATTGAGTAGGTGTATTACGTTATATATGTATTTACGCCATAGCGAGGGATATATGTTAGTCCATTAAAATGTCACATGAGCTTCCCATTTTTTAGAGGACGCAATTTCAAATCAAAATCAAAATATTCCTTATTCAAGTAGGTTCAAAAAGCACTTTTGAATCGTCAGTGGTTTGTCCGTTGGTAATACATCTACCACCGGTTTGGAAAGTTGAATCCGCTGTGAAGAAACCGACAAGAAACTCACTGGTTACCGTTTTAGAAATAGTTCTGAATGTTACAATAAGTAATATTTTGCTTCTGTGAGCAACTACAATCACACACTTCTTCCAAACACTTCTATCGCTTAAATAATCTTCAACATTTTATGCCTTTTCTAAAAGAGTGTTTTTGACATATTTCTTAAAATTATGTGGAGGCAAATCGAAAACTGATTGAGGTATCTTATTAAAAGTGCGTATGCTCAATGCGACAAATGATTTCTGAACCTTCTTCACTCTAAAGTAAGGAATTACAAGTTTGTTTTTATTTCTTGTATTAAGGTAAGGTAAGTAGCAGCCCATTAACGTCCCACTGCTGGGCACAGGCCTCCTCACTCGCATGAGCAAGGGTTTTTAGAGCATAGACCCACCACGCTGCTCCAATGCGGATTGGCAGGCATAGTACACACAAGTGCACTCTTTATTCCTCACTTCACTCTCATTTTCCGGTGTGTCGGGAATCCGACACGACCGGAGAGACCGGACCGATCAGGCGCAGGACCGACGGCTTAACGTGCTCTCCGAGGCACGGGTGTGGATCATACATCGCCAACTTCCCAACTTCGGGAAAATATTGAGAAAATCTTAATAGAAAACTCAACATAGATTTTGAATTGGCCCGACCCGGGACTCGAACTCATGTCTGTAGTCGAACATGCTAACCACTAGACCAATGAGGCAGTTTTCATGTATTAAAATATAAAATAGTGTATTTCACCTTTTTTACTGTATATATGTATTATCTAAGATATTATTTATTATATATTGAGATTTTATTTTTGGGATATATGTGGGGGTCATTAGAAGCTTAACCCGAAGTTTGTGGGATTGCCACCCTTGTCGCCCCGGCCACCACCTTGGAAAAACGGGTGCAAACAGTTTTTTCGCGATATCTCGGAAACTATGCGTTCTAAAAAATTGTAGACATAATTTGTAGCAAATCGCTTTGCCTACAAATATGTTCATATAACTTTTGCCCTAAATTTAAAATTAAAGAAATTGTAAGCCGCCTCTAACAAATGCATGCTATTATGCCCTTATAAAATTGTAACATTTCAATGGGCTACGTGCTCATATTTAAACTTATTTGTAATAATGTTGACTCACTAGTTTATATGCGCATCCTTGTCAGTCTACTTGTATAAGTATTTATTTTGTATACAAAACGGTATTAATCTAAATGATAATGGTAGATGTTTTGTGACGTTAAAAGTCAATCGTCATTAGGTCGTTGAACGATTGATTGACCTCTAAAAGTATTTATGACACACAAAATAAAAGAAATGTTACCGTTTTGAGAATTTTTGTTAGGATTTTGGGAACTATAATGAATACTTAACTGAAGTCAATATTTCTGACTTTTCTTATTTCTGATATATAAATGAACTAGACTAGGAACGTAATTTTTTTATTTGGTGGCAGTCTTTGTTGGTGATAACTAGCAACGATCAAAGTCTCTGATCAGCACATTAATAATACAATGTTACTCTAAATGCAATTGTAAGTAGTAATGTAGTCATGAGCACATTTCTATACTCTGTTACGGTATATTAAAAACACAAACAACAAAAATAACTATTGGGTACAGAGTAATTCGCCACCGCATTCACAATTGGCGAAATGCAAACTAATTAATATTAATGTTCCAAATTAAAGGATTCAACAAAATATACATGGCATATGTGATTTCATTTTAAATTGACGCGGACTGTGGTATTACATACTTGTGTTGATCGTACATTACAGATATCTCCATTAAATACCTATTTCAAAGTAGCTACCTGTTTCAATTCCAACTATTAACTCATACTCTCCGTGTATACTGTATAAATTATCAATCGTTAATAAACATCTTTTTTTATTCATCCATTTTGAACTAAATACATGTTTTTAAAGTTGTAGCAGATAACATTTAATGTTAATGCAGCATTGTCAAAATTTCGTTCTTTAAATCTAATCAATTGATAATGGTATCAAGTAGAGAAAGCTTAAATAAAAGGTTTAAAGCTTTTGTATTGAGTTAAAGAAGTTCGTGCTGGTACTTTTTTATATTCCGTTGATATACTAGACGTACACTATCGGAGATGTTTTTATGACATATTATGTACTTTGTATATTGTAGCTATAAAACACGGCCTAAATATATAAGTAATGATGTTAAAGTTATTTTACTTTATTTAAAAGGTGTTTTACATATTTTGGTTATGGATTTGTTACAGTAAAATGTTTATGGCTATTAATTCTCGAAACTTTATGAATTAAAACTGAGCTTTGTTTAATTTTAGTGCAGATTTATCGCGTCAGAAATAATTGTAATTTTTGTATAAACAGAAGCATCTGTATACAAGGCGTTAGGAGACCGCTTTCGAAAACGAAGACAGACGATAATACTAATGACACCTTTGATGATGGGACACCTAATTAAAAAAACACATTTTTAAAACCATCTTATTAGCATTATTAACGTTCCAGCATGTAACGATATCTTTCCACGGCCTCGCTGGCGCAGTGGTGCGAGTACTCGCCTAAATAGCCCCAGGTTCGATCCCCGGTAAGGCGAATTTAGAAGATTGTATTTTCTAATTTGTCTGAGTCATGTCTGGTGGGAGGCTTCGGCCGTGGCTCATTACCACCCTACCAGCAAAAATGTAATTATTTGTGTTCCGGTACGATGCTGTGTAGTAACCGTGAGGGGTATAGCGCCTCTTACCTAGATTAGCGCGCTTCTATCTTGGACTGTATCATCACTTACCATCTGGTGAAATTATAGTGAAGCGCTAAACTGTCAGCAATAAAAAAGTATTACTAAATGAAACGATTGTTATATAAAAAATACATTAGTTAACAAAAAACACAAAAAAACCAACAATGAATAACAAAATCATAAACATTTGATATTCGAATGCACGGGTCAACGAAGTGATCAAACTTTCTTTAAGTACAGTTATGTATTTTGTAAGATTCTATCGTTTCATTTAGCTGTTCTGACATGATGGAGTGTAAGTAATGCTAATAAAACGTTAAAAAAAACCGGAAGCGGTCTCACCTTGTATACAGATACTTCTGTTTATACAAAATTACAACTATTTCTGGCGCGTTGAATCTGAACTAAAATTAAACAAAGCTTTAATTTATAAAGTTTCGAGAACTAATCATTCTATTAAGAGTCAGTTCAATGTCGTTTTGAGTATTCATAAACATCAGAATAATTAATATAACGAAAGGTACAATTAATATATCTAAATGTGAAGAGTAAGTGTCATATATAATAAAACTCGTAACGACAAAATAATATCTGAAATGTAATCTTTATTATATAAAAATACAGTGAATAACGTCAATAAATATATAAATGCACGTTGCTGTAATCAATCGTGGCTGATAATCAGCTTTACATATGTTATTAATGATCTATTTATAGCGTTTACGAAGAGGTTATTAATACATTACGCTTAAATCATGTCATCAGTTTGTGACTGCGTATTGCTTCATAAAATATTAATGACTTTAAAGAATGTATATTTACATTTTTTATTGGAGACAGGTAGCTTGCATTACTGTCATCTCACCTGATGATAAGTGATACTAAATCTCAAATAGAAGCTCCCTAACATGATAAGAGGTAATTTACTAAATATCTTCATTTAGCTTGTATGGTGGTCACTTACCACGGATGAAGCTGTGGATTAAAATTAAATGTAACAATTTTTTCACTATGAAGTGTTTTAAAGTATTTTACATTATTATTCAAATATTAAAATATGATTCAATGCTGTCACCTTGGGCAGTGGCGTCAGTACTCGCTTTGCTATCAAAAACCCCGGGTTCTATCTTCGGTTGCGCACCTGCTCCCGCCTACAGAAATCCTTAGTCGGATTAGTCTGGGGCATCAGGGAAGAACTGCCTCATTGGTCTAGTGGTTAGCATGTTCGACTATAGTTCTGGGTTCGAGTCCCGGGTCGGACCAATTCAAAAATCGATATTGAGATTTCTATTACGATTTTCTTAATATTTGGCGGTGTGCTCCATCTCTGTGCCTTGGAAAGTACATTAAGCCGTCGGTCCTGTGCCCCATCTCTCTCTGGTCGTATCGGATTCCAGTCACATCGGACTATGAGAGTGAAGGAATAGAGAGTGCACTTATGTACTATGCCTGGCCAGCCGCAGTGGAGCAGCGGGATTTCTCTATACTCTAAAAATCCTCTCTCATATGAGTGAGGAGATCTGTGCCAAGCAGTGGGACGTTAATGGGCTGCTACTTACCTTACCTATCAGGGGAGACAGCGCTGGTGTTTCACTTATGGATGAAGGGTTTTGCTGGGTTTTAGTGTGTATTCGAGACCTCCTCCCTAGACGAGGCCCAGACTCCTAACCTATTCAGATCGGGAAAAGTGCGTAAAAGCATTTCCCAGCACAGAAAAGGGTGACTTCAGGAAATTACAATTTCTAATTTGTCTGAGTTTGGACTGATGGAAGGCTTCTTAAAGATGTACGCCAAACAATGAGATTTATGCTCCGGAACGGTGCTGTGTAGAAACCATAAGAGATAAATTGCTTAGACTGTATCATCACTCACCAGAAGGTGTGATCACAGTCAAGCGCTAAATTGACAGTAATATTGCTTACTTAGATTATATTAAGTTAATTAGGCAGACGTAATTAAAGTAATATATAAACAGTGGGTAACAGCGGAAGCGTGGCTTGTGGCAGCAATAAGCTATTTTTACGTTACTTTGCGAGCGTTAAAAGTATTATTCTAACATCTAAGGCGCTCATCTAAATTACATGATTTTATAGATCAAAATAATCTAATTGAAATATAAATATAATAAATTAATTAAATTTGGGTTATTTTAAATAGTTGAACTACCTCGTTGGTCTAGAAGTTAGCATGTTCGACTACAGACATGAGGTTCTGGGTTTGAGTCTTGGGTCGGGCCTATTCAAAATTTGCAAAAATTTCTCAATATTTGCCCGATGTTGGGAAGTTGGCGGTGTTCTCCACCTCGGTGTCTCGGAGAGCACGTTGAGCCGTCGGTCCGACGACATCAAAGAGAGATATGGTGCACATATCTCTCTTTGATCGTGTCGGATTCGCATCACATCGGACTATGAGAGTGAAGGAATAGAGAGTGCACTTGTGTACTACTCCTGCCAATCCGCAGTGGGACGTTAATGGGCTGCTACTTACCTTGAAAAGTTGACATGCTCTCGCGAAACTTTTGTCGATTTTTTGAAGAAGAATTATCCTACTATATTTTGTTATATATCAAAGATTATGCAGCGATTTCGATGAAAGCTCCCAGACGACTTGATTTTCTCCAACGCTCCCAATAGTTATTGTCATATTTCAACAGATTTACACGAAATCATATAGAAATTATATAAATAAGACTTCCTCAAGTACCATTTTATCTACTGTTGAAAACTGCACGAAAATCGTTTCAGGTGTTATTGAGAATATCGAAAATAGATAGACATACGCAGCAGATTACTTGTTTTTGTAACATGTAAGGATATAGATAAACATTTCGAGTATAGAAACAATTTAATGACTTACCTCAACAATAGCTTTTGGCATCCACGTTATTGCAATAAAAGTACTTTCTTTTATGGATAGCCCATTTACCAAAGCGACTAAGAAAGCTGTCAGCATCCGAATCAAAAGGGCTGACAATATACATGTAACTATCAGTCCAAAATCCTTCGCGGTTAAATCTGTTACCTGTAAATTAAAAAGGATTCATTTTATTATACGTGTAATTTGTAACCAATAGTTGGGATTACGAATTTCAAAGGGACATTTGATATTGGGTCTCGGAGTTTCTGATTCGATGAATTTTACCTTTATCCTTGGGCAGTATGAGTTTGGATCTAGATAACCGCAAATATTGTCGCGGCTTTACTTGAATGTATTATCGTATTACTTGTTAGGAGGTTGTTCATGTTCTTGCTTTCTTTGGATATATTTTATGTAAAATACAAAAGAATGTTTCTGTCTATGTTTCAAGGTTCGAAACCGTTCAATAGATGAGAAGGTTTAATTAGAATAATAATGTGAAGATGCCGCTGTGCTTCGCTTTTTGAATCTATGACATCAATTTCAATGAAATACCTTAAGGACAGTTTTTATATACATTAAATATAAAACGTATGTAATTTATTTAATTGGTAAATAATATGTATTCTTTTGGATATAAATATACACCGTTACGAACTTTTTTATCGAAATTTTCAATGTATACATTTTAGTAGCACCTATATTTGATCAAATCAAGGTTTTGCCAGCGTTTGCGTATTAAGCAAGCAATTTGCAAAGCAAGTTATTACAAAATGAATTATTTGGATTTTCTGTACTATATTATGTATGTATTGTAAATATAAGACTACCTCTTGAATCACCCTACGTATTGTTTAAGAAGCTACATTGAAATAAGTTGAACATTTTGATCTACATCTACTGAGCCAATGGTTGGACTATTCATCGTTGTATAGCATAGCACCTTTTTGAAGTGTAACTACATTCGGCACACGAGGATACAATTTTGACAGATGAAACGCGTAATTAGGGTCACGAAGATGTGCAGCATTTTTAACGCTAATTCGTTTGAAGGTTATTTGCAAATAACAATGTGGCATTTTAATTTGTCACTCGTCATTTAATATACTATTTTTTATAAAATGAAAAATATTTTTTTTCATAAATTCTATTTTTTAATTATTTGATGAATTTATAATATTAAATACATTACACTCCTAACATATTTTCCTTTTCCCTCCCTCTAAGTTTTGAAAATCTGAAGTTTTGGGTTTGTATAAATATAAACAAGACTTAAAAATTACTTTTGCAAAGAAGTTTTACTCTTGACATGTGTACTTTATACCCACGTACTTTTTTTGTTATTTTCGTTTGTTGTGACAGGTTAGCTTGACTATAATCTCACCTGATAGTATTTGGTGATACAGTTTTAGATGAGATCGAGATAAACTGGTAATAAATTATTTGTATCTGAATGGTTACTACTCGCTATTGTAATATATCTTACGTGTAGATAATCTCTTTGTGAGACTGGTCGCCACACCAAAAATTCATTGAGAATGACATTATTATTAGAAAATTATCTGTACATAATAATCCTTACTTCTATTGCCTAATATTTTATCAAACACTAGTGGTTCTTAAGCCTATTACAATAGTGGTAATAGTAAATGATTTATAGAGGCACATAAACGGTTTAACAATATGTCAACGTTGTAAGTCAATGTCTTATCACCGCTGCAGTGTTTACTTAAGGCAGTATATAAATCAAATTAAGGCAAACGTTGTTTGACGACATAACTTTATTTTAATTTGTATTTAAACAATCTTAGGTATTGTATTATTAAATATTTAATAATATCAAATTATTTCTGTACCGTTTTGTAGTTGAAATTCAATTCTTGTCATGTTAGCTGATCATGCCATGTAGAATAGTGACACATTTAAAATCATGTGAAAACATTTTGTGGTGTCACAGCCTACTAGTATTTAAGCCGATTTGAGTGTGTATTTAACCGACTTCAAAAAAGGAGGAGATTAACAATTCGTCTGTGTTTGTTTTTGTGTTTGTTACCTTACAACTTCCGATTGGGTGAACTGATCTTGATGATTACATCCATAGATGTCATCATCATGAGAAAATTACATAAGTCTTAAATCTGTATTGGGCATGTGCGCGACAAATGGACAAATGGCAGCCGATTTGGTTGTTTTTTTTTATTGGATAGGATACACTTCAAGGGTAGTTTGATGATAGTTTGGTTAGGTTTTGATCATGGAATCTATAACAAAGTAACGGAAGAAGCTTTTACAAGCTATCCAGATCTTTGAGTTACCTACCGTAACTTGGGTATGGTCAAGTGATTGTCGTAATTAAATATGATGATCAACGGAACTCCTCAACGGCTTACAATACGGGCGCGATATGTGGCAGAATATCTAACTTTCAGTGAGTTTACGTTTGTTGCAGCATTGCAATATTTACCTGAGGTGTATTATGTGTGAAGCAGTGGTAGCCGAGGCGGGGGGAACTTTTGATGATGAACAAAGATTTAACAATAAAAGAACCGCGTTCAAAACAAGCTATTCCAAACAAATTATTATGCTCTATAACCAAAAAATAAATTGACTCAACCAAGAACATAATGACATTTCGTGGTGCAAAAACTTTATTTTAGTCATTTTCAACAGGAGCTTTTGACACAAGAAAATTGAGAGATATCTGGAGTCTGCTATGTCATTAATTAACATTTGGAAAATTTTGGATTCTTCGAAAGCAGCAATGTGAAGGTACATATTGAACCCATATATGGTAATCAGTTTTAGACCTAGAAGTTGAGATCATGTATTCTCCAGCGAGTAGTCACTTATTCTCTTTGATGTTCAAGGTAGAGACAAGAGGCGATCGTAAAGACGCCTCGTGCCACCCAGCCTCCTCCTCCTTAGGGGCGCAGCATCTGTTGCAGCTTCTCGTACTCGCTCCATTGCATTCCATCCTGTGTCACTGTCAAGCATGGCGAACACTATACTAGGCAGTGAGAGATCCGCTCCGATGAGGGACACCAGGGGATGTCGCTGTGGTCCCCAAGCCGGACATTCTGCCATAGTGTGGGCCGCCGTATCGATAGGCGCACTACACTGATGGCAGATAGAGGATTCTTCCCGTCGTGCTATCTGATGCAAGTACTTTCCAAAACATCAGTATCCGGTCAGTACTTGCACCAGCCTAAAGGTAAGCGATCCGTGCCGCCTAGCTAACCATTGTTCGAGGCGCGGACGAATCGCCTCCACCGTGACCACACCCGCACTTGGAGACTCGAGAAGCTCCTTCCAAGCTTGAATCAAGACCCTGTCGGCAAGTGCCCTGACTCTTTGGACCTCGTCAATTTCAAGACGGTCACCTCCAGACCTTACGGCAACCCTGCACTGGTAAGTTGCCGCCAGTGCTTCCGCCTGCAATTCCCACGGGGTATCACCCGCCAAGAGATTCTCTTTGATACTTGACAATAGAGTAAATTTAATGAAATTGGATGATAAAAATTTTCTTATTTAATAGTTTTATCTCATGGATATTTAAAATTTATGCTGACAGAAATAACTCAATAAATCACTTGAAAGCAATTTAATCCCCAACTTAAAACAAATTGTCGATAAAAATTCAACCGGATATTGGCCGCATTATAATTTATTTAAAAATTGATCTACACGCGATTATTTCGAATGACCAATTTTCCGTTAATTGCAAAATAGATTCGCATTAAGTATACGTTTAAACTAATTTTCGATAATTATACTAGTGAAGGTTCATAGCCCACTTAAAATAATAAAACACTGTAAGTACCAACCAACATTCGTAGTGTTTATGTCTTTGTAGATTTGAAGCGGATTATTTAGGTAAATGGTGTCACTTAAAAGGACTAATTCATTTTATGTCATTTTAAAAATGTAGTCATTGAACATAAAGTTATAAAGTGCATGACGAGTAGTTTTGGGAGTTACATTTCATTGTATATCTCCTAGATGAAAAAATGAGTTCTTTTTGAAGTTATGTTTAATAACGAAAACAATTTTTTTTATTTTCAATTAGATATAGGATATAAAATCGGCTAGATTATCTATATATATATATATATCAGTCTTCTTATTTTTTATATTCGTAAGCTCTCTCAATATTAATTCCTATTTTCCTAACTGGATTAAAAGGCAACAATTAAATATTCAGTAGATACATTCCATTTTTTTATGCGAATAGTACTGAATTTTACGTAATCATATAAGTAGCGGGTCTGACTTTAGTGACATTACTCTACTTTTCTCGAAATATGTAACAGGATTGTAAAACACTGAAACGCTCTAAAGAAATATATATTGTATACAATAATGCGTTTCATTTTTTTTGTCAATTATCAACAACTACAGTAGTTACTTCCTCTTCTGGTAGAGTTGTACTTATCCACAGCCGAAATCCCCCACTAATTCTGCACTAGATAAATTTGGAATAACAATTTACTACAATAATTTCAAGAAAATATTTTTTTTAATATTCCGTTCGCCTAGTTTCCAGGAAGTTCTAAAACTAGCGTTGAGACAATTGTTTTTATTTATATTGTTTTTGTTAAATATTGATGGGGCTGTTTTTGTGGCTACATATATAAGCTCTTACCTCTAAGTAATATCCACTTAGTGTAAACAGCATAGGTTCGAATATTCTCCATAAAAGCTTGAATACTTCGGATACAGGATTATTGTTGATTGGCCAGTCACGCCGAGCCCAACGTGCTCCCGCTGCGGCTGCGCATATCATTACACTAACACCAGCTGTAAAATAGATTAATAGATAGATAAGTATTTATAGGTTATTTATATTACCTAGCTATATAAAATGAAGAGGCACCAATAATGAAATAAACTAACATAATAGCAAATTAAAACACTAAAAACGTGCAATGGACAGTGCTATGTATAAAATCATTTGTAACATACTATATATATATATATATTGTGCCTGTGTGCTACTGAATTCCTGCTAAACGACGCATGTGAAACTTACTTTCTTTATAAATATAAAGTTATTTAAGTATACGTAGTTTATGGAAAGATAAAAAAATATATAAATCTGAAAATACAAGTCAAAGTATTGACGGGGTGACGGAAAAATTGCTTTATGCTGTGTATAAAAAATATATACTGTTAGTGGAAGTTCAAAATACATTAGTTATAAACTGTTGGTTGATATTTTTGATTATTGATAGACAACTTTGACGAACTTACTTATTTACCTATGATGCTGCATTTTAGTTTACTGTTCGTATGGATAGAAAATACTTAGGTGTACAAAGGGGAAAAAAATAAGGCCACGATTAGAATCCCGATTTATATGTTACGAAAACTAACTTACTACTTCCCTTTTTTACCCCTCTTAAGTTTTCTTTTCAATCTCCCACTCTAAAGTTCTCGCTCTCTCATTACGAAAATTTATGACAATGTCATAAAAAGGACAAAGTTACTTTTGTTTTCATAATATAGTTAGTTTTTTGGCAAACAGACACATAGATTTCCTTTTGTATTTAAAATAATTGTATCTATATCAAATATGATATGTTGCGTAATATAGGTTTAATTGCTTCAAATTGAAGTTAAACGCCATAATGCTGTGTCACAATTAAAGAGACACGCTAGACATTTGTACTCATTCTATCAAAGTGAAGGACGCAAATGAATGCTTGCTTCTTTGTAATAAGCTTTATAATTAATAACACCATCTTCGTCTTAAATATAATTTGTCTCTGTATTATATTGCCATACAAAAGAGACAATAGGAAATTGTTTTTGAGTTCTGAAGTAATCATATTAAATAATAATTCAATTAACCAACAATTGCATATGCAGGTAATATATTCATTACGTTTATAAATTATGCATCATGTTTATAATAATAATAATAATATTTTTTTGTTACATGTGATGGACTCGTTCTTAAATAAAAAATTATAATTATGTAAAATTTATATATAAATAAATAATCATTCAATTGGGATAAACAAGTAACGAGACGCATGATACAAGATACAAGTAAAAATAACAGATATATTAAAGTAAAACACAAGTAGCGTTCGGACCGTCTCGGCTTGTTGACATATTTTACGACTATACTAAGTAAACTACAATATATTTTTATATACTAACTACAATATTTTAATACTATTCATACGATTACGTTAAACTAAATCTAGTCTTAAACTTAAAGAATTGAAAAATAAGTTTAAAACAATTTACTACCTAACACTATAAAGAATATTATTCAATTCCCCGCCAAGACCGCCAGAGAGTATAACACGCGTTTTTTTTTATATGCATACATACACGTATATATAAAACTCTTAAATGTATTCAGAAATATTATTTATCTACATACTTTTCCATTAATTATATAATTGTCAAACTACAAAACTCTAGTTTACTTTAAGAAGACAACATTTTAAAAATGGAATATCGAAGATGGTTCATAGTTTAAGAGCGAATACACATTAGGCGTTTTGTAGCGCGCTTTTGGTAACGCGCGCTTAGAGAATAAAGTAGTTGGTCGAACGTGTACAATGTGTAATGCAAGCGCGCGACTGACGCACGTTTTAAAAATTTTGTTTCAACGCGCCTTTCGAAAGCGCCGCCATTTAGTTGTAAAGTTGGAGGACGGGCACTTCGATAGACTTATTAAGGCGTTGAGGGCGGTGCTAAAAAAGCCGCAAAGTTGCAGTGCTTCGGGGATGTTTGCGGATGCTCGTGTAGACGATTTCTATGCGATCATACGCAAACGGACCGCGTCCATGATGTACCGAATTGCCAGTAGCGGCAACACCCTCCTCAGCGTGTTGGCGAACAGGATGGATAGCCCCTTCTGGAGGTCCTGGAACGATGCACATATAGGCACGAGGGGAATGTGTGTGGGCTTCTTTGTAGGTTAAGTGTAGATTAAGGAAAATTTTTCTGTTTTAAGTACTAACCTAGTTTAAGTATACTATTACTAACACACTGTACTAACGTAGGTCTAAGAAAAATTAACATATTATATGGACTTATGGTCTGTAAAATAAAGATTTATTATTATTATTATTATTAATCGATGAAATCCAAAAGCGTCCAGGTATATGGGATAAGGAATTTCCGGATTATAAAATATTAAAAAAACATAACTGGGAGGAGCTTGTTGATTTTTTTTTGCCGCTACCATCGTCTTTCATTGCGATAGGAGCCACACACACACAATTATTTCGACAACCATTTTCCTTTTTGCTTTTTTTAGTATTTTCATTTTCGGATTGAGCCAGTAGTATGGATACTTTGACCGCGCTCTTAAAACGCCCGCTGAACGCAACGTCAAACGCCTAATGTGTACTCTGCGTAAGGAAAATAATATTGGGGGTTATTAAAAGAAGTGCGCGATTAAATACACAAGATGGCATACGTTTTTGTCTTTTTTTTTTTGACGCTGGGAAATGCATTTACGCACCCCGACTGTGGGGTCGGGAGTGTGGGACTCGGCGAGGGGGAAGAACTCGCAATACCCACTAAAACCCAGCGGGACCGTCGTCAACCATGAGTGGGGAGCTAGAGGCTCGTTGAGGCATTCCTCTCTGACCCCTCGGTTGTATTCGGCTCACAGATATTCTACAGGGGGAGGAGTTGCATGAACCTCCGCCTCCTGTTTCCTACTCCCCTTCGTCTGGGCCGGAGTGTCTCAGCGGCATTCACCCTCTCCCTTTGTCGTGCCTCCTTAAGCGAGATGACAGTCTCGCAAAAGGAGGCAACCGCTCTCCAGGCCTGCTCACTGATGAGCATTACATCTATAATATTAGCCAGTGAGAGGTTTGTGCCGATCAGCGACGTCAAAATGAGTCGCTGAGAACCCCAGGCGGGACATTCTGCCACCGTGTGGTAAGCTGTATCTAACGAGGCACCACACTCGTAACAGCTGGCCGACGGCTCACAGCCAACAGTTTGATACAGGTATTTACCGAAGCAACCATGACTGGTAAGCACCTGTACCAACCTGTAGGAGAGCGATCCGTGCTCTCTGCCCAGCCACTTATCCAGATGAGGGCGGATCGCCTCTACTATAGCCACGCCCGCCGCTGGGGACCCGAGATCCTCCTGCCACCTTTGGGTCAAAGCTCTGTCAGCTAGAACCCTGACCCTTCTTACTTCATCAGCGTCTGGTAATTCCCCTCTGGTTCTCGCGGCTACTCTGCACTGGTAAGCAGTCGTGAGAACTTCCGCCCTGAGCTCCCATGGGGGATCACCTGCCAGGAGTGTGGCTGCCGTCCAAGATACTGTACGGTACCCCCGTATAGCTCTAATCGCTATTACCCTCTGTGAATACGTTTTTGTCTTGCATTTTTTCACAAATTCTGTTTTGCTTCTTAAAATTGAGTTTAGTCTGACTTATAAAGTGGTGACACCTTAAAAATAACATTATTAAGAAGGAAAATACAAAATATGCATTAAAGTAGCGTGTGTGTGTATTGATGCAGCGTTGGTTCTTATTTGGTTAGGCAAATTTTTGGTTGCAATAGACTCTTGTAGGTTGTCTGAATATAATTAATGAAAAAGTACGAATATAAATAATATTATATATAAATATCCGTGTATAAATATAATTATTCATGTCTGTCGCATAATGTACATATGGTTGTTATATTTTGCAATCTCTGAGTAATGCAAGTTACCATATTTAAATCAAGATACTTAGAAATGATATTTTTTATTAAAGTAAAGATTTCTTTTTTCTGAAAGTTATCATCAAAGGTGAAGGTTAGTTTTGCGTCTAAACTTAAAACATTTTTTTAATATCTGTCTAATAATAAGCATAATCATCATGTAGAAAATTCCCGTATACGATTACAAGTATTTGTAGTTTTTTTATTATTATTTATAATTATATACAAATTTCTAAAGCTATTGTTGCTTAACATTGTAAAAACCACAGAGGTTTGCCCTTATTGTTAAGCTTATATCTAATAATATTTATGAATATATTGTGTACAAATTCTATTACTACTAATTGCTCATATTCAATCGCATTCAGTCGAATATGAGTACTCTTATACATTTAAATGTAAATTGCGCAAGTAACAATCTTTTAAATACATTTTAACATTTCTGTTAGACACTTTTTCTACCAAAGTGTAGGGTAGTTCATTAATAAGGCGAGGAACTAGATAACTCGCAGTTCGCTCGCCGTATACATTGTTTTATGTTTATAAATGACAGTTATATATTAATAAATTAATACAGCGCTATTGCAAACCGAGGCATAGAAATGCAAAGAAAGTCACACTTTTATGGTTATCTACGTAGTTAAAGTAAAAGTTCTAGTTTGATGATTTTTTATTGGAATTCAAGACACGTAGTTAGTTCCTATAACGGACACTCGGATTCTTAAGAAGTGACAAATTAGGTTCCCTTTCATTACTTAGCGAGAACTCTACTTCGGAAGCATTTGAATACATCTCTTAAGGTTTATTTCTAGAAGCATACATATTACATGCAATGATATCTATTTTCTAATTCGATTTCTAAAGTTCGTGTTCTGTTTTCTATAGAAGTAAATTATAGCCAATGTTAGGTGTTTTTTTCTGCATTATGATAGATGACGTTAAGAGTCTTTAAACAACAGCGGAATTCTTTTTATTGGCACTTATGAAGGTCATATACATTACATGGAAACTGATTATTTTCCTTGTTGGTGCTTTTTTAATTAAAATACTATGGAAGTTATTTAAATAGCCTTCTTGCAGTCTCGTAATAACTGAAAACCTGTGCAAATGCAACATCTTATTTTTGTATTTATTAAAACATTTCTTTCAAATAATTTTCTACTAAAAGAGTATATAAAGGATTTACAAATCATGTTTTCAACCTTTTTTTGATATAACAATATATAATACAGTTTAAACATAAGGTTTAAAAAAATGTTCACAAGAATAATCGTATGTCGCAGTTACTGCTTCGCGTTTATCTCTTTTCTTTCTTTTCCCGCATATTGCACTTATCTCAATGCATGAAATGTTATTCAGTCATGATATTTAAATATAGCACACGAATTTGAACGGATAACCTAGATTTTTACGAAATATCATAGCCTTTTCAAGACAATGCAAGTTATCATTAGTCGCTCTTAAGCATAGGTCTAACCCTTTGCGGTCTGAAAATTAAAAAGATAGACACCAGGGCCTTAACTGTTTTGATGATTTTGCAAATGTAATTTTCTTATACTCCGTTTTTTTTTAATAAAACGTATTTTGTGGAATCAATAACAAAACATACTTTTAACAACACACAAATTATTAGAAGGTCTAATCCGACTAGATAAACGACTTACAGGGTAAAAGTCTAGTCAGAGTAGTCTAATCTAGTCAGACTACACAAAGAAAGACATAGGATTAAAAAGTTTTTACATTTTTGAATCTTTTTTTTACATTAATGTGTTGTATTTTAATTAAATAGAATATTATTAGTTTATTTAGTAGCTATTAACTTTGAAATTGTTTTTAAAACGCGATATTGGAAAAACTGATGCTTACTACGTTACATTTTACTTTAAAGATGTTTTAACTGGATCAGCAGGAAAACTGCGTGTGATTTGTTACAACGTGTATTTTATACAGACTTGACTTATTACTATAAGGTTAAAGTATTTGACGTATTTAGTCTTGCAGAAAGTATTAGAGAGGGAAATGGAGATTGCGGTCGATGCTCGTCCCAGCCGCCTGAGGAATGCGTGAGCTAATATCTGGCCCCCAGAATACGTATGAAGACGGTTCCACTGGGTTTTAGTGGGTATTCTGGTGTTGCCAGCGAGTCCCACATTCCCATTTGCACAAAAGCATTTTCCAGCGAAAAAAAACTACAGACGGATTTAAAAATAAAGTTTTCGTTTATCATACTACATTCTTTAATATAATCCTGAACCCTATATGATCGTCACCTGTTAGAAGTTATAAAATTGAGCGGAAAAAATTGGTTTATCTTAGTCATTTAAAAACTGAACACGTAGTTGACGTCTGGTTTTTCCTAAGTACGGGCAAATAGGTTTGGTGTCGTATAACACGGTAAATTGTGAATCCTAATTTCAACATAAAAGCAGGTAACAATCTTATATAATAAAAGTTTTATCATGGGGAAATTTCGATATGAAAATGAAATCCTTCATCCAAAGCATTACAGTACTCCGAAAATGTTCGCGGCTTATATAAGTTTGTCAAGACTGATCCATTTTTGTGTTCAAACTTTAGTTAATGTTTTAGACTACCTTATTTTATTATATGACATTACACTGAAAATCGGTTTTGTGCAAAATAAAAAAGAGATGAGTTGTAACGCCAAAAATAAAGACAGATGACGTTACAACATTATGCACCATAAGTAAGACGGTGATTACGATGCTCAAATATTAATTCTCTTTATAAATTACCACTCCGGAAAAAAAGGGTAAAGGAACTGACTAAACCCGATATTTTCTACGAAAATATGCAGATATCACTAGACATTTAAGTGATTCTCTGTTCTGATCTAATACATATAATTCTAGTTATGCATGCATTTGTATAAACTCCAATTTTGACTGTATTTGTGTAATATAAAAGCTACTATAATATATAAGCATAGAAGTGCATATATACTTGTACTGTTTCAATTGGCCCGTTCGGGAGATCACTGTGATTATAAATCTAATTTCGTAACCATTACTTTTTCTAAGAAAAATACACTTACATTTACGAAGCCCAATAAGTAAGCGAGCTTAGAAAGTACTTCCCACGTAAATTTTTCTATAGAGTAATTAAAACAGCTTTGTTCATGTATATTTTATGGAGGAGACCTAAGTTAAAAATAATAATAATAGCAAATAAGAAATCATGTACAAACATAACTACTTACATACTTTTGCATTTCAAATTAATTAAAGTAGAGATTTATTTTCTTCCTTCAGTTTTATAGACAGAGATAATGGTAGGGCCGTCTTAAAAATGCTTTAATTTCATTAATTAAGAAAAACATTTTTTGCATTTTTTCGTTTTTCAATTATAAAATTAATAAACTCTGTGAAGGGAATTAAAAAAAAACGGCATTGTTTCAAATTTTTACACAAAATTTGTAAACAAAATTCATAAATGATCTTATAATTGTTTTTAACGCAATACTTGTTACATGACAAAATATAAAAAAAGTTTAAAATCTACGGGTCAAATGTCTCTTTTATTACAGTAATTCGATAGAAAAAAAAATTCTATTTTCTCTTCGAAGTCATGAGTAAAAGGACGACATAAAATTATCCCTGAGAAAACACTTGGCAGATAAGCTGCGCCCGCATTAAGTGTTTGACCTCAGGCTGTTATAGTGAAACGCGTCCTTCCCGCTACCGTAAAAACATTTAGCGGGCTACCTTTGAACATGGGAAGAATTTTATCAAAAGCAAAGGGAGGAGCTCTTTCTGTACTTCTATTTACAATACTAGCTGTACCCGTGACTTGGTCTGCGTGGAATGTATTTTGGGTAGCATTTTCATTAATTTAGTCAAATTGTTTTACAAATAAGAAACGTACGTATAAATACTTCAATAAGCTATTTGTTGTGTAACCACCCGCATCCCCTTTGCGGGTGGAATTTCGTAAAAGCCGTTTTAGTCTTGACCAAAGGAATATTCCTACCAAATTTCAAGTCTCTACACCTTATGGCTCTAGAGATATCGTGATGAGTCAATAGACAATTGTTATATAAGATATCTCTTATATATATAGATTAGCTGAACCTGCGACTTCGTGGTTCTACGTGGAATATTTTTTTGGTAGCATTTTCATTAACATAGGCTACAACAAATAAAAACCATACCCGCCCTGCCCTTTGAGGGTGGAATTTTCTAAAATTTACTATTGATAGTTTACATTATGTTATAGTTTTTGTAAATGTGAAGGTTGATTGTTTTTTAATGTGAAAATTTGAATTTTTTTAATTACCACTCCCGCAACCCGCCTTTTCGTTTAATTTCGTTAAACCCGTTCTGAGCTGACCTCTCCCCGGTAAAAGGAATATTCCTACCAAATTTCAAGTCTCTACGCCTTATGGTTCCAGAGATATCGTGATGAGTCAATAGATAGCTGGATATCTTATATATTTTTATATAGATAAGTTTCTTTTTATATACAGTCGAACCTGAATACGAGGGAGTTCAAGGGACTGTCCTACCTGTCTCGCTATGAGAGGTTTCTAGGGGTACAGAGATACCCATTTTCAGTTATCTAATAAATAGATGATATAGTTAATAAATATATGTATCTATTGCATGAGATACGTCGCCCACAATTTTAAAATTACAACTTCTATATTAGTCCAATTGTTCGAGTATTACTGTCGGTACTCATGCTGCTGAAAATAGTTTGATCTTCGAATAGGTAAATTTAGAAAATCATATTTTCTAAATTGGCTTGGTCTAGACCTGTGTCAGCAAGAATATGCCACCGTACGAAATTTACTTTACAACAACATATTATATTTACCTCTTATCAAGTTAGCATTTAACTGCCTTAGACATTATAATCACTCATTACGAGTCCAATGGTCAAGAATTTTTTGTAATAAATTATTAATTTGATAAATCGGTTTATTCAGTTACGTTGTGTTGATGTTTGAATAAACGATTCCTTTATTTAGTACTGATAGATAACATCGTGTGATGGATCACAAGACGAGAGATTTTTTTATCAAACAATACAACTTTAAGCATATTGATTAAGGTTTAAAAAGAATACATATATCTTTGTAACATAAATACTATATAAGAGATAAATTTAAAAACTAGACTATAAAAAAATAATTAAATGAATCTTTTTGAATAAGTGTTACTTCGTCCAACTCGATGGATAGTGTTGGACACAATAACTGACGCAGTTGTAATATAAACCGAGTGTCAGTTAATAGGATATGTAAAATAATATATCATTTTCCCATTGATAAAGGTTTTACAGCGAAAATAATCAGGAATATTAGGGATACTTACAAACACCCCCCCATCCTAGATATGCCGCAGCGTACATGATGAAAATTCCGCCGGAAAAAATATGGAGACTTCGTATTGTGGGAGCGTACAAATCATTGTGGTCTGGCAATATATCAGCTAGTACACCCCATACCACTCCTAGACCGATCCCTATGAAAACCGCTAGTGAAGCCTGTTAACAAGAATTATATTATTATTAAACTAGCGACCCGCCCTGCCTTCGCACGGGTAGTAGAACATACATATTCTATTTACATGATTTATTTGTCGTGAGACCGCATGAGTTGGATGCGTCGAATATGAGGATTAGATTTAAATATAAAAATCCGTTTATTAGTTTTTGAGTTTATCGCGTATAGATATAGACGCCGGAGAGGACTTTAGTTTAAAATATGTAAGGTCAGAAAAAAGCCTGTAATTTTAAATAGAAATTCTAGAAAATTTATTGTAATTGTTGTTGTAAAATTACGTATATCATAATTTCTTTAAAATTATACGCCTGGTATTATATTATATTTATATTTATATTTACGGCGCTGACTATGGACCTAGTAAGAAGACTGAAAGTCACTCAGCGGGAATGGAGAGGGCCATATTCGGGGTTTCTCTACGTACTACTATCAAATCAGAAATGAGGAGATCCGTAGGAGAACTAAAGTCACCAACGTAGCCTACCGAATTGCAAAGCTAAAGTGGCAATGGGCAGGGCACATAGTTTGCAGAACCGATGGACATTGGGGCCCGAAGGTGCTAGAACCAGTGGACTAGGTGAACCAACCCAACAAAAGCGGGTCGCTGGCAGCTGCTGGATACAGGCGCCGAAAGATCGGGCCCAGTGGAATTCATTAGGAGAGACCTTTGTTCAGCAATGGACGTCCATTGCTGGAGACGACGACGACGACGACGTTTTATATTTCACAGTTGCGGCGATTTATAGTCAAAGTAATAGACGAGTTCTTGTTAAAATGTATGTTCCTAATTAATCTAAATTTCTTTGGGATATTATATTAAAATGACAATTATTTCTTTTATCACGTTACGTTTTATATCTGGGTTATAATATATTAGGGATATCAGTAGGTGATTTGGTTATACGAGTACATATGAGTCGCATTGTGAGTTATGCAAACAATGCAGCATTATAGTATACATCACGTGTAATCCAATGTCCACGTGTAAAATGTATACCGCTTACATTCGCATTGATTAATACCAGTTATACATTCAATATGTTAATGGTAACATTATGTCAAGACGTTGTACACTAATGTTCTATATCTAGAAATAATAGTCTAATGTGCTTATTAGTTGTACCGCGCAAAATCGATCATGATAAAAAAATGGGGGGTGAAGGTGGAAGGGCAAAAATATTTTGCGATCTATTTTCATACCTACCAAATATATACAAAAAAATCATTAGTCTCGCTAAAGCCGTTTTGAAAGAATTGGCTTACAAATACTGAGACAAAATCTTAAAGATAAAATTTAGAAACTGCTTCTTTGGACGGCCGTTAAAGACTTTGAAAACTGGTTTCATTAGTAAGTCTTCCTATATATATATGTCGGAGAATAAGAGTGAAAGGAAGCATAAAGCATAGGGGCGTAGAGTTCTCCGCCGACATCGCCATTAATAGCATCCATAACTTCCATAATGTTGGTGCAATCCAACACTTTATTAATTAACTCAGATTATAATGTTCAATCACTTAATTTTCCCGATATCAATTTACAAAACCCATTAACAATAATAGCTAGGAACAAGACAGCTTCAACAGTTTACCGCTCCGGCGGACCGCCACTCGAGAACTAGCGAGTCCGCCGCCACTCCGACATATATATCAACCGCTTTAACTCACTTTTCACGGGATCATCAAAATTTGAAATTTGCCAAAATGACATCTTTCGCAATGTGTATAAACAATTAGTAAGGATTTTCCAATATTCCGATGGGATAAGGAAATATGATGATACCGAGGGGATCAGCTACTACTTTAATAATGGCGTATAAAAGTTATGTACATTGTTAGAATCTAATTTCCGGGTCGTTATACGAAAACCAAGGTAATTTTATTGGACGCAAGCTTCACGAAATTCTATTAAAGTTTATGGCCACTGATAACATGCTATTACTACTTCGTCCATAAAAGCGGGACCAAGGTGCTTAAGGCTATTAACGCTAAAGGGAATATTGAAAATTACCTTCACTATCCGGTAAACGGGAGGCGATGGGTAGAATATTGCAGTATTGATCACTCCAAACAAACCCTCCGTAAATGCTGTGTCTAATCCACCAGCATTCGCAACAAGTAATGCTATTTGGTTCTTTACCCCAAGTCCCTTTGCACTGAGAGCATTTGCTGTGGGTACAACTACAGCCGGAGAAACGGAAGATAATATGGCTCCGAGATGAAGTCCTGGAATAAAACATTGTGTAGTAACCTATATACAATATATTAGAATTTACTTTCCAATGATGATAAAAAAAAATACTCGACCAGAAGAACAGGGTGCAAAGGAATCCTAACTTAGCTTTTAAGTTGTAAAAGGTAAGGTAAGTAGCAGCCTAATAACTTCCCACTGCTGGGCACAGGCCTCCTCACTTATAGGAGAGAGGGTTTTAATTAAGATTTTCTCAATATTTGCCAGAAGTTGAGAAGTTGGCGGTGTAATCCACCTCCGTGCCTAGGAGAGTATGTTAAGCCGCACGTTAAGTTATAAAAGACAAAAATGTTTCCACCTATGTTCATCATAGACTTTGAAACCAATGTGCTCCAACAGATTTCATTAGAAAGACACTAAGTTATGGATGAAGATGATTTACATAGACTTTAAATTTGGCATAATGTCTGCTTTCGCAAAATACGTAAACATCTCCCTATATTCCCACGGGATCGAGTTGGTGTCACCACAGGGAATTGCTATAAAGAACAGTCGTTTTATATAGGCAGCTCAAAAATAAGATGCCGATGGCGAAATTTCGTGGCATTAGTATAGCCAGCGTAATCTTTACCTTTACTATTTTAAATTAAGAGCATTGGTAAAAAAACAAAAAACAATAAAATAAATGTGAAACTTAAACAAATGTTAAAGTACAAAGGATATTAAACGACAGTTAAGTTATTTCCTAATATTTGCTAACAGGAAATTGTGAAAGGGATCGTCATTACATCTCGGGGATAAAAAAAAGTTAACAGCCAAGTTGTTGTTTAAAATTCGTCATTGTGCTATATCGGAAAACATCATGAATAAACCTAAGTATTCCGGAAGCATATCTAAAGAAGGATATAGCTTTCCATTCCGTATGGAGCTTCGTCTTAGTAAGCTCCACTCTTTTAAACCTATTTGTATAAACAAATGTACATGTAAATATTACTTTATAGAATCTGTGCTCAGTTTGATTCTGAACTTTCGTGAGAGCTGTTCAGAACTATTTTAGGAACCAGATGTTTGGCGAGATGATCATGGCAAGGTAAAAAAGGGAAATGGCATCCTATTAATGTCTCACTTGTAAGCATAGAGCTCCTCAGTGTTAAGACTGAGAGTTTTAGACCTTAGACTCGCCAAGTTGACTAAACCAATCGCCGTTGAAGTGATTATAATTTGCCTAATAAAGGATGCTTATTAAACCGTATTACTGGGTGTAAATAAAGAGTGATAATAGACACCGCTTTGAGTTCACAATGGTGTTAGTACTCGCTTCTCTAGGACAGGTCCTGGGTTCGATTTATGGTAGAGCAAGTTTAGGAAGTTGATTTTTAAAATTTTTCTGTATAAAGACTGGTAAGAAACTTACCTAACCACCAAAGACATACCCACTACCAAATTGGTGTTCCGGTACGAAACTGTGTAGAAACCGTGAGAGGTAAATTATATCTTACCACGTTAATAACTCGGTACCATTTTAGATTATATCATCATTTGCTATTAGGTGACCTAAAAGTCGAGCTCTAACTTGTCAGTATTAAACAAAGGCATATGTTTTTGTTGGCAGCGAAAGTGACAAAATATATCCATCTATTGTATGTTATGTACATTTATTTGTGTCTTCTAATTTTTCCATGAAAGTTTTGGTGGGCGCTACCCTCACATTCAATGAATTTCCCTACTTATTAATTACTTTTACTAACCCCAGTACCAAGGGAATTCCAGGAGTACATGAGTGAAGAAGGCCGTCGACAAACACTCCACAATCCAGGGAAGGGTCGCCAACGAGAAAACTTTGACGGAATTACGTTTTATGTATTCCCAGTTCCATGAGAGTGGACCCCTTGTCAGAATTATAACTGGATAGACTCGCCTGTAAATATTTCGTTATTTTAAAAAATATCTTGATATATCAGTTATTTTGACATAATCGTCAGATTTGAGTCATCAGCATCATATCAGCAAAAAATTGTTGTGAAATGAAATGCAATGTGGATTTATGATTCATTTTTATAATGTAAAAAAAATGCTATGAGTAGATAATTTTATATTCGGTAACTCAACTACGATTATTACAGAGCAAAGATAAATGTTTAAATTACTTATTTACACAGTAATAATATAAGAATGCTGTTTGTTACATCATTTTCGAATAAACGGTTTTTTCTTTCTTGCTTTCTATTTATTCATGATGATTAATGAGTTTTGACTGTTTGTTATTGAAACTTAATTAATATTATAAAGATGCTTTAATATTTATAAATACATCGAGATACAAAAGTCAATAAATAAATTCACCGCGTTGTATAATAAAAATGACAAGACAGCAATCCTTATCATGAGTCCTCCTAAAATAAAGCCATTTACTGTTTTGAGTATTTGGACGCTTACACCAAAATAATTTTTATATATAATAAATGTCTTAAAAATAGAGTATGCAAGATTTTAAATGGACGGAAACATTTTAGCCTTAACTTAGTGCTAATAATCCTTGCATTTCTTTCTCACATATTGAACGCTGAATAAGCAATAATTTGGCGTAGTCACATTTCAATGTTGTCATTGAAATTTGAGCAGGAAACATGTATAGAGGAGACTCTCCTAACTTTCATTATTTTTAAACTTACATTGAAATCGTAATAAATCACAAGAATTAAAAAATAGGGCTGATTAGTAAGTATTAAAAAAAATATTAAAATCAATTCCAACGCCGTCCAGTACAATCTTCTTAATTTCATTATATAGAATGAAAATATAACCTTTTACGTGAGTTTTCAATAAATGGTGCAATACAATTTTCTCAAAACATATTTAATTAATGAATTAATATGTGACAAAATGTGATTAACATGAAGTGTCAACCACCACAGCTTTATTATTGTATAAAAAAATGTATTTGAACTTGAGTTGATGAATAAGAACAACGTTGAATAAGATGTAAGGAGAATGTGAACTAGCAGTAGGAATTGAAAACGAAATTTTCTTAATATTATTTATATATATATTGAGGCAAACTTGCGACAATTGGGATGGAGGAGTGGACATCGGAGGGGTTAAGGTCACTAGTCTCCCATACGCGAATGGTACTACACTATTTGTTGCAAAGGATGCCGAAATGACAAAACTGTTTGAAAAAATGTCAACTGTGAGTAGCAGCTTCGACCTCAGCATAAATAAATTAAAAACCAAGATTATGGTGGTAGATCGCATGATCTTTTTTGAGTAGGCTGGAACACTCAGTCAAAAGTCAGTGGAAAATTTTATCCACCTCGGCTCTAACATAGCAATAATGGGTCATGCGAAATCGACGTAAAGAGGCCAATCAGAACGGCCAAAAGCGTCATGTCTCAGCTCTATGGAACTTGGAAAGATAGGCGAATATCTCTATAAACTAAAATTAGATTACTGCGAACCCTCGTCTTTTCAGTATTTGTCTATGGTTCTGAAACGTGGACTTTGAGGTTATCAGACCGCAACCGTATCGATGCTTTTGAAACGTGGTGCTAGAGGAACCTTTCCACCATCTGCCTCAAAAAATACTTGAGTTCTTTGGGCACATTGCAAGGAAACAGGATGATAACCACGAAAAGCTCGTAATAACTGGAAAAGTTAATAACAAAAGAGTAAGAGGTCGAAGCCCAATACGTTGTTCCGATCAGATCTGCACCACATTACAAACATGTCTGCGATCCTTACATGCCGCGGAAAGCAGAGGCAAATGGCATTCCAATTTTCAAAGAAGTTGCTCTTCGGCGGTGGTTTTCACGACCCTCAGACTTGAGGAATCGAATCAAGGAGGATATCTAACATTATAATATAGGTTGTTATTTTAGATTAAGATGATGAAAAATACGTACTAATTGATTTTAGCGATATTATCGTCGTTTAAAAATATTGTTGACATCTTTGAAAATGCTCTCTTAAGTTTATTCAATACTTTATAGCAAGTAGCTAAGTAATGCCTCTAAATCTTTTACCTAAGATGAAAATCTATAGCGTCTGCCGTTGGATGCTCCAGAAAGTTTAACGGAACTAGGGATCTACATAAAGCTCCGATTAAAGTCATTCCAACAACGGGGCTCAGCGTTGTGTATCTTTCCAAAGTGTGACCGAAGATATATCCTATTAGTATCATAAGTGTTATATTGAACACAAAACCTCCGGGTAGTACCAAATCTTCGAGTATAAACCATGATGTGCCCCACACAAATATACCTGAAAAACATATATAAGATAACACTTGATCTAAATTTTGACGATTGTGTTACAAATGCACCAAGAATTACTCAAGAAATAAAAGCGTATAAATTTAGGACTTCTGAGATAAATTTCTTCTAATGAAATATAGAAATACTTTATTGCACACACTAAGTGTACAGAAATAATATAGGGTTTCAATTAGTTTTTCAATTCAGTAGTAAATGTAAATTAGGTGATGCCTTCCTAGGACTCGCGCTATTGTTTTAGCAAAAATCCATTTGCACACGGTTGTTCAATTTTTGGGATCAGATGATTCAATGCTACATAATGAAATAAGTGAAAATATAAAAAAATGTTTTTGATGTTTATGGAATCCGGTCGTATATATCCATTAGGCTATATTTTCTATTCTACACTTAAAATGTTGATATCTTTTTTTTAAAAAAAAACCTTATCTATATTAGTTTTGGTGTTTTTACTAATAATCTAAATCAAATTGTTATCGGGGGGAGTAACGTAATGAAAGTAAAGGAACTTAAGATGTTAATAATATATTGTATACACAAAACACATAGTGTCTAAAGTTTCCGCTTTCACCGTACAGCAAATTATCATCCATTAACTTATTACAACCTAAACTACTTTCCTGAAGTATGTATTACACACCCTCATAGTTATGTGGTGAATTTGTTGGGGCTTTTCAAAATCTGTTAAAATTACTATCTATACTTTAATAGATAGATTATGTTTGAATAGAAATGCGTTTTGAATTCCAGTCAAATCTTGAGAAATCTATACCCAGATTAAAAACGAGCTGCTTGAAAACTATACCTAGCTGAAAAACGACATGATTTTTATATATAGATAGCGATGAAAGCGACGTTCACGATGCGCAGTCTTCAGCTGGCATGATGTATGCCTGTTTTAACATTGGCAAAATTATCTTTACAGAACGAAGAAACCGGGAAAATAAGAACTCTGATACCGTTCTGGACAGGGCATTGTTATTTTATTAAATATCGCTGACAAGAGCGGCTATTGAGAAAAATGAGAAATAATACGATTGTGTATACGATAAGCAGCATAGAAAGACGGCGCATGAGGCGTCAGGGTTCTCTTTCAGGCGAATAAAGCATTCTTGGCGATTGTTATCTCTCTTGCTCAAGTCGTAGTATATTCTAGACAATAAGAAATAAAGAAAAGTGGCAGTTTTCTTCGAAGAACACGAGACGTTTCCCAAATTAATGTCTAAGCGCGAGAAGAAAGTTCTACCCCACAGAATACGGATATGGAATGTACACTCGAGAAATACTACCGCGATCTAAAAGGTTTGCAAGCGATAGAAATAGGTTTTTCGGTATTAAAATCCCTAAGACATGGAATCGTAGGGATTTTAATACTGTTAGACCAAGAGAAGTAACAACACCGTTGCGAAGTGGATATCTACTTAAAATTTCTTTACATTAGAAAAAGGTGTGGTTTTCGCAGGATTTATATAAAAGTTAAAGTATATTTCCATTACATTTTATCTTTGAATGTTATTTAGCAAAACATATCCATATATCCTTATCACAGAGATAACGCCGTTTGACATTTACGATGGAATTACACCGTAAACACTAAGCAATGCTTTTAGTGAGCTTATATGATAGTAAAAAGGCTCTAAATGCGGATGATT
The DNA here is from genome assembly GCA_015832385.1 of Elymnias hypermnestra. NCBI lineage: Eukaryota > Metazoa > Arthropoda > Insecta > Lepidoptera > Nymphalidae > Elymnias > Elymnias hypermnestra. The sequence continues at coordinate 5,614,740 of JACTOM010000070.1, forward strand.
TACATTTAAATAGCCCTTACAATAATTGTTAATGTCTATTAATATAATATGTTCATAAAGTTATGGTTTATATATTCTATTAAATGGATTGTGAAATGTTATGAATAATATCAGTATGAATAATATGAGTAATACAAAAGAGCATTCATTTTCATTGTAATATTTAGTTAACATTTTGATTGTCTAAGTGTATTTCATTAAAAAAACATATTGTTGTACATGCGATATTAAACTTAAGCTGATCCAGAGAATATCACATTTTCTAAACTAATATTACAAAGAGGAAACATTTGCGTTTTTGTGTGAAAGTATGTATGTATATAAGTCTGTAACGTTTTCACATAAAAGCTACTGGACTGATTTTTCTACAACATTACAGAATATATTAAGATCTGCGATAACCAACTACTGTAGTTATGTCACTATCACTACTTTTTACATTTTTTAAGTTACTGAAAGTGACGACAATAATGAAACCACATTATTCATTAACTTTTGTATTAATTTTTATCCTATAAAAATCGGACATTCCATTCAAAACATATAAAGATTTAAAAAACTTTAATCTAAAGAAAATTGTAGCGACCCTTATATCTGGGCCTGCTACTGGGGAGTAGCTCATATTCCAAGGACACCAATGATACCCATTGATAAACCTATACTGTTTTTATTTTTATCAATCTAAAATTACTAGAGTGAGTTAAAAAATTCTTTGAAATTAATTAATTATTCAATTAAAAACTTCTTTGAAATTAAGAATTTTTCAATACCTGTAGAGTATTTATAAATTTGCTAAAGTACGCAGGGATATTCTACGTAGATGATGGTACGAATTTAAAAATGTATTAGTTAGATATATATTCGTTGTAAAGTAAAATGTGAATATTGGTTAGATTATGAATGAATCTGTGTATCTAATAATCTGAAAGGAAGTAATTAAAATCTAAATGAAATAAAACTTTTATGTTAACGAAAATAAATGTATAGTCAGACTAGTAGATTTTCCACTGCCACAAGATCTACGCGGGTGCAACCGCGGGGCGTTGTTAGCTCTACATATTTTGGTTCATTGGCATAAACAGTGACTACTTCATTCAAGCTAAATATTTTGTGTGCTAAAACACTTGAATACTTGTTTATCCGGTTCCAAATTTTCATACAAATTATCCAGTCTTACCAGAGACAATGACCGCTGTGTATTGTTTTAGTTCTTTTGCAGTGGGTAAAGAGTCGAACTTTCCTAAGGCACCCTTCCATTTATTATTTCGACACTTGTCGCTGTAAAAGATCATAATTTTAACTAAGCTGAATTAGATATCAAATATAATAAATCCTATAATAGATAAGTTTATACTTACTCACGTTTTGGAGAAGTCGATGTCAAATTTCAAAACTTTTGTAGGTTTTTGTGTGTTTCCACTTTTATCTAAAAAAACAACGTTGATAAATTTACAAGACAATAAAATATAAAAAATATTTTTATAGAGGCACTTATATATTATCTGCGTGCCGTTTTTATATAATAATTAGTTTTACGTGAAAAGACTTTACAATTTTTTTCAACATCATTCTAATAAATAGACAACGTATATTAAAATACATTTTTATCATAAAATTACATCTTTTTTCTTTATTCTATCGATTTCTTTTCTTATATGTTTATAAACCAAAAATCATTTTAGTTAGGTTTGGAACTCTTTCGCATGTATACAGATAAAGTGAACAGCACTTTTTTTTTTAAATTTTTTTCGCAATTAACACTAACCTACTGTGCATTTTTTAAAATCGAAAAAACATAATTAAGAACTAGTTTTGAACGATATATTTCTAAAGAAACAAAAGCGGAGAGTTTCAATAGGCAAATTAACTTACCTATATTTAGTGAAGGGCACGACATTTTTCTAGTTTTCAAGGAATTTTACACTAATTAAAGCCTGCTAAGCATTCACTCTGGATATCACGCACAAGGCATTCCCATAAACACAACTGTCTCCTTGTTACCGCTAATGAAACTGATCTTCAACTATAGTTCTTTTAATAATGCAACTCTTCGCATGCGCACTTGTATCAATTGATATAATAGAAAACACATGAATCATTAGGGAAATAATTCTTGAACAATAATGTCAATATAGTTTGAAAATAATCGATTGAGTTTTGTTTAACTACCCGTACGTATTTGAAACCTATCACCCATGGAGTGTTATTGTAATGTTATTGAATGGCACTATTTTCAATGACAATGTACTAATTTATAAATAACATTTGATTGTTCAATACTTATTTCATAACTGTTAACTTGTGAAAAAGTCATAGCGCTAATTTTAATCCATAATATTTTTAAAAACTGCAAATAGTTAACTTGTGCACATGATTCATGAGAGCCTTTGTAATAATCACATCACTAACTGTTAACAAAACAATATTAGTGTTGAAAATGTAATCCGTTTAGCATTTGATTTCTGTATTGAACGTGTGTTAGTTGACAACTGGACCATGTTTTGGTAGCCGACTTGGCGCATCATCAATATGATATGTATTTTTAGTTTTTCGACAGACAACACCTTGTAGTTATTGTTTTAAATACACATTCGGAAGAGTGTTGTATAATTACTTATTATATAAATACAGCCCTTGATTTTTACGTGTGTTAATTTTAGATTACACCAAAAAAAATTGTTTTGGTTATTGAGGGGTTAGCGTTTGACTCAGATTTTACTTGAAGTTTTAAGACAGAAGAGCTTTAATATGGAAAGACATAACTTGCCTCTTATGGTTCTACACAACATTGTATCGGAACGCATATTTTTTTACTCGAAGGCACGAGTTTGTTGTTACAGTAGTAATTAACTAGGGTGGAAGCCTCGAGCCAGTTCAAAATCAGACAAATTAGGTTCCTGCCAGGATTTGAACGAACGACATTATCTAGTGAATCGAGTACACGTACCATTGCGCTCTTCGGCTAAGATGAAAACAAAACGATATTTCTAATTAATTTTTTGTCATCCATAAATTATCCTATTCAATAGCAGGCGGGTGGATACATTTTTTATCAACATTAATTTACTTCGAGGTAATTTATAATAATAAATTTACCTATTAATTCTTTAAAGACAGCCTTTCATAATAAAAGTCCATTCGAGGCGTCTGTTTATTTAAATCTAAATACAAAGAAATGTACAGATTTTCGTATCATCTTCATCAATGACTAAACTGATTTAATAGTTAAATATATCATTAGCATTTTGACTGTAATAGGACGATAATTAATGTAAAAAGGTAAGTGGCAGCCATTAACGTCCTACTGCTGGGCACAGGCCTCCTCACTTATAGGGGAGAGGGTGTTTAGAGCAACGACCCACCACGCTGCTGTACTGCGGATTAGCAGGTATAGCACACAAGTGCACTCTCTATTCCTTCGCTCTAATAGATCCGAGACGACCGGAGAGAGATCAGGTGTAAGACCGACGGCTTAACGCGCTCTCCGTGGCACGGGAGTGCAGCACTCCAGCAACTTCCCAAGTTAAGGAAAATATTGATAAAATCTTAATAGAAAACTCAATATCGATTTTGAATTGCCCCGACACGGGACTCGAACCCAAGCCCTCATGTTTGTAGTCGAACATGCTAACCACTAGACAAATGAACCAGATAAAATAATTACTGACGATATCGGAAATAATCATACCAACTATTGGGAGCTTTACTAGCATGCACCAGACAGACTCCAGTAAAATTATTGGTTTCCGAACCGTGAGAATCCGAAATGGTTTCTATTGTGGTATCAAATAAATAAAATAAACATTCAAAACTCTATAAAACCACGTAAAACTAAAGTTGAATACCTCTTCGCGACAAGATGTTGCTTTAAAAAAACAAAAAGAGTTAAAAGCTAGTTTACACAAAACATAGTATTAACCTAAAGTTTCGCATGGTTAGAGTGTTTTGCCTCGTTGAATGAGACACATGGAGTTTCACGTATAATTAGAATGCCAACGTGGCCAGTTTCTTTATACATCAGCAAAGGAAAGTCATTCCGGTGGTAAACAATAACGTAGATATGGTCGGAAACATTTTCTACGCTAGACCGAAGAAGGTATGAGACGATGTATAAAGAACGGGCAATTTTCTCTATAACACTCGACGGATACTGGCTGCTCATTAACTATGAACGACGTCATCAAGACGCTTCTTTAGTAGAAAAAAACAAGCTAAATAGTCGCACTCTTCAAGAATAAATGCTCAGGCGAGGCGCTTTTGAGCGACCGCTACTACAAAGTGCATATAAATTACTCCGTAAAATTGAAACGGAAGATGCAAAAGGAACTCTATAGCGTACATTTGAATGACAAGCTTGGGGCGACGTGCGCTGGCATCTATGGGGTCTATAGCAGTGCATAGAAAAAAGGTATACTTGAAAATGAGAACACATTACGGTTAAAAAGAGATCTATTAATGGTTGCATAGGAATGTAGATTTGCAAAGTTTGTTAATTGTTTCCTTTACAGACTTTCCTACTATAGTCCTATTCATATTTTTGCAGGATATACACGGTGCTCTTACTCTGTAATATCTATTGAATATTTTATAGTGGAACTAGCTAGATTCCTGGCGATGTCATCCGCGAAATGCCGGCTTTCGTGGAAATATGAGAAAATGAAAATGAAACGGTCTTTATTTGATATGATAAGGATCAATACCGAGGTATAATTATATGGTATCATTATTATTGTTCACATTTTTATTAACTTTCAAAATGTAAAAAAGTAGTAACAGAGGCAAAAATACAGTAGTTGGACATATGGTATCCTAGACGTTTTTGTAGATATTAATACCTTCTATAATATTGTAGAACATTTTTTTCCATCATCAATAGTTTCTCCAGCGCACATGACGACAGATTTTTTATGATCAATTCTTCACACCTTGGGTTACATTAATGCATTTTTATTAGGCATCCCTATTTTTTTGAGAAAGTAATGTAGCCTATATTGCGCAGTGAAAATACAGATTTATAATGGTGAAAAAATTTTTGAAATCGGTCTATTAGATTTTGTGTGAAAACGTTACAAACATACATACTTCTTATACAAAAGCACAAATGTTTTCACTTTATAATATTAGTTTATATAAACAAGTAAAAAAATACCCAAAAAAAAAACAGGATACTGATTAGAAAGAACAATATTTTAACCAGTATCTCATTCAGTGTATTTGTGGTGGACTAACAGAAAAACTAATATAAACTAGGGCTATTTGCGAAAGGCCGTTTGAATTGCGGAAACAGTCCTGCGGACGTCCTATGTAGTTCAATATTAAAGTTTTACGTGCCAACACTGGAGAATTTGCTTTAAATTAAATAGCGGAAAGAATTATTTTTATTACCTTAATTAAAGATATTTTAAGAAAATCGGATAGCATGGCGTTAACATTTACATGTACATATAGATATCCAGCTATCTATTGACTCATCACGATATCTCTGGAACCATATGGCATAGGGACTTGAAATTTGGTAGGAATATTCCTTTTGTCGAGCAGAAGTCATATTTCTAATATGTAAAACAATTTGCTTGAATTAATGAAATTGCTACACAAAAAACATTCCACGCAGACGAAGTCGCGGGTTTAGCTAGAAAGTACTATAAGATACTTAATATTTTTTTATTTTAAAGAGTTACTAATGTGATGATAATTTTGACGCCGGCCATCTAATAAACACTATTATTTTAGGTGAAACTAATTTATCTATTTTTAACCATATTTATCGTTACTTTCATTTGTATGCCTAAGAGCCTCACTGTTGTGACTATTGGGTCACCTGCGGGGAGTTGGTTGCCGATCCCTATTGTAGACTATCTGTCATATTTTGCATTAGGATTTCTATTTGTCCGATGGTTGCCTAGAAGATAAAGTCACCTCTTGTTCTCATTTAACTTTAATTGAATATATATTTTACGACACTTTAGTACCTGACTCTGATTTCACCTGGTGGTTAGTGATAGTACTGTCTAAGATAGAAGCGCGTTAACCTGTTAAGAGGTAGGTAATAGAGGTTTATACAGAGTATAATGTTGGAATGCAAATTGTTTACTACGGGACACTTCTTTGCTTGTTAACCACGGTCTGAGTCTAGAAAGAGAAAATTTAGTTTTTTAATTAAAAATAATATTTCTATCAGATATTATATAAATTATATAATACTATTGTCTAATTTGTTTAGTGGCTAGGGCCACTTTACCAACATTTCGCCAAGCAAAGAATATACGCTACCACCTTCGACTATCATCACTTACTATCAGGTGAGGTCTCAGTCAGGTTCTATTATGTACGTACTAAAACATCATACTTCCTTGATAGACAATATTTTGTAACTCAGGAAAAAGAAGCCCTGCACCATTAAGTTTTAAGAATTAAAGTACACACTTTTACAGTAAAAGTTTCATTTACAAGATGAAAATGTTACAACTTATAAGTAAATTAATAACCAGTAACAAAGTTACAATATTAAAAAGTATTTTCTTATATCTATTAACGCGAAGGTAAATTCTAATGATTATGCAGAAATGTTTCAAGAAAATAGAAGTAATAACTTTTAATTTGCAATTTCTTGCAGAAAATTTGCGTGAGTCGAGAGTTTATATGCATCATGTCATCATTTGTATTTAAATCGCTTGCATAGTTTTTTCATTGTGTTTTAAGTTATATTTTTCTATACCTACCATTGTAAGCAGTTTTGTAAACAACGTTGTAGGTATTGGCTAATGAGTAATAGAAACTGCTCCCGGCGATATTATCCGTGGAATTATAAGGCAAATTGATAATCTAAACACATCATACAAATAAATTCATCAAAATCGGTCAAGCTGTTTAGCAGGCATTTAAACACATACGGACGTAGTAATGCACATTTAAAGACATAAAATGAGGTTTAGAAGACGCTACATGAATTCAGGGAGAACACTTATTTGCAATGAAATGTATACTATTTTTAGTGTTTTAAAATATATGTCGGAGAATAAGAGAGAGATGGAGCATAAGCTCTCCGCTGACATCGTCATTAATGGCATCCATAATTCAATTTTCTTTACGGTGGGCGTTGGTGGGTAATGTTGGTGCAATCAAACACTTTATTAATTAACTGAGTTTATAATGTCGAATCACTTAATGTTCCCGATAACAATTTACACAAAAAATATTAACAATAATAGCTAGGAACGCGACAGTTTCAATAGTCGCCAGCTCTGGCGGATCGTCACCCGAGAACTGCGAGGACGTGCGCCGGCTTGTCACTATTGACTCTGCTCCAGGCCGATAGACAGATGGCGCCCGCGTTCCACAGATTATCGCATTACGATATATATGTATATATATATATATATATATATATTATAAATATGTATATATCTATATATACATATTGAAGCAAAATATAAAAATGAATATATTGAAAAAACTACTACTACTACTGAAAAATTTTGGTGTATTTATAGTGTTTTTTTTTTGTAAAAAAATGTTAGATCGTAACGCAATTTTTTATTAGTATGAACATAAAACTGTAAGTTGTGGATTATAGTACAGTTTTTTTTTTAAACTGTAGTAGTTCCAAGTTCATGAATAACTTTTGAGAAAGATCATTTTTCAAGTATTTTTTATGAACATAGTTTAACGTAGTATGATAAAAAGTTTATTGTTAAGGTTATTGAAAATAAATAGTTTATTATTGACACAGGTATTATCAAATACACTGATATATTGGCGACAACCTGTCAACACTAAAGCTATGGAATTTTAGTTTAAATATCCTTTTAAGAGCCTCATAATTTAATAGTGAGCTTGAAATTTTCACGTCTGAAACTAGAAGTCTGGGCTGGTTCGTGAATCACTTGTTGGCAGGATTACAGTATCAGTACCTAAGCGTGGACTTAACATTGAATCTATTAATTTTACTCAGCGCCTTACATTAGCGAACGTGTGGTAATCTCCTAGTTTATGGTTGTACGTTGTAAACTTTACCCTAACTAATCTTCTTAATTATATGTTTTGGAATTTAAAATCTATGTTTACATTAATATTATAGCCGGTCTTGCTGGCGTAATGGATCGATTACTTACTTCACAAGCAAAAGTCCTGGGTTTGATTCCTGGTAAGTTGAAATGCTCATTGGTCTAGTGGTTAGCATATGTCGGATTCCCATCACATCGGACTTTGAGAGTGAAGGAATAGAGAGTGCACTTGTGTACTATGCCTGCCAATCCGCAGTGGAGCAGCGTGGTGGGTCTATGCTCTAAAAACCCTCGCTCCTCGGAGTGAGGAGGCCTGTGCCTAGCAGTGGGACGTTAATGGGCTGTTACTTACTTTCAAGTTGCAATCAATCTGTAATTAGTCTCAATTTGCTTTGGTGGGAGGCTTCGGCCGTGTCTACATGCTCTCCTACCAATAAAGACGTGTAGCCCAGCAAAAAATCTTCGGTAAGATGTGAAAAAATCATAAGAGGTACAATGACTTCTTATCGGGTTAGGGCACTTCCATCTTTAACTCATAACATATCATCAGTTGAGATTGCAGACTTAATACGAGATGAGAGTTCATGGGTAAAGTAAAGTAAGTAACAGCACATTAACGCCACACAGATGAATACAAGCCTTTGCATATACAAGATAGGGGGAATATTGCAACTCAAACCCTTCAATGCGGGTTGATAGCACGCTACCTTCAGATTTGCTGTCAAGATATTCGTATTCCCCACAATGTTTTCTTTTACAGAAAAGCACAATGATAAATTCTACACAGCAACAATGAGGCACATAATTTTTTAAAAATGGATACTTAGGTGGCTGCAGAGAATACGATTCCGAACGACCGCTCACGTGTCTGACCATTAGCTTATCACGGCTTTGTTGCCAAATTTATGAATATAGAAAATAAGGCGTATAAAATAACTTCTCTTCTCTATTTTTCACCAATCAAGGCAAAACTGTGGACTATTCTCACTTCTTGGTTTCATATGAGCGTTTCGATATTTATTTGTATATAAATTGTTTAATATATGTTGCGTGGACACAGTGGGTAATAAAATTTCATTCTTTATTTCTCACTTAGCCCTACAGAAATATAGAAATTTGCTATATTAAGTAATTATTGATTAACAACTATAGCAGTTGGTAGTAATTACCATAATGCTTGACTAGCGTGTCAATAACTTAAGTGAATTAGGCAATTTCTCAAATACGCTATATACAGTGTGTGGTGTCTTCATTTTGTTTATCTAATTAAGTAATTTGGAAAAGCAATTACTCAAAACATCAATACGGTTATAATTTGTATTTAGGCCTTAATATACAAACAAGGTGGACCGACGACATAAAGAGGGTCGCCGGTAGCCGCTGGAGCCAGGCGGCGCAAGATCGGGCCTTGTGGAAGTCATTACGTGAGACCTATGTCCAGCAGTGGACGTCCATCGGTTGAAGCGACGACGACGAGCGACGATACAAACACACAAATACTATCCTTAAGAAGTTTAGACTATCTGTGTCTCATAGTCAGTCTATTTAATCATTTGTTCCCGTTATAGCTCAATAAAGCCATATTAAATGGCGTCAACAAACAAGATAAGATAAAGATAAACAAGATTTTTACTGAGTAGTTAAGTGAGTAATAGGACTAAGCTATATCGATGTGACTAAGCTTACTCGAGCTAGCTAGCATAACGGTACGAATAATAAATTTGCTATCAGAAGTCCCATGTCAGATTTCCGACAGAGAAAATTTAGGAAATCTCATTTTATAACCTGTCAGGTAAAAGTCTTTGGCCGTGGCTAGTTACTACTCTACCAATGAAGACAAGTCGCCATGCGAAATTATTAAAACGTAAGTCATCTCTAGAAAATTTACTACTATTTTTTTTATCGTCAGGAAATCCTCGTGATTACCTGCAACACCACGGGGAGGCGTTGCCATTTATGCCGGACTTTTACCGGCTAAATCCTGACAGTGCTCCTCCCTACGTTCGCTGGCGAAAGCACGGGAACCGAAAACCTCCGCACTCCCGCCTAAGATGTGCCTTACAAGGCTCCCCTAGTAAAAAATTTCTCCGCTCAGATGGCATGCCCGGACCCCCCGACGTGTCACGTGTTTTCCCTCGCCTTCCGGCAACAGGCCTCGTACCTGTTGCCCACGAGTTAATCTTAAGAGGGCAGACATCGATCATGGGCCGCCCATCTGCGCTCCGGCCTCCTCCTACGCATGGTGGAAGCGTCTCCATCCACCTTTCTGAGACGTTTCGCCGCTTCCTTCTGCGACATGACATTTTTACAGAAGAAGACCATCGCCTCACAACAAACTTCCCTACTTACCATCTCATTAACCACAGTGGGTAGAGAAAGGTCGTTTCCGACTACCACGAGAGCTGCTCGTCGGTCAGCCCACCGCGGCCACGCAGCGAGTATGTGTTCAGCAGTGTTCTCCACCGCGCCACACTCGTGACAATCCTCCGTTGGTTCCCTCCTTGCCAATCGACACAGATACTTTTTTTCGAAAAATTTACTACTACTACTTCAATTATATTTTCAGATTACATAACAACCTGACAGAAACAAAACTTCCAAGTACTGAAGATGACTCTCAATATTTCACAATAACTTTAATAATTTAAGCATACAAAAAATAAACATGAGATATCCCCTATATAGTAACGGAGTTGTATTCAAACAGAATCAGGTCGCTGGTTTGGCATTCATTATGATGAGAAGTTAATCGTTTTCAGTTGTGAGTTGTTTGTATTCCACCGAAACGAAAGCGCTAACTAAAGCAGAATTTGTGCTAGTCATACGTTTTGTAAAGGTTGTTTGTATCTTGTCATCGAGAAACTGAGTCAGCTCAGGTCTTATATGGATTTCGGATAACATTGCGAGGGTACGGGTGACGATTTCGCCAGAAATCGTGTTTGTTTAAGATGTAAATATAAATAAAGAGTCGAGGCCAAGTTTTTTTACATTTTGTAGCAAATGTTTAATTAATTAATAATTAAACATTTGCTACAGAAAATTAAATCCGAATCAATATCGTAATACACCTATTATTTATCTCTGACTAGTTTCTATATATCATGTGACCGGAAATTATTTGCTGGGCACGTCTTTGGTGGTTTTTAACCACGACCGACGGTTTTATTCCTACTCCCTTCTTCCTACAATTTCCTAAATTTACTCTGCTGGTATTCCAATCCTGGGCCCCAGTTAATGGAGCGGATACTAGCACGTTTATACTAGCGAGGTTATCGAAATAGTCGTATATATTGATAGATTGCAAAGTAGACATCACCAGTGATCTGATAATAAGCTACTGCTCTCAAAATTTGCAACAAGAGGAATCTGAAACGTTGAAAAAATTAATTGAACTAGTACACGAGATTGAAGGTAATGTTGACGTGTAAACGCTATAGTATTCATTTTGTTAGTCAGTTCGTGTATCACTTGTTGACCGGATTACGAGGAGCTGGCGGGCAAGGATTTAGCAGCGAGACCATTCATTTTGCTGGGCGCTTTACAGGTTTAAGGTTTGCTAATCCAAGATTGCATTGAAAATATAAGAGGGAAAATTGGTATATAAAAGTTCGTAAATGTAATATTTACAATTAATAATATTTTAAACCGATTTAAAAAAAGGAGGATGTTATCAATTCGTTTGCATTTTTTTTACGTTTGTTACCTCATATCTTCCGCCTGGGTGAACCGATCTTTATAATTCTTTTTTTATATGAAAGGTGATGCTTGTCGTAGGGTTCTAATTTTTTTTAGTTCAGTTCTGATTATGGAATCCATGAGAAAACCGTAGCGTATATGTCTTAAATTTGCATTAAGCACGTGCACGACAACTGTACGAATAATCCAAGATCACGTCAAACGATTTCGATGATTTGTTTTATAAAAAAGGATATACTTCAACGGTTGGTTTTATAATATGAGCTTGGTTAGGTTTTGATCATGGGATCCCTGACAAAGTAACGGAACTCTTCAATTCTTTGAGCAAATTAACGATACTCAGCAGAATCTTTTATAGGCTATCCAGATGTTTAAGTCACCTAGCGTAAGGTTGGTATAGTCAATTGATTGTTGTAGTTAAATATGATGATCAATGGAACTACTCAACCATTGATCCTCCTCCTTACAGTATGGGTGCGGTTTGTGGCAGAATATATAACTGCTTGTAATCAAATGTTAATGAGCTTACGTTTGTTGCTGCATTGCAATATTTGTAACGTGTATCATGTATGAAGCGGCGGTAGTCTAGTGTGTCTAGGTTGCGGGTTCGATCTCGAGTATGGCGGTACCACAGTAAATTTCAGTTTGTAAAGTTGTTCCCTTTGAATAGTTCTGTCTCATGAACAACACGTTTTAGGTGTACCCAGGTCTGAATGGTCAGACAAATATTTTAGTTTACTTCAGATTCACTAAAAGATACAAAATAAATAAAAAAGTAACGAAAAAAAAGACCCGCCTTCAAAACCAACTCTTGATGCCGAATATAGCATCACGCTTCATTCCCATAGGGGTGGGCAGAGACAACGTCCTTCCACTTGCCACGATCCTTGCATATCTCCTTCGCTTCTTTCATCCTCTTTAAACCTTTCATACAAGTTCGTCGGTTTAGAGTACTCTTCGACTTGGCCCTTAGTTAAATTGTCCTGGATTTGATCCAGGAACGTTCGCCTTGGTCTTCCCCTTCCAACTTTCACATTCACTCTTGACTCATAAATCCTTTTTGTCAGTCTCCTTTCATTCATTCTCTCTACATGCCCAAACCATCTAAGCATACCTTTTTCAATTTTAGTCACTACGTCTTCTTTTATACCACAACGTTCTCTTATCACACTATTTCTCACTCTGTCACTCAGTTTTAATCCACTCATGCTTCTCAACGCTCTCATCTCTACCGCATTTATTTTACTTTTGTGATTCTTCTGCCATACCCAACTTTCACTACCATACATAAGTGTTGGCACCAACACTCCAGCATGCACTGCCAGTCTAGCCCTTTGAGACACCATCTGGCTATTCATAAAAGCATGCAGAGCACCATTTACCATATTCCCTGCATTCACTCTCCTTTCGATATCACTTTCACATGTTCCATCTTTTGTAAATTTAGATCCCAAGTATACAAATTCTTTCACCTCTTCCACTTGTTCCCCATCTATCAAAATATTGCCATTCATCATAGATTCATCTCGTTCAAAAAGCATAACTTTCGTTTTGTTTACATTCACTTTCATTCCTTTCCCTTTCAAAGCTTCATTCATAATATTTAGCATCTCCTGAAGCTCGTTAGCGGATGACGCAAGTATTACTTGATCATCAGCGTAGAGTAAACATTTGATGAGTAATTCATTCATTCTTAACCCATACATACATTCTTTTAAATCTGTCAAACATTTATCCATGAAAAGGTTGAACAGCCATGGTGACGCAACACATCCCTGTCGAACACCTCTTTCGACAGGAAACCACTCCGTGTACGCTCCGTTTATTCTGACACAGGCACTAGAACCCTCATAGAGAGACTTCAATGCTTGGATCAGACAACCGCTCACCCCATACGTAGATAACGTTGACCACAGCTCATTCCTCACCACTCGATCATAGGCCTTTTCTAAATCTACGAACGCGCAATAAACTTTTTGGTGTTTAGCCAAACATTTTTCAGTTATGCACCGTAAAGAAAAGACCTGATCCGTACATCCCATTCCTCTTCTAAATCCCGCTTGCCCGTCCCATATTTTCTCATTAGTTTCATTTTTATTCATCTATTATATTATTGATGTTACTTTCTAGTGAAGTTTTATTATCGTTTACAAATATAACTATGCTATCGTCAGCGAATAATACCATTTGATTGTTACTAATTGTAAATATGTAAGTATAAATAATATATAAATATCTCGTGTCACGATGTTTGTGGTCGTATTCTTCCGAAAAGATTTCACCGATTTTAATTATTTTGTTGTGTATTCGGTAGGTATACTTATACTATCAGCGATTTATTAATCGCGATTTCAGTATTTTTAATATAGCAGTACAACATTCGCATGCTCAGATAATATCTATACATGTACATAATTTTTCAGAAGTATGAGATTGTTTAGGAGGTAAACCGAATTGCAGAAAGTGAAAAAGAAAAACGCGTTCTGCTGCTTGTATATTTTTTTGTAACTAAAAAATAGGCAGAAATTTTCATTGAAATAAACAATTGACAATATTCGAAATTCTGTTTTTCTATATTTTAAAGGTCACCACTTTTGTAGGTTATTCACAACTGCACCGCTCCTAAATGGCTTGAACTATTTTGATGATTTTTTGAGTGCGTATTCAATTAAATTCAAAAATAATGTAAATTAAAATTTCGATCCCATATTTCCACGGGATTGAAAAAGTGACACCACCGGAAACTGTTAATTTAAATACATAATAAGTGACTTTTAAATAACTAAATTTGTTATAAAATAAGTAACACAATCCGATTTTAGAAGTTTTGCCCAACTGAAAAACCTACAAGTTTCCAGTTTTATACAAAAATATCCTAGCAGAGCTTTGATTTTCGAAAAATGTTATGTGAGAACGCCAAATTAGTAGCCAGATGTAGCAAAGTAATATACGTTGGTATAGTAAGAAATTTAATATGTTTTATAAAATACAACGACAAGAGGATTTCAAACTTCCATGTTTATGACAATGGCAATAATTTTAATAGTAGTTCTCCAACTTATGTAAGATGCACAGCTTACTGACTTACGTTAAATATTAGTAGACAACTTATCCAGCCTGTATTAAAGTCAGTAATTTACTGTTGTTTTGAATGTCGTGAAATAATTTACTAGAAGTTTGGAATGGAATAATGATCGTTGTTTTCTGCCTATTATTACAATTGATACATATTTTGCTTGAAGTAATTTCTGTATAAAAATAAATGACAAATTTATTAGACTTTATAAAATTCTTTAGAGTAATTCATTCTTGAAACGATTATTTTAATTCCATAAATATGTGATGGAGTCATTGGTGACGCTAGTACGGGTGATTAGGTTTAAGACAAGGTGAAACTATTTTTTTGATCACCGTGTTTTCATTAAAATAACTTTGAATTATTAACCTCCGGTATTCTGAAAAAAAAAATACATGCAGTTAAATCCACCCACGCAACGAGATATCGGATAAGCTACAAGACACGCCCATATCTGAATGTTATTTATGTGTACAATAGGAACACTCCGGAGTTAATTGACTTAAATTTTACTTGATTAGCATGGAGCATCTCTAAATATCGCCCAGTAAATAGCCCCTAAGAAGACAAACGTCAGGCTCCGATTTCGATTATGCTTATATTTACGCCAAATTGAAGGCCTCGCTGGCGCAGTGGTGCGAGTATTCGCTTTGCTAGCGGAGGTCTCGGGTTCGATACCCGGTAGGACGAATACAGGAAATTGTATGTTCTAATTTATCTGAGTTTGGACTAGTGGCCAGTTACCACCCTACCAGCAAAGACGTACCGCCAAACAAAGAGATTTGTGTTCCGGTACGATACTGTGTAGAAACCATAAGGAGTGTATCGCCTCTTACTAGATTAGCGCACTTCCATCTTAGACAGTATCATCAGCGAGATCACAGTCAAGTGTTAAACTGTCAGCAATAATAAATAAAAAAATAATAATTATTATCAAACCATAAACTCACATTAACCAACACCTTTTATTCTATCTAATATTTAAATAAACACAACTTTTACGATAGTAATAATTACTTCAATAATAATAATTAATTCAATATTTGAATTTATACAATTTCGCATTACTTCTCTTAAAACAACTACTTCACGAGACACGGCTCGAAAGATTATATTATCAAAACTCTTCCGTTCGTTAAAATTAACTTCCATTGTATAACATTTCATAGTATAACACAATGTTTTTGTTATTTTTTAGTTTTGTTACTATATTATTCACTAACTCCCAATCTTTCAGAGCTATCCGAGTTGTCACCCAACTATTATTAGTCTAACATAATGCATTCATAAACTGTAAATGCAGAATTTAAAAAAAAATATAGAGCCTTTGCACAACAATAAAACAATAAAAATAAATATGTCCAAGTAATATGTTATAAACTTTAAACTTACGATACTCGAAAGTCCCTGTAATCACTTTAGGGTCTTGCCAATCAAGCCTAAATATTACACAAATATACTGTTATTATTATAGTTATAAACTTCATTACATTAATATAAGTTCTTGTAAAGCTGGACATAATATCTTTGTGGTTTACATAATTCAAGTACCGCATAGATATCAGCAAACTAGTGTATATTTGCTTGGGGATAACGTAGTGGCGTCCAACCAGAAAGGGGTCTTTATAAGGGGATATTATGTAAATACAACTGTTTGCATAGGATACCGAATTTAGAAATCAAATTCAGTTTTATTATAAATGATCATTTTGGCTACTCCTTATAATGATATTTATTCTGGCTGTAATTTTTTGGACAATGTTACGGTGATTTTTATAATGTTCGGTTATTATAATATTAAAAAGTACTACTCAATGACTAAATTCGTGCTTTTTAGTTCAAAAATATCATAAGGCGTATATTGTTATGCTACAAATAGGATTTATCTTTCTGATTTTATACAACAACGTCCACGTTTATTATATTTTTATCGTATGACATTTTCCTTTCTATTTCTAAAATTGCCTTACTTAAAATCGGATGTAGTCACCACATTATTTGCAAACATACGAAACCCCATGCAATAAATGACAAATGTCTGTCAAAGAAATGGTTTTGCATTAGTTAATTTAACTATAAACGAAATGTAAACACATCGCGAAAATATAGTCCGATCATTTCGCTCGATTTATTAATTAGTATAATTTTGAGGTGAATCTTCTTTAGGGCATGGCGCATATGGGTAAAATTTTAACGATTGAAACGCGTGATTAGCGTCATGAAGATGTGCAGCGTTTTGTATGCTAATTTCACTGAACGTTAGGTAGGTTAATATTTACAAATAACATGTGGCATTTTAATTCGCCACTCGTCATTTTATAATTTAATATACTATTTTTCCTAAAATATTACATAAAAATATTCCATAAATTCTCTATTTTTAATATTAAACCCAAAAACAAAAATTAATTAATAGTTTCTAATATTGACAAAAAACACGTGGCATTTTTATTTACAATTTCATTTGAGATTTCAACAAATTGAATGTATTAGTTTTCGACAATTTTAATACTATAATGAGAATTAAATTCGGAGATCTAAAGTTTTAGATTAGTATAAATATCAACAAGACTTAAACAAGACAAAATATCAACAAGATTAGTTTGCCAAAGAAGTTTCACTTCTGACATGCGTACTATGAACGCAGGCAATTTTAACTCCTTTTTTACTTAACATCTTATCTATTACAAAAACATTTTATCTTTGTAGGTAATGAAATCATAGAATATATATTTCGTTTCGTGCCTAAAAAAATCACATCACCGTATAAGACAAATAACATTCAGTGCTGAAAAAAAGCTCTCTTTGTTTATAAACGTGAGGATTTATGATATAAAGGTTATCTCTAAACTAAAATTGCTTTCACACATATTTTAATTGGAGTTATTTAGTAAACACACACTGCATAAATATACCATATAATGGATCATCGGAATACGCCTCTATAATTGTGCGTACAAGGCCTCCTCATATATCAATGTCGAAAAAATGAATTTGTGGATATGTTTCACCATGAATATAAATGAACTTTATACACCGAAATAAATTACTTGGCTAGCAAAAAATAAAAGCATTTTACTGTATAATATTAATATTTTAAATATAAAGTGTAAAGAGTAGTAATTGAAATAAAGTACGAACGAATGTGTAAATTTATTCAATAAGCCCTTTTGTAAATCATCCCTTATTGAATAAAAAAATGTTTGTTTCTTCTATTTTCTTCTTTCTTGTCATAATGTTTGTTATTATACTTGATTGTTCTTGAAATGTGGTATTACAAAGCATGCCGGGAATTTCAAGAACACGCTTTCAAGAAGTGATATTTTTAATTAATTTATTTAATAAATCGGTATATAATATTTATAACTGTTCGGCTAAAGACACTATGTCTTGGGTTCGAGGCCTGGGTCGGGTCCGAATAAATACGTTAATATTTGCCCGTGGGTTGTGAAGTTGACAGTATGCTCCAACCCCGTGCCTCGGAGAGCTCGGAGTAATCTTTGTGTCTGATCTCTCACCGGTCGTGTTTGGGCAAATACTGGGCGTCGTCTGCCTCGTGAGCTCCTGCTGTTATCACCACCAGCCGTAGGTGATAGCGGCGAAGATCACGTGGTAGCAGCAACACTCGGAACACACCCCCCTCGGAATTGACCAGGATGGACCCGCTGGCGTCACCGGCGGGATCCATCCCGTATAAAATACGGGCAAAAAAGAGTACCGGGCATTTACTGAATGCCCGATGAAAGATGCCCGGGCAATGAGGCCCTGCGTCGAGGCTCGTAACCCGCAGAATGCTGCGATGAACCCAACACGTCACCGGTCGTGTCAGATTGCCGTCACATTAGATTATGAGAGCGAAGAAATAGAGAGTACACTATGCCTGCCAACCCGCAGAGCACCAGCGTGGTGGTAGACCCACCATGCTCTAAAAAACCGACTTTCCTAGGAGAAATGTGCCCTGTGCCCAGCAATGGAACGTTAATGGGCTGCTACTCATATTAATTTAAATAAGTTATATTTTTAATTTATCAGTATGCAGAGCAGGACATAAATAAAAAATCAATATATTCTTTATTTAAGTAGGCTCAAAAGCACTTTTGAATCGTCAGTAGTCTGTCCGTTGGTAACTAATCTACCACCGGTTCGGAAAGTTGAATCCGCTGAGAAGAAACCGGTCAAGTCCAAAAATTTCTATCGCTTAAATAGTCTTCAACATTAAAATATGCATAATATATATTAAAATTGTGTATTTAACTTTTTAATTGTATAAGTGAATATTATTACGGATATATAAAGTATTATTCTATATATATTGCGACGGTACGGTGTAAATTAATGTTTCTTTGAATTTATCTCTTAGCACGATATCCCAATTGATATATGGTCCGTATTGCACTTTATTGTAAAATAAATATTATTTCAATGTCCGCCACCTTAACAATAAGCCGTAAGATAAAATGCTATGAAAATAAGCGAAATACACCGTAAAATATACTTTTTAAATTAAAGATTCTACATGTATATAACAAAACCTGTAAGTGATAATTATATATGCACACTAGCAGACCCGACAGACTTCGTTCTATCAAAAAGATTTGGCAGATTTAAGATTTTCGAAATGAAAGCAGTACAGCAGTACTAAATATCTATAGCTCTTACATTTTGTGACTATTCAATTCGGTCGGGTTGTGACTATTTAATTGATTTTGAACTTTGTTCAGCGGTAATTAAGTGCAAATTGACTCTTTGACGTTAGGCACACCTACATTGCTTAGACAACAGTAAGTACTTGTAATTTATTTTGAACTTTATTGAAAGGCAATAAAGGTCAAATTGACTCTACATTTTAGTTAGAAAACGTTTGTATGAGAAACATAAAAGGGCTGTTTTAAGGTGTTCCCCTGCAATTATTCGAACTTTTCTCGCCGTAAAGAATTGTCAAAATTGACCCAGGCGTTGTTGAGTTATTATGCGCTTTCCAACACATTTTGCGATTCATTTTTATATTATTGATGACATCTTTGAATAACCTATGAAAGATGAATAATTTTTAAACAAAAGATAGTAGCATAAATGAATGCCATATTTACATAACCTAGAAATGAATGAACAAAACCGTTGCTGTAGGTAACGGTGTAATAATTCATGTCACAACCTTGTGGATGCGTGGGTAGATGCGTGGGAGGGCGCGGGTGGATGCGTGGGAGTGCGTGGGTGGATGCGTGGGAGTGCGTGAGTGGATGCGTGGGTATGCGTGGGTGGATGCATGGTTAGATGTGTGGGAGTGCGTGGGTGAATGCGTGGGAGGGTGTGTGGAAACGCGTTTATAAGCATTTAAGTGACGTTAGACATTTGCCGGTCTTTGTGCGCTCGAATATGAAGAAGAAATGATGTTCATTTGTTTTCGTAGCAGGAACAAATGATTATATCCACATAAATTAAAAAAAAAATGGTATAGGGTTGAAGGAATTCAATAAATGAATAGCCTAAAACCTTCTACAATTAATTCCGCGTCGAATGGTCATGGTCTCAAGCCGATTAGTCCAGTAGTTTTCAAGTTTATCGATAACAAAAAAAAACAAAGTTGTTTTTATATATATAGATATCACTATAAAGAAAATTAATATAATTCAAAGAGCAAATTTTACAGGAGAGTCTTTGGAAACAAATGAACAGTTTAAATCAAAACATTTTATGGTTCCGCAACGTCATTTTTGACAATTAAAATATAGTTTTTGACACAAGTAAATATAGACTATTCAGGATTCTGCTGTGGTTTAATAATTTTATGATTCCGTAATTATTCATCCAAAGCAGCGATATGTAATAAAATCTTGTATGTACAAAAATATATATACACCTAAATGGTAGATAAGGTGCTATAAATAACCTCGTTATACATTTTTGAGGTCTATATTGGTATTAGTGATAGTTAAGAGAATACGCGGGTTGAATTCTTAGCAGACACCACTAAGTTTCATCGTACCAGAAAGTGACTTATGTGCTAGATTATTCTTTACAATCCATCCTTGTCCTTTTCGGTGATGAAAAACATCGCGAGAATACCTGTGTATCCCGGGGGTAATCCTAGGGCAGGTGTAGCCCGCAAACGCATAAGAGCAGCATTATGGGTCAATGTTCTAATATCCCTGTCATACGAGTATGGAGGCCTGAGCCAAACAAAACGAGGTTAATTTTTATTCATATTTTCTAAACTACCTTAAAAGTATATAAATATCACAAAGAGTTTGGCAACTGCTTCGACGCTGTGCTTATAAAAGGTTTCACAGGATTCGTACGTTCAACTCAACTATAAGTTTACCTTAACGTTTGCACTTTAAAGGTAAATATACTTGCTTCAAGTCAATTTCGCTAACTCTGCTATACTTGATTCTTAGAAAGTTTATGCAAATGGTACAGAAATGCAGTCAAAAGTTATACGTATAAGAAGATTTTTGTTATTAAAGTTTTTTTTTTAAGTCTGTCGTTTTCAATTCGGATTTACAGTGTTGATTTACAAGGTTACATGTATGTAATAGTCATATTTTGTATTTTTCTAAGAGAAATAATGCCAGAAATATTTAACCAAACTAATAATTGTAATGTTATTTATCTATTACCTATATATATAAAAGGTATCCAGGATATCCAGGTGTTGACTCATCACGATATATCTGGAACCATAAAGTGTAGAGACTTGAAATTTCGTATGATTATTCCTTTTGACGAGTAAAAGTCAGCTAAGAACGGATTATACAAAATTCCACCCGCAAGGAGGGTTGCGGGGGTGTTAACTATTGACTCATCACATAAGTTGAGAGACTTGAAAGTAGGTAGGAATATTCCTTTTATAGAGTAGAGGTCAGCTAAGAACGGATTTTACATAATTGATTGAAATTTAGTACAGCAATAATCTAGAGCCTGAAAAAGGACTATAAGTTCTTTGCAGTAATACACAGCATATAACTCATTGAAGTATTTATACGTATGGTTATATTTGTAAAGCAATTTGCGTAAATTAATGAAAATGCTACCCAATCAAATCAATAAAAAAAAACATTCAACGCAGACGAAGTCGCGAGTTCAGCTTGTATATATATAAGTGATATCCAGGTGATATCTCTCGAATGTAAGGCGTAGAGACTTGAAATTTGGTAGAAATATTGCTTTTGCCGAGTAGAGGTCAGCTAAGAATGGATTTTGCAAAAATTCCAACCGCAAGGGAAGTTGCGGGGGATATTATACGCATATTTCTTATTTGTAAAACAATTCGCCTAAGTTAATGAAAATGCTACCCAAAAACATTCCACGCAGACGAAGTCGCATGTTCAGCTAGTATTTATATATAATTTTTTTAAAGAAACTTTATTCTGATGGCCGTACTCTAAACTAATATAACATCTTACACTGAAATTATTAATAAAACTTTTCTTATTTATAACTATTTTCGATGCCCAGTATGAACGATTGTTGCATTATATGTACAATTTGAGCGTCACTTACTTAAATTTCGTCCAAGCGTTTATTTTTACAAAAGTTTCGTCGTAGTCGGATCACGTAACGAACATTATTTATTTTACAACAATAGTAAAACTGCGCAAAGATATTAACATAATGCAATTTTCTAGATGTACATTAATGCAGGTATTTGCACGGTCACGTAAGCAACAGGTCAAGTGACAGCGAGTGTCGTCGGAAACTACAGAACTAAGTGCCACAGGATTTAAGTTTATGCAACAGCACGACTTCCTCCATCATCTAAATCTTGTAGCTGCTACGAAGCCAATAATACGTTAATATAATATATCAAATCGAGAAACCATATATGTCTTTTAAATCTTTGTGGTACAATATTTCACAAGAAAAAGGTCGGTTTAAGGCGGCTATTCCAAGAAATGACACCAAATTAATTTAATAATTATAATTAAATAATATACTTTTAGTCAGTTTTTGTATAGTGTACAAAAAAGAGTATAATTAAAAAAAATGTAAACTTATTACGATATAAAATTAAACCCATGTTTGTATATAAAACACGAGGTTATGCCGTAGTGTTACCAGCTTCCGTATTCCCAGTCTTTTTTTTATTGTTTAATTTTAGCACTTGACTGTGATGTCACCTGCTGGTAAGTAATGATACAGTCTAAGATGGAAACGCGCTAATCTGGATAAGAGGCGATATACCCCTTACAGTTTCTGCACAGCGTCGTACCGGAACACAAATCTCTTTGTTTTGGCGGTACTTCTTTGCTGTTAGGGTGGTAACTAGCCACGGCCGAAGCCTCCCACCAAATGGGACTCAGACAAATTAGAAAATACAATTTTCTAAATTCGCCTTCCTGGGGATTGAACCCGGAGCCTCTGCTAGGCACCTTAGGTATTCGCACCACTGCGCCAGCGAGGCCGTTAAATCGAATATATTGCGGATATTTTTAAAGTTAGAGTGAATAGGCACCTCCTAGGCGAGCGCAGTCCACTTCAGGTTGGGTCAACACTTACCATCAGGCGTGAATGTAGCCAATCCCTATTGCATATAAAAATACCCGCCTAATCCCCGATCCCGTGAGAATATTCGTATTTAGTAAGCTTTTTTTAACAGCTAAATTTCAAGTTGATCACGAATATTTTTAGAGTGGCTGAGGGAGCTTAGTATTTGTAAACATTCTTCTCATATTATATGAGCAATGTCTTCTAAACCGGTCTAATTAAACCGGTTTGGAGCACATCAGTTGGGTCAAGTCCACACCGGACTTTGAAACCACGCAAATTTTATATATATATGGATCTTAGGTATATATCTTGGGATAATGTTTAATGATATCTATTTACACATATCTAAACTAATTTATTGAGTCGGCTTCATTTGAAGGGGCCAGGGTGGATTGCCACAACGTACCTCTGGTCCTACCATAAAAAATGACGAGGGCTACGCTGGGTTAAGCTACGCCACAATGGGTTGGGCTACGCCACAAAAAAAATATCAAAAATATTTTTATGCTTCACTTAAAAAGTTCTTTTCAGAGCTACTTAGTTTTAGTATTAGGAATCACACTTTTTCATAATATTTGTCAATTCATGGCCGTTTTAATTATCATGCTGTAACTTAAATATCTATACCTATTTATGTCTACCCGTGTGAAGCCGGGACGGGCCGCTAGTGTGATATACGATGCTTTCCTTGACGAGATGGTGCGAGTACGGCCTACTGTTGAAACGGTCTGGGGTTCGATGTCCAGCAGTGCATTTTTGGGAAATTGCGTCAACTTATTTGTCTAAATTTAGTCTGGTGCGAGGCTTAGGCCGTGGCTGGTTATCCCCCTTTCAACAAAAACGGAACGCTAAGCAAAAATATTTGTGTTCCAAAACGATCCTATGTAGCAACCACAAGAGGTATGATACACACTCATCAGATGAGGTACCTATCAAGCGCTATCAGTGAAAAATCAGTACAGGCAGAAGCATTTGCATTATGTAACAATAACATCATTGTACAAGAGCACGCCATTATAAGATAGCATTGAAATAGGAACAAAGCCATAGAGCCGGATTAGAAAATTCCAGCTAGGAAAGACAAAAGACCTAATGCAAGAATTAATTCAAATAAGAATATGAAGGCACAGAAATTACGTAAATGAAAATTAAAGCTCCCATTGCGTAAAATTTATTGTGTAATTACTTTAGCGTTATTTTCTATTTAAATATATTTTTTGCAGTAGCTAACACTTATTGATATAAAAAAAACAACATCAAATTCTAAATTCTTCTATCTTAAAATTAGTATATATGTCAAGTTTTCTATTTTTTAAAGGACCATTATTTGTTAATGTTGTTTACATGATTTGTTTGCAACTTTTTAGCTTTAAAGTCGCAATGGGTTCTTGGTTCGATTCCTAGCAGGGAAAATCTGGGAAATTTTATTTCCTTAATTGTCTTGCTTTGAAATGTTGGTAGGTTTTGTTTGTGGCTAGTTATCATTTTCCATTCTAATAAGTGCCTACAGCAAAAATTATGCTTTTAGGCATAATCAAAAATTGAAAACGTGCCGCTGTGCCTTCGTTTTTCAAATCTATGATATCTTCTCAAGTATCTACTTTTATGAAATCGTGTCAAGTAGCTGTGATCTACATAAAAAATACAACGTATGTAATATATTTATTGGATATGGAATAATACTAAATTGTATGAAATAGCTTTGTAAATAAAATATAATTTTTTTGTAACATGTAAAATATAATTAAGGGCAAATCGTAAAAAATGGATAAAATAAATCAAATGCTCTTTGTTAACATTTGAATAATTTTTGAGATTGCTTTCGTGACTCACTTAATCAATCAATCAGATTTATTTCAAAGTAAAGCTTAGACGATCAAGTTAATAGCCAAAATCTATTCATGTATGATTGCGTTGTTTCAAATTTCTACTATTAATTCACACACTCTATATATTAAAACAATGTCTTACTTTATATTTATATGTCTAATATATATCGTAGAATAAGAGAGAAGGAAGCATAAAGCACAGGGGCGTAGGATTCTCCGCCAGCATCGTCATTAGTGGCATCAAAAATTTTATTTTCATACCGTGGGCGTATTCATTTCTGTGTAATGAGTTTAAGAAGTGTATGCTAGATGGTGCTAGTAATTCTAATAAGAGAGATAACTCCTTACTTTAATATATTATTTGTTTGAATGAGGCTTAAGGTACTAAAGTACTTACCCAGCAATTTTGGTTAACTATTTTTTCGATACGTTGGTAGAAAAGGCTATAAAAGTGCACCCAATAAGTACCATTACTCAATAAAAATAGCAGATCTTTTTGTCTTCAATATGTATGTTTTCAGATATTATCTTTTGTGATGCTAGGCTGTAATTAGGTAAACACTTATATAACTACACGACATTATATGACAAAAAGGAGCTTAAATACCTTTAAAATATTTTCTTTATGTTTTAAATGCAAGAATGCATATACGGTGAATGCATCAGCATTTACGTTATTTCAGTATTCACTGTAAGTGAAGTGCATATTTGTATAGTCTTGTGGCGTATATTGTTACAAAACTAGTTTAAATACAAGCCGTCGCCCTAAAATTACCTTATAGAGTATAAATCTAATTTGCTATTGTTACAGTTGAAAACAGGACAAGATTGTTGAAGTGAAACTTCTTTAGGCGCATGAGGGTAAAATTTTTACGGATGAAACGCGTGATTAGCGTCACGAAGATGTGCAGCATTTTTTATGCTAATTCATTTGTGGGTCAGGTAGTTTTAATATTTACAAATAACATATGGCATTTAAATTTGACACTGGTCATTTAATAATTTAATATACTTTTTTTCATAAAATATAATATAAAAATATTTCATAAATTCTCTATTCTAAATTCCAATTTCAAAAACAAAATTTAATTAATAATTTCTAATATTGACAAAAACACGTGGCGTCATTTGAGATGTCAACAAATTATTAATATTAATTTTCGACACTTAATATTATAATGACAAATAAATTAATTGAATTCCTTATATTTTTCCCTCCCTCTAAGTAAAATTATTATTTAATTTTTTTTCAAATTTAATATTTATAAAAGAGAATTTATGAAATATTTTTATTTTATTTTTTATGAGAAATACTATCTTCAATTATTGAATGGGGCGACAAACTAAAATGCCTTTTTTTTTTTTTTTTTTTTTTTTATTGCTGATAGATTAGCGCTTGGACTGTGATCTCACCTGACGGTAAGTGA
>JACTOM010000070.1:5641942-5654880 GCA_015832385.1 Elymnias hypermnestra
GGCAATGATCCCAGCGTACAGTCTCCTACAAAGCGATCCAGGCCCTCCCACATTTGGCAGCAATCTTCCAAGCGCAGCGGCTGCATTGACGAGCCGCGGGGCTAACCAAGTGAAATGCGCTTGAAAGCCCCAGCGACCGTCTAGTAATAAGCCCAGATATTTCATCTGGGCCCCCACTTTTACCAATGTGCCACACACCGTTAAAGCCGCCCCTCGAGGGGGGCCCTTTCGAGGCCCATGGAATAGCAGTGCCTCCGTCTTAGTGGTGGAGACTTCCAGGCCAAGAAGCTGAATCCTTTCCACCACCAAGTTCGCTCCGACTTCCGCGAGCAATGCCGCTTCGGCGTACGTCTTACCTCGGGCCAGGACAAGGGTGTCATCTGCGTAGCATAGCACCCCCATCCCGGGAAGGAGTGGACATCGCAAGAGCCAATCAAACATGCCTAGCGTTATTTATAAATATTAAAACTAGGAAAGGAGTTGGCATAAAAAACGCTGCTGAACTTCGTGACGCTAATCACGCGTTTCGTCAGTAAAAATGTTACCCTCATGCACCTAAAGAAGTTTCACTTCTCAATAATTGCCCGAAGTTGGGTTAGTTGCGGGTATGCTTCACCCCCATGTCTCGGAGGATACGTTAAGCCGTCGGTCCTGCGTCTGATCCCTCCACTCGTATGGGGGTTGCTGTCACATGAGAGTGAAGGAATAGAGTGCACTTGTGTACCTGCTAATCCGCAGTGGAGCAGCGTGATGGGTCTATGCTCCCAATACTTTGTCATAAGAGTGAGGAGGCCTGTACCGAGCAGTGAGACGTTAATATGCTAGTACTGAAAGTAAAGCCAGGTACCTGCACCAGCACCTGCACCAGCCTGTAGGATAATGAACAGTACACCCTGGATAGCCAACTTTTTAAGTAGGGATGGATCGCCATAAGTTGCCGCGCCCGCCTAAGGAGATGTATCCGAACGAAATGCGAAGCTCGAGTTGTAATGGACAGATGATATATTTTGAAGAACCGTTGGACATTAGGGTGGGAAGGTTCTGCAGTTACCATTTGATAGATGACATCGACAGTTTGCCTAAACCCGATAGATACAATTCCTGTAAGATTGGCTGTAGGATCATAAGGAGAGACACATTACTGGCAGTGGACGTTGGTTGTCGGGCGGCGCGCCTCCGCGCTACCCCATAGGTAGCTCGATCCTTAGGATCATGGTAGTGACTCCCTCACGATGTGGTCAGTTGTACTCTAGAGCTAACCTGTCACGTCGCCGCTTGTGACAGTGCGTAGGACGGCGGGTTGTTTTTAGCGGGCAAGAGTCCCGCATAACCGGTGACGCCCCCGCGGCGTCCCGGTATCCTATGACGGATTTTTTTCCCGTCTTGTCAAAAAAACCTCGACCCTTCTAGGCCGGAAGAGTCCAGGTGGCTGGCTCGGGGCCCCAGACTAGTATGATGGTAGACGTGATACTATCAGAAAATACTGAGATAGACAAATTGAGATAAACGAAAAATAAAATTTAATTATCAACGACGTAATAAAGCAACCATTGAGTGCTTGGTTACTTTGATAATGATGACCTAATTTTGGGTTTTATATACGGTGGGGCAAAAGTCCCGTTACCATTTTGATTGCCTATAAGTTTGTTAAAAAAAAAGACAAGTAGGTTTGGTTTTTTTTTCATTGACATCATTTTTCATGACATCCTGCACATGTCAGGCTGAATTTATTCAATTTCGTGACTAATAATGTCTTTAAGGTGTTGAATCGTTTGGGGCTTATTCACTTAAATTTTTAATTTTAAAAAACCTTACAAGAAAACATCTGGTATTGTTAAATTCGGAGATCTGGCTGGCCATGCTTAATCGCCATTTCGCGAAATTAGTCTTTGAATAAATACTTTTACGTTCTTTAAATGTTATTTATAAATATTCAACTTTAAAAAAAAACATCTTTGAAATGAAATAATCTAAATAAGTTGATTCGATCAAAAGTTATTGCCGATCTGAAAAAAAGTGATAGTTTGAAACTAGCTATAACTATGACTTTTTTTGAGGAGATGGTGGCGAAATGAGTATAATTCTCTCCAATTGTATTAACGAACTATCTTGATCTAGTTTTACATTTAGGTTGCAAGGGCTGGGACCTAAATGTACCGCTTACCCGGGCCTCCTCTTCAGCGGTTGTCGCAGCAAGCCAGATCCGTGGGGGGCCCGTGCAGGCTGGGGCCCGGATGGCAAATGCCACCCTGACTATAAGGCTAATCTGACACCGTGGTTAAAGGGTTTTTTTATTTCTTGAGAAATAGTTTAAGCTAAATTGCATAGGAATTGTTTTTAATTTTGGTATATAACTCGATTCCTTAATTAACATTAGCTTGGTATATGTTATAAGTATATTTGTTCATGATAGGTCTACGCGAGGTATATAAAATTGAATAAATGAGAGATACATTCTATATGAAATCTTTATACTTCGCATAGTATATTCTAATTTGCAATTTCTTTACTTATTAATGAGTATCTTAAGCTATACACATTTAAATATTTGTATTTATAAATAGAACTCTTAATGAAAACCACGAGTTTCATAACGAGTCGGTATAAATTTTGAACTTCCCAGACAAACAGTTATTACGCGAGATTGCCTTGATATAAGAAAATATAGTCAGAACAAATTAAATATTCAATTAGTCCCGTCTTTGACTTGAATGTTTAATGTGCTTGAAGTAATTTAACCGAGAAAGTTTTTATTTGCTTCTTAATAGCATACGTTTTACGTTATGAATAATGAAATAAATAGCGATGTTTAATAGTCGACCATTTTAATGTTTTTTACTTTTAAAATAGCCAAACTTTACTGATCTCTGTCATCATCCCCAATTATTAATATTTTTCTAAATAAAATTATTTTATAGAAAACAGTTTAGCTTTTATTTATAATTTTACTCGATGATTTTTGAAGTGAAAACATCGTTAGGTGCGCTGTGCATTTTATTTTGTTGGTATTAAATGAAACTCAGTTCAGCTATATAATAATAATAACAATAATAATAATCTTTATTTCTCAGGTTAATACCCAGTACAGTCACACACAATACAGTCACAGTTAAATGAAATAAATAAAATACAAGATATTTGAATAACTAAATTTTAATAAAAATAAAATACTAAGTAAATTAAAAATTAATAATTGGAAACTAAATCTATTTATTTGGACTATAATATAATAATAATTCATTTATTTTAGACGACAAAAATCCATAG
Organism: Elymnias hypermnestra; assembly: GCA_015832385.1. Lineage (NCBI taxonomy): Eukaryota > Metazoa > Arthropoda > Insecta > Lepidoptera > Nymphalidae > Elymnias > Elymnias hypermnestra. The sequence continues at coordinate 5,645,210 of JACTOM010000070.1, forward strand.
AGTATAGGTAAAAAATTAATAATATTAAACTTAAAACAAATCATTTCAATTAAAATTAAAAATCCAAATTAAAATTTGAGATTAAATTTAAGAAATAAAATGTTAGTGAAAGGAAGAAAAGTTTCTTTAAGTTAAGAAATAAAATGTTACAGAAGGAAAGAAAGAAAGAAAACACAAAGGCTGTGTAACGCTTTTTAGAGAATAGTTGGATCTCGATCATCGATTAAGGCGTGCAGAGACTAATAGTCAAGCGCCTAAACTATCTTTTATTCATTACGTTAACATTTTTGAAGCGAAACTTCTATAGGCGCATGAGTGTAAAATTTTTACGGATGTAACGCGTGATTAATGTCAGAAGATGTGCAGTGTTTTTTATGCTAATTCGTTTGACAGTTTGACTACCCAACTGTCAAACGAATTAGATAACAGGTAGTTTTAATATTTACAAATAACATGTGTCGTTTAATATATAAAATATTTTGCATAATATATTAAATAAAAATATTTCATAAATTAATACATAAAATAATAAAAATTTTATTATTAATTTGTAATATTGACAAAAACACGTGTCATTTTTAAGAACCATTCGTCATTTGAAATTATCTCTTATAATTTTCGACACTTTTAATATTTTAATGACAATTAAATTCATAACATATCTTCCTTTTTCTCTCCCTCTAAGTCTCGGAAATCTAAAGTTTTAGATTTGTATAAATATAAACAAGACTTAAAAATTAATCAGCTACAGAAGTTTCACTTCTGACATATGTACTTTGTACGCACTCACTTTTAATTTATTGCGTTATAAAACATTACTGATAATAGATTATCAATTATTTTTTGTTACACAATTGTTACTATATATAATGTAAATGTCTTTTATGAAAGGAGAACAACCATATCATACTAGCTACTTTGTATTATTGATAGTACCTTTTTGAAATTTTCATTTTCGTCGTATAATCTTAAGCCATACACCAAGGGTTTTTATTTAATATGGGTTAACACTTGACTGCAAGGTTTTAATAACTCAGTTCCGGGTGTAATAATGATAATAATGTTAATATAAATAAATTTAATAATTCATAAAACTAACCTGTGAAGATATAAATATGAATAAAATAATAGGTTAAAACGTATTTTATTGAACATTTCGAGTGTAGCATATTATATTTATTATTTGAGTTCATCCCTTTACTTTTTGACGAAGAGAACCTTGTTAGGAAACTTGAATATACTGGGAGAAATTCTGAAGAGGGTCAGGTATATCAATCAGCAAAACACCCTTATTGCTATAGCTCAAAATAATCTGTTATATGATTGTGTAAGCCCGTGTCTATTTGGACACTGCGTAATGGTTTGTTACAATAATCTTTAATATTTAGTATATTGGGGGAAAAAATGCTAGTGTGCATTTTCCTATTTTATAATAATTCTACCAGACTAGCCAGACTAATAGCCAGACTGGTTGTGCATGCAGGAGTGTTGGTGCCAACACTTATGTATCGTATTGAAAGTTGGTTATGGCAAAAGAATCACAAAAGTAAAATAAATGCGGTAGAGATGAGAGCGTTGAGAAGTATGAGTGGATTGAAACTGGGTAACAAAGTAAGAAATAGTGTGATGAGAGAAAGTTGTGGTATAAAAAAAGATGAAGTGACTAAAATTAAGAAAGGCATGGTTAGATGGTTTGGGTACGTAGAGGGCATGAATGAAAATAGGCTGACTAAAAGGATTTATGAGTCAAGAGTGAATGGGAAAGTTGAAAGGGGAAGACCGAGGCGAACGTTCCAGGACCAAATCCAGGACATTTTAAATAAGGTCATGAGTCATTTAAACCGACCAACTTGTATGATAGGCTTAATGAGAGTGAAACAAGCGAAGGAGATATGCAATGATCGTGGTAAGTGGAAGGACGTGGTCTCTGCCCACCAATTCTTATAATTTCTATTGTTTAACATTAACTGTGAACAGTTTAAATTTTAGTTCGGCTGGTAGCTTATGATGCGCGATTATTTAGTTTTTAAGTTATATATTTTATGTTATAAGTAAAATAGAAATTTGAATGGCAAATAAGGAACATTTCTTAAATAGGGTATCCGTATTTTAAAATAGCTTTCAGCTATCACTTGCGTAAATGATAGCCGGTCGTGCGAAGGATGGATCACGGCGGTTTCCATGTCGTAACATAATGGAGCTGACAAGGGTACCTATCAAAATAATTGGAGGTTCCAGGGACCAGGATATATGATTAACGACTCTTCTAACGAAATGTTTCAGCCCCCAGGCAACCTTTTAAATATGATCCTGATATATATTGAAGTTATATTCTATTATATAGATCATTATATATTCGTTATACACTTTGAAACTAGTTGATGTGCTTCAAACTGGTTTCATGAGAAAGAAATAATGCTAAGATGGTTTGAGACCACTAAACTCACTCACTATTTCAGTCTCTCAGACATCACGATATCTTCAAAACTATTGGTTTGAAATTTATCAAAATAACTCTTTTCGTAATATAGGCGATCATTAAGTACGGATTTTCCCGGTATAAAGTAATAAAGTGCAAATTGACTCTTTGACGTTAGGAACATACCAACATTGCTTAGACAACAGGGAGTACTTGTAATTTATTATGAACTTTATTGAATAGCAATAAAGGGCACATTGATTCTACATTTTAGTTAGTTTTTAGGGTTCTCCCCTGCAATTATTCGAACTTTTCTCGCCGTAAAAACCATCATTGGACTTCAACAAACATTTAAAAAAAGAATTGTCGAGATTGACCCAGGCGTTGTTGAGGTATGCGCTTACCAACATATTTTGCGATTCATTTTTATAGATTACCTAGATACACAAACAAGTGCAATTGTTCACTACAATATTTTACCATAATATAACCTATGAAAGGGGAATTGGCTAGTAAAAAGGGTAAAATTATGAACTTTTAAATATACGTGAAATTTCATAAGAATATTCCTTGCCGAGTATAGGTCAGCTAAAACGGATTTTCTGAAATTCCACCCGCAAGGGAGTGATAACTATTGACTCATCACGATATCACTGGAACCATAAGGCGTAGAGACTTGAAATTTGGTAGGAATATTCCTTTTGCCTAAATTAATGATAATGCTAACCAAAAAATACTCTACGCAGACGAAGTCGATGGTTCAGCTTGTGATTATATATAAAAATTTACAATAATAAATCAAAACTCGACTAATTTTGTTATTTTTGTGAATTATTAAATAAAATTTATACGGAACAGGTGATTTAAACACTTGTCAGTTTGACAGCCAACCACACAAAGATTATTCTGATACGTTCTTTTAAACGCGTGAAACATAATTACAGCTTGTTTTATTTTTAATTATTTTACATAATTCATCTGTATGTATATAGCTTTTGATAAAATTAAACTAAATAACATATTATAGCAGTAATTATATAATAATAGGTGTATCCTACTCTCTGTCATTTTAATTGAAATAAATGATAAATTGATCCCTCTGTTACGTTTAGGGCTTGTTACAACAGGTCCAGATATCTCAAATTATCTTCCTTCAATGGCATCTAAAATATTATAAAACAGGAGCAGAAGTTAACACTGCTTTTGTTAAGTGGAGCGGCAGCGGAGAGAATAGCACCGTCCATGTGAGCGGGGGGTTGAATTGAATGAGTGGACTGTATAGCGGTTTAGAAGAAGAAAGAAAAAGAATGAATTTAAAATTGAGTGAGATGTCCGCGTAAGGGGTGATATTGATGAAAGGGGAAAGGAACCGCTTGCACGTACCTGGAGTGTCGGGATCTCCTTCTCGAAGTAGGGCTGTGCACGGGCCCGACAAGCATTTGACGAATGACTTCGGCTTGGGGAGGCGAGGAACGCACGTCAACGCATTGTCAGTGCGATTCTGACGTATTTCGAAGCATGGATTGAGAGGAAATCGGGTAGAGTCACCTTTAGACTGACACAGGTACCGACTGGACATGGACATAGACAGTCCAAAAGTGGCGTCCAAAGGTACCGACTGGACATGGACATAGACAGTCCAAAAGTGGCGTCCAAAGGTACCGACTGGACATGGACATGGACAGTCCAAAAGAGGCCTCACTATTAAGAATAATACGAAGATGTACTTCTTTAAGGCTCCAGCATGATATCTGGACATGTTCTACGAATGTTTATGATGATTTTTTTATATTTTGTTATTTGTTTTGGATTGAAATTTTTGCCTTTATTTAATTAATTATATATACAACAAAAAACTGAAAAACTCTGTTGCATTTCTGCCACTTTTTCTGTTTTAAATATAATTAAATAAAAGCGAAAACTTCATAAAGTATTTTTGGGAATATTGTCTACAGGACACGTCAGCCTCAACGTCCAATTCAATAACAAAAAAGTTATAGAATGAAATTATTACACCGCTCTTAAATTTGTTATCAGTAGATTCGAAATAAACTATTTCATATGACAGTGGCGAGATAAGTGGAAAATTGTCGGTCCGCAAACAGCCTGAGCGTTTCCTTTCAGGAAAATCAACCAGCAGTAACTTATCTCTTTGAAAGCGTACTTTTATATACTTTTTAAATATTTTATACATGTATGAAAGGAAAATAAATGGACAGAGATATTCAGTAAATAAAAATTAATCTGGCGAACAGGATCTGCAATCAATGTTGTTACACATAATATTATATTTTATGTACAATAAAGGTGAAAATATTTTGTTTCATAATAGTGGCATGCTCGTTTGGCTAACAGAGTTTTCATGTTCGATTCCTAAAAGGGATAATTTAGAAAATTGTCTAATTTGTCGAGATCTTCGGTCATGGCTAGTTCCAACTTATCAGGGAAAACGTGAAACTAAGCTCACAATTTGCGTTCCATTGCTATGAAGAACTCATTAGGAGGTAAATTACCTCTTTACTAGGATACAAATGCAGAATGCAGCGAAATATCTCTTCAGGTGAGATTTGTTTGACTGAAAGGACTTATTATGTATATAAGAGATATCCAGGTATCTATTGACTCATCACGATATCTCTGGAACCATAAAGCGTAGAGACTTGAAATTTGGTAGGAATATTGCAGAATTGTGGTCAGCAAAGAAACGATTTTGCGATGTTGTGGAGGTGTTAATTAAAAAATGCTACCCAAAATCATTCCACGCAGATGAAGTCGGGCGTTCACCTAGTTATATATAATAGAGATATATCTACATTAAGGAAGTGGAGTTTTTGCGTGAATAGCTGAAGGTTATTGTGAGTTATAAATTTAAGATAAACAATTTTATGTCAATTTTAAATGTTATGATGGTTAACTGTATTGTAGGTATTCTGTAAAGTAAGAATAAAAAAAAAACTAAAATAAAATTAATAATTTCTAATATAAACAAATAACCTCTATAGTTAAATTCGTATAAAATCAAAACAACACTAATTTTCAATTTTAATAAATATGATAAACGTTTGTAAGTATCTCCAGATTTATAAAGATGTTATAAGGACGTAGGATTAATTATAATATTATTTAAATACTGCCATTTAATTTTAAAACATGGAGAGGTTTGCGAAAATTCAATATTTGTATTATATTCTTAAAGAATTGCGGTCCGTGAAAGAAAATTTCCATCTCGTATGCAATTTATTTTCAACTTGAGCGATGGCACCAAATAAATAAATACGTGTTTATATTTCGTGTCAAATAATATAAAATTGAAGGAATTTAAGCTTTAAATTTTAAGAAATACATGTATCTCCATTCCTAAGTCTAGTGCAAATATATGTGACCGTAAAAATTGTATATGATTCTCTGTTTCGTTTTAAATAAGCAGTAATGACAGTCCGACTTCTTTGAAGACACGGCTATGAAAATAGGAAGTAAATCGAAATTAAGAAGAAAGCGCTGCATAATGTCTTTTAAATTCAATTAAAAAAAATATATAAGGTGTTAAAGTTGATGTAATATAAGTAACGATATATAACAAACTTGTTGTAAATTCTAGTAGGTTGCATAAAATTAACAACTCATTTAAGGGTAACTGCATACGTTTCTATAATAAACTCCCACAAGATGTTTTAGAGATGTTAATTAATAAATTCAAAGCCTTTGTTAAAAGAAAGTTTATAGAAAAATCGTATTATAAGTTGCAAGTGTACTTAGACGATAGAAACGCGTGGGAGTGAACGAACTGCTCTAATTTGAATTGAAATACATTAAACTAATATCATATTGTAATGATGATGATAACAAAAAAACAAAATACCCGACTGAGTTTGTTGTGGGCTCTTCTCGGATCGGGCGCGAAGGAACCCTCATAACTTTAGATTTTAAGTCGTTGTGGAGTATCATCATCAGACGTGCATTAGAATTAAAAGTGTGAAAAAGAAAAAAAAATATTATTTGACGATTCAAAAGTGCTGTAATATGTCTACTTGAATAAAGATATTTTGATTTGATATGATTTTGATATCTATATCACTTAACCTAAAGGCAGTATTTACAAATTTCAACTGGTTACAATTCCTGGTAGATGACCTGGTACAGCCGATCTTTTAATTAATTACAAATAATAAAGATCTCTAGATTTTGGCTGATACATATGTACTCGTAGTTAGTAACGTTATTTTATTACTGATTTTTGTGTATGAGGGCCTGAGTGTATATAAATGAAAAAAAGACATTTAGTTTGTTTAATGAAAATCCTAGACTGTATATAAAATCCATTATTGTAATACTACATCGATGAATTGAAATTCGTAATTCGCAGACTTTGTAATTTACATTAACCATGAATTATATCTGATTTATATTAATTCATATTTTAGGATTATACTATAGTAAACATTATTTCGCACTCACCAGCAAAACTCCATTAAAATGGTTAATGATTATCAAATACCATAAATTTGATTTTATTTCTACATAAACTCTTCTATTACGCTTTTAAATATTCGTTTATTATTACAAAGCACGTTTGCCTTCTAAAATAAACATACATAAAGGGATTCCCACCGACATACTTGACATTAATTTACTCTTTAATGAAAATCTACAAGTGGACTTAGAAGTAATAATAGACTTTTTAAATTCATTTTTTATAGATTTTATTTAATTTCGAATGGTCGTTGAATTTCGTTTAGGTTATCAAAGCCAGAGTTTGGAAATAAAAACTTCGTGGGTTCTTTTAAAAAGTAATAATTGTTATGCGAAATATCAGAAAATGTAGTAACTGTTCTCGTAAAAAAATCTACATAAAATGGCGCGGAGATTCTATCGTTTCTTAGATCATACAAAGCAAAATTTTAATTAAGGACCTAGCAGGATCCCGAATGGTTAGGAAGCCTTTCCCTGGAGGGTATAATTGGCGTAATGCTCACCAATGGGGAGTGAAGGGAGTGGATGGCAGTGACCTCCTTCTGCGAATCAGTTATTTTGCTGCCGCTATCGTTGGCACAGTGGTGCAAGTACTCGCCTTGCTAGTAGAGACCCCGGGATCGATCCCCGGTAGGGCGAATTTAGAAAATTGTATTTTCTAATTTGTCTGAGTTTGGACTGGTGGGAGGTTTCGGCCGCGGCTAGTTATCACCCCACCAGCAAAAACGTATCGCCAAACAGATAGAATTGTGTTCCGATGCTGTGTAGGTATGAGGTATATCGCTTCTTACCTTCTACCTTAGACTGTATCATCAGTTATCATCACAGTCAAGCGTTAAACTATCAGCAATATAAAAAAGCACATGAGAGGGAGGACGCCGTAGACGCTCCTTTTTTACGGCGCTGGAGACTGGGAGGTAGGAGGCATAGAATTACGCTTTTCCTGACTCCCAGAGGAATCTTCCGGAGTACCAGGGTAGAATGCGTCTACCAGTCCTCTGGTGTTCCACAAAAGGATGTGGACGGTATCGCTGGGGTTAGTGGGTATTCTGGCTTCCCAGAGAGTCCCACTCTCCCGACACAATTTTAACTCTGATCAGGGTGCGTAAAGGCATTTCCCATGGTGAAAAAAAGGATCCAGAATGGTTTATATTTTTTTGTGGCACAAAAAGTTACATTTTGTGGTAAACACAAAATGTAATTTATTGGTTTTTATTGATTGATTTGAATTTTTTGTTTAGATTTCCTGCGGCTCATCTATATTTAACTTTTTTGAACTGTTTTCCTATTCCACCAAAGCGGCGATATACATTAAACCTATTCAGTATACAAAGTTTTATGAGTTTATTTGTATGTACCTAAAACCCAATACAATTTTAATGCCAGATTCAGGTAATTAGAATACTAATTCTGTTCCAAGAATTATTATGCTGATTTAGTGTAAAATATTATTCTATAACATTTTGCCAAGTCTATCATATTTATTCCCACTCAAAAAAAAATACGCTTGTCTACTCGTATATCTATTAAGTATGGTTTTCTTTTGGCACCAAATGTTATATATTATTATATTATTATTATATATTATTTGGTATTCAGTAGTAGTTAAGTAGTATTGAAATATAGTAGAAAACATGCCATATAAAAAGAAATACATTGACACACACACATATTTATATCTGTCAGTTAATATATGTATGTTACAACCAAATTTATCAATTTTTGATGACAGATAAGATTTAACGAGAAGACCTGAAAAATACATAAGACTAAGGCTTTTTTTTTTTTTTTTTTTTTTTTTTCTAATTGATTAATTCTGTATAATAATCAACTTTAAAAAGTTTTAATTTAAACTAATAACATCAGTTACATACAAAAATATAAAAAAATAACAAATAAAATTAAATTAAATCAAATAATAAGCCGCATCCAGATTGCAGTCCATAGGGTGTGTTCCTAAAATACTGGCAACATTACCTCTTTGGATAGCTAAGCTGATCCTTTGCCCGAGGTAAGCGCCAGCTTTGAGGTCACTTGTGGAATCCAGTAACCGCTTAGAAAGATGTTTAAAAAATATTTTGGCTTCAGAGCCCCACGGTCCCATAGTTTCCACGCCAAATGGCAGAAATATGTGATCTTGTGTAATAGATCCATATTTCTGCAATTTTTTAATTTCGGCGTCAGTCGCCACAATACCAGGCAACGATGAAGATAATTTTAAATGTGAAGGCGCCATGGTATCAACACAAGTCGCATCCCATACCAGGCACCTTCCATTCTTCCATGGAATTAAAGTAATTCCGTCAGGTCTCTTGCCATCGCTACGTACAACACCGTTCGGCTCTAATTGAGCCGGTACGTTAGCAGTGGCAAGAGCTCTACGAATAATATCATTCAAAGCTGCATGTCTTGAAAGGCGACCGGCACTGCGCTGACAAGATAGACCGTGGTGTCCTAAGCGGTCGACTTGGACTCCGCAAGGACAGCAATGAGGATGAACTAATGGCAAACCTAAACGTAAACCTATACTAATACAAAAAGAATTGTTGTCTAATAACGTTCCTAAATTAGGCGATGGAAGAGCTTGCAACCAAAAACCTGATTCCCTAGTCGAAACAGCAAGAAGACGAGCACGCTCTGTAGGATTCTTAGACTCGTTTAGAAGTCGGTTATATTCAAGTTTACAGAGCGGCTCGTCCCACAGCCTTTGTGAAGCCAAAGAAACAGGAAGGGATTCACCTGGACATGCATCCACCCAAGCTGCTTTGGCTTCTGTACAATA
>JACTOM010000070.1:5659297-5780570 GCA_015832385.1 Elymnias hypermnestra
TCCACTCCATGTCCATAGAATCGGTTTGGGTGGAAGGCTTCTGGTGAGATGTAGTCGACTCCTGATCAACGCGAGCCCGCTTTGCTGTCGAAGAGCATGGTGAGGGCGCAGTTGTATCTGTCGGTACAGGTTTAGCCGACTGGGGCCTGGAAGCAACCACCGACGTCTGCGGATGTGGCGCCTTAGGCGGAGGCATAGTAGCCTTATCAGCAGCCAAAGTAGGGCGTATTACTTTCGCTGGGAGTAGGCGATCCTCTATTCCAGCGAGACGGGCGTCGATTATTTCCCCCATTGTGACGACAACTGACGCTTTAATGTCGTCGACTAGATCCTTATGTGAGATCAGTGGAGATGCTGAAACTGCTCCATTAGCCTGATCTTTTAAGGCTGCACGAATATTGGTAAATTCTCGGCGGTGTGCCTTTAACTCTGCCTTGAGATTTTCGACTTCGCGTCGAAGTCTCCCATTATCCGCTCTGAGGCGAGCCGTTTCCTCAACCTCCGTGAGCGAAGCTAGGTCGTCTATAATTTCACGCAATTTTGAGGCCGATTCCTTCAGAACTGAGGAGCCAGAACTCTGTGCAACTTTAAAAATGTTAGACAACTTTTGTCCCGCACATGCACGCAATGTTTGTGAGTCTAAGACAGATGGGCTCGCCCGTTCTGCTACGGTCTCAGCGGCAGAAGTACCTTCCGAGTCCGCACTCACATCCCTCGATGTCTCACGTGAGACTTTATTGTGAAGATAGCGGTTAAATGCCGCCTCTTCCTCTTCTTCCTTCCGTTGGCGAAGCTCAGCTCTCGCCTTAGAAAGAATTCCGCCTCTGCCCCTTCTAGTATTAGGTCGCCCCCTAGATGCGGAGCTAGCCCTACTTGTAGACGCGGATGCGTCTGAGTCTGACATGGGATTCATGTCTCGACAAACTGCCCTAGTCGAACACAATTCCCCCGACCCATCCAAATCGACCTGGTCGTTCGCAGATCTTTTCCTCGAAGCGACCTTTGATCGAGTGGTCATACCTCCTTTACTTAAATCGGCACTCGCCCCCCCAGATACGACGGGGTGACTGTTCCGACACAGAGCCATCGGGACGGAAAGGCATTCCTCAACTGCAGAGCAGCAGGGATCCTCCAGGCTAGTGTCCATTATTGTCGCCTCATCCATTCACCATAACTTATACATTATCTATAAAAAGTATGAGTACAACAAATCAATAATCCAACAACAACAACAACTTATCTAGACAACAAGACAACTGAATAACGAACAGACAGCTTAACAACCAACGAACCAACGATAAAAACCATCAACGCGATTAAAAAACTGGCTTACTAAGGCCACAAGACTAACTTAACTCGAACGAAATAACTGAAAACAGATTGTATAAAGGTTAACACGCTGTATTTATTAACACAATTAATTCAAACTAAGCGTTTATATGCCAATAATTGAATTGAAATATTGTCAAATGACGCGACTATAATATTTTCACAATAAAGCCTCACCAAACAATTATATTCCCGTGTGGGCCAATTAACCTAATTTACCTATTTAACAAATGTAATGGTGATTGTTTTACATTGGAACTTTATTTAAAACAATATATATATAAGTTTTCTGATCATTTGGTTATTGCAAATTGTAAAGGCTGAAAAAATAATTGGTTCTTTTACTTTTTAGCTTATATTTCTTTTATGTGTAAATCGCTGCTTTGTAAGAGCAGTGACTCAATTTAAAAAAATAATGACAATGATATTTTGTGATGATATATTATGATTAATGGCAATATTTTGATAGATGGGGAACAAGTCGAAGAGGTGAAAGAATTTGTTTTCTTGGGATCTAAATTTACAAAAGATGAAATATGTGATAGTGATATTAAAAGAAGAATGGATGAAGGGAATATGATAAATAGTGCTCTACACGCCTTTATGAATAGCCAAATGGTGTCTCAAAGGGGCAGACTGGCTGTGTATGCAGGAGTGTTGGTGCCAACACTTATGTATGTTAGTGAAAGTTGGGTATGTCAGAAGAATCACAAAAGTAAAATAAATGCGGTAGACATGAGAGTGTTGAGAAGTATGAGTGGACTGAAACTGAGTGAAAAAGTAAGAAATAGTGTGATAAGAGAACATTGTGGTATAGAAGAAGATGTACTAACTAAAATTGAGAAAGGTATGCTTTGATGGTTTGGACAAGCAGAGAGAATGAATGAAAGTAGACTGACCAAAAGGATTTATGAGTCAAGAGTGAATTGAAAAGTTGGAAGGGGAAGATCAAGGCGAACGTTCCTGGATCAAAAAAAGGACATTTTGAATAAGGGTCAGGTCAAGAGTAATCTAAACCGACGAACTTGTATTAAAGGTTAATGAGAATGAAAGAAGCGAAGAAGATGTGCAAGGATCGTGGCAAGAGGAAGGAAGCGGTCTCTGCCTACACCTCTGCCTTGTGATGACACGTGTCATTTTTACGATGCATGTGTTTCAGAGACAGCATTTTTGCCGAACAGAGTATAAGTTTTTAACACAGTAGTCTATTATAGATCCAGCTGTGTCTTTAAGTAAGAGTTTGAAATTTTTTAATGTGTAATTATTCATCAAGAGTAGCAAATTATGTACACTAGCTGTTCCTCGTCGTGTCACAGTCTTAATTCCCCATCCCGCGGCAATATGGGCCTATTGTTCACCAATAACTGTGCAGTATTGCCTATCAAATGTACCCAGTTTGTGTTATAACGTTTAGACGGTTTAAAAGCCTACAACAGACACAGATAGAGATATTTATTTATATATATATATATNTGATAAGAGAACATTGTGGTATAGAAGAAGATGTACTAACTAAAATTGAGAAAGGTATGCTTTGATGGTTTGGATACGTAGAGAGAATGAATGAAAGTAGACTGATCAAAAGGATTTATGAGTCAAGAGTGAATTGGAAAGTTGGAAGGGGAAGATCAAGGCGAACGTTCCTGGACCAAATCCAGGACATTTTAAATAAGGGTCAGGTCAAAAGTAATCTTAACCGACGAACTTGTATTAAATGTTTAATGAGAATGAAAGAAGCGAAGACGATATGCAAGGATCGTGGCAAGAGGAAGAACGCGGTAACTGCCTACACCTTTGCCTTGTGATGACACGTGTCATTTTTACGAAGTATGTGTTTCAGACACAGCATTTTTGCCAAACAGAGTATAAGTTTATAACACAGTAGTCTATTATAGATGCAGCTGTGTCTTTAACTAAGAGTTTGAAATTTTTTAATGTGTAATTATTCATCAAGAGTAGCAAATTATGTACACTAGCTGTGTCCCCGTGGTGTCACAGTCTTAATTCCCCATCCCGCGGCAATATGGGCCTATTTGTAGTTAGTTACCGTCTATATTGTGAATGGAGTCATAATTTCATATCAAATGAATGTACGGTTTCGGGTATTTTGTGAAGATTGAGTAGTCGTTTTACTTATTTATTTTTCGCTTATTATGTTCACCAATAACTGTGCAGTATTGCCTATCAAATGTAACCAGTTTGTGTTATAACGTTTAGATGGTTTAAAAGCCTACAACAGACACAGATAGAAATATTTTTTGTGGTTTATGTATATATATATATATATATATATATATATATATATATTTATATATATATAGGTAGCCCAGCTATAAGTTACTAACAAATTCTTTTTATTTCGCTATCTCGATCTGAGAGTAGCAATGTTGAATACTGAAGTTCGTATAGTGAGTGATTAAACCGCAAACCCAGAGAGTTGGGTAAAAAGAGCTGGGCGATGTATTAGCAATATCGCTTTTAACCGGTAAGTTATTGGTACCGCAAATTACTGCCAACAGGATTCCGTTATATATCTAGGTGATCCATATAATTTACTCATTTATTGCTTTATTGCTGAAAAAAATATGATAATGAAAAAAATTACGTTGATATTTTTATAGTTAAATGACCCAGTCAGACTTTGATTTTATAATCGACTAATTTTGTTTGTGTCTTAAAAGGATTTATCAGCGATAATATTTTTCTAGTTAACTGCCTCATTTGTCTGATGGTTAGCATATTCGGCCAAAGACATGAGAATCTGGGATTCGAGTCCCGGGCTCGGCAAATTAAAAAATAGACATTGAATTTTTTATTAAGGTTTTGTCAATATTTGCCAAAAGTTGGAAAGTTGGCGGTGTGATCCACCCCCGTGCAAGGAAGAGCTTGTTAAGCCGGAAGTCCTGCGCCTGATCCTCGCCGGTCGTGTCGGATTTCCATCATCGGGCTAAAGGAATGAAAGAAAGAGAGTGCACTTGTGTACTATGCCTGCCAACCCGCGGTGGAGCAGCGTGGTGGGTCTAGAAACCCTCCGTCATACGAGTGAGGAGGCCTGTGCCCAGCAGTAAGACGTTAATGAGTTGCTACTAAATTTATAGTTACGATAATTTTAAAGTTTTTTGAGCATGCTTGAGTAAAGAATATTTTGATTTTAATTATTACATTGATTTTAACATTGACTTACTTTGACATTCGTTTGGATTTTGATTTTGTGTCAATTTTTGCTTCAGGGCGTCAATTATGTTGAATACCTCTACGAAATTATTCAGTAAAGGAAATTATCCTGAATAAACTTATATATCATGGAAAGTCTAAGTGTCATTGTCTTATATATATAACAGGCTAATGTAATTTTAGTTATTTCAACTATGCCATTAGGTTTATATATATATATATATATATATATATATAATTTATGTACTGTTTTGTTAAATTTGTATTGTTGCAGACCAGAAAAAAACTAAATGAACTAATAAGAGTATGTTTGCTAAATTTTCTTTCCCATAGTCTAGAAAACTGACTATATTAATGTATTGAATATACAATTCTATACACGAGCGAAGGTATAAAGGAAGGGTAGCTTTTATAATAACTTTAGTATATTCAAGCTTGAATATTGTAAATCCGATGTCCCCGAATTCTTCATTCGCTTGTGTAGTAGTCATTCAGATGTGAAGGGTTCTTTAGAAGCTATGTAAACAAGGTTTTGAATAAGAAAATGGATTTTTCGGTTTTCACTTCACATGAAAGGAGAATTGTGGTTTTATTTAATTTTTATATTTTTACTGTCTGTCGTAGAATAAAAGTGAAAAAAATCTTATTTTATTTTCAGAGGAGAAAATCTTTTTTCTTTAAGAGGTAGGAAACTAAACCAATTAACATTTACTTTCATAATTCGACATTTGTTGTTTTTAAATACACATATCAAGTGGTTCCGGTTTTACATTAATTTTTTTCTAGATGTAAAAGCGTGTTTATAAAGCTAGTAAATATTGGTTGAGTTTGTCCAATAAAAAACTATTTTTACTTTAGCATTACGCAAGACAATTTTTTTATGTAAACGTTTCGTGTACCTAAGTAATACCTATCAATCTCACTGGTGGGCATGGACGTTGTCACTTGAAAGGGAGGGATCCACTATGCTACTCCAATCGCGGCAGACAAGGAACGAATGCGAAATTTGAACTCCTGGTGTCTGATTCCTGGATGAAAAGGCCGAGTTCCACACCCCTGACCTATAGTCGGGTTTAGTGCACAAAAACATTTTCCAACGAAAAAAATGCGGTATACAACTATGTCAAACTTGCTACCGGGATATGCAGGTTTTCTTACGATTTTTTCTTAAAATGAAATGCACATTGATAAATTGTAAACATAGATTAGGCCCAAAAATCGACTTTCTGAATAAAAATCCACGCACCTGGCAATCTGTGTAGAAAAAATTAATGCGTTGTACACATCATAAGATAGCCAGAGATATCTAAATTATCATAAAATTCTGTTAAAAAATATTTAGGTAAGCCTAAACTTGCAGAGCGGCGAAGCGTGTGCTTTTAAAGAGCCATTTCGGAAAGATAATGCAATTTGTTACAAGCCGTTCGCTTAAGCCCTACCTATTAAGGCCGAAATTTCTTAGTACGCCACGTGGATTTAAATGATTTTTAACTAACAACCGAAACAAAATTTTAGGAACTCCCCTGAATTATGAGAAACCAATATTTGCTCCCGCACAATGTTTTGTGTTTTAGGTATCGAAAATTAAATAATTTTAAGTTATGTTCGAACGTTGTCGTAAAAGCCCTAATAACCTAATAACGAGACGTGTGTATTCTAGTTCAGAGAAATTCGGGCTTTTAATCCTGGGCAGATACCAATGAATTTCTCCCTATAAAATGAAATTTATATACATGTTTCATAGTTCGTTCCAATTGTTCTTTGCGCTTTTCGATGAGAGAAACCTTTGTGAGAAAACCTGTATATCCCGGAAATAAATCTAATATATTTGTAGACTGCCAATCTGTAGTGGTGCACCATAGTGGGTCTACACAGTATAAACCTTCCCTCTTATGAATGAGGAGGCCAGTGCCCAGCAGTGGGACGTTAACACGTTGGTTTACGTTATGTTCCTACTTAAGAACTGTACTTATATTTTGGAAGATAAGTGAGACCTACAAATAAACACAATTTTAGGTGTAAAAGAGTTTAAGTATGTGGCTATAAAACTCATCAAGTAATCGAAAATATGAAAAGTAACCATAGGAAATAAAATTTGTTTCGGAAGATGGAAGATATTTAAATTTTATTCGAGGTATAGTATAAGACGAATAGTCATACAATTCAAAGACTTAGGTAGAATCCAGAGTAATCTTTCTTTCTTGTGCTAAGAACTCATATTGAAATCGTCAATGAAATGTCATTACTTAAGTGTTTTGTTAAATTATTAATTGGCTCTCATGTAATATTAGGTGTTTGGAATTGTGTTACTATTTTTCCAATATATAAAATATGATTTATAAAAACCGCGGTATCATAAAATTATGTGTAAATAATAAAAAAAACAAGCGTGCTGAGAGATTTCAAAACAACTGCCATCGGCGGCTAGTATAACGTAGTTTGGTCCATATACGTTGTCCAATAGAAATTTTGCGGCGAGAGCCACATTCCGTGGGTGTCGCATTCATTAAATTTTTTCACCGCTTTTCATACCGTATTTTTAGACTGTAAGAGGCGTTTTTCACATCGAAAAATGATACAGAAAAACTCAAATTTTGGGTAAGTCTTATGGTTGAAGGGAATAATATTTTTAAATAAATCTTCTCTAAATTTATGGTACTTCTTTAGTCGACAAAATATAGTATGGTATCATTAACGAGAGTGATTGTACCTGAGAGTTAATTCGAACGGAATATTACTAGTTCAAAATATTTTAACACCGAATACATATTTTGATCTGAAAGTGACATTGCAAAGTTTTCAAACGATCGTATCATTAATTTTAATTATGATAATATATTTATAAAATGAAATATATATTACAAATTTCAAAATGCGACGCCTAAATAGCATTTATTTTCAGTTTTACAGAACGTGTTACGCATAAAGGCTTGTAACAAGATATGTAATATATGTAGATTCTCGGCATGCTAGACAGCATAATATACATCTTTTTGACACATGAAAAATATGTTTCAAAGCTCACATTTTTCAGAAAATGTTAAAAAGTATATATGGAAATCTTAACTGAAATATTATTTAAATGTGTAACATAGTTCTGAAGTTACGTAAATATTCATACAAAAAATATATAGACCCCTTATTATATATTTTATTCATGTATGTAGGGGTCGATATTCTCTGTAATTCAACAATTACAGTTTTAATAACATTTAACTTTAGATAAAATGCGAGCTATATATCATAGACTAATTGAATTGAGCTTTTCTTATAAAGTCTGAAAGTATTACAGAATTAAGCTGGCGGATTTCTTAATTTTGTAGAAATATTATTAGTTAGTTAGTAGCAACCCATTAACGTGCCACTGCTGGGCACAGACCTCCTCATTCCGAGGAGCGAGGGTTTTTAGAGCATAGACCCACCACGCTGCTCCACTGCGGATTGGCAGGCATAGTGCACAAGTGCACTCTCTATTCCTTCACTCTCATAGTCTGATGTGACGGGAATCCGACACGACCGGAGAGAGATCAGGCGCAGGACCGACAGCTTAACGTGCTGCTCTCCGAGGCACGGGAGTGGATCACACCGCCAACTTCCCAACTTCAGGCAAATATTGAGAAAATCTTAATGGAAAACTCAATATTGATTTTTGAATTGGCCCGACCTGGTACTCGAACCCAGGACCTCATGTTTGTAGTCGAAAATGCTAACCACTAGACCAATGAGGCAGTTGAAATATTATTAAAATCGCCCAAATGGTTTTAGCGTAATTAAATAATCACCTTGATGAAAAATAAATACAAAATGATGTAAATATTTGTGTTACACATTAAATAACTTTCATAACAACACAGCGATCGTAGTATTCAAGTAAATCACCTCCAGGCATCCGTGACCTGCTTCCTTATGCCACTTGATATATTAGGAGCCACCACATACCGACTTTGTAATATGACTGTGATTTATCCACTCGTTGTCGTCGAGTGAAGACAATTCCACAGTGGAAAACTCCTTTGTGAGAAAATAACACTCGCCTATATTACTGTACTCATAATTTATCACGGAGAAATGAAATTAAATTCACTGCCAATAATGTGACCATTGTATGAATTCTGGGTAATAAAATAAGGAGGACAGAGAGAGAGGAGGAGAATATGAGGACTCATAGCAAACACAATCTGTATGATCTATGAAAACTAAAAAGTCTACATATATATAGTATAGACTTAAAAACCACTCAAATGATGTGCCTCAAACCGGTTTCATTAGAAGGGCAATAACGCGAAGATGGTTTTGGGACCACTAAATTAATTCAATTGTTTACTTACAAATCTAATCGCGATTGACTTCACATTTACCACATTTATATAAAGCAGACGGTCACTAAACACGGGTATCTTCATATTCCTACAACTTCAGGAACTACGTGGAAGACATCGCGGGAAATAGCTGTTCAGTAATATAATACATATTTATATTTTTTTTTCTTGGTACGATAGTTAAGTATAGATGAGATTTTCAGTAACTTGAATATTTAAACCCACGCAGACTAGTTATTTGTACGCTTGGAATTTCTCATTCTCGGTGAAATTTTAAAATTAAAGACGTGTAGTCTTTAATTTTAAAATTTCACCGAATTTCATTACGGTATCAGTTATCCAAAAATAAAATTAAAAGAAAATTGGTCTGACCGTTTCAGAGATTATCATATGAATTATGTAAAACGCTGCAATTCTGATATTACAAACAGTCACGTCTATTTGAATAGATTAGTCAGAAATTGTGAAAAGGCGTACATATTAATATACTAGTAATGCCCGCGGTTTCACTGCTTCGATATCGATCTTGTGGCAGTGGAGAGTCTACTAATTCAGACTATAGATTTATTTTTGTTGACATAAAAGTTTTATTTCACTTACTTATTAATGAATTCTTTTTAGACTATCAGACACACTTATATTCATAATGTAATCAATACAAAAATTTTACTTTACAACTAATATATATAACTAATACATTTTTTAATTTAGCATGTCCGACATTATCAAATTTAAAAATACACTACTGGTACTGAAAAATTCTTGATTTTAAGGAGGTAATGAAAGATTTTTTAAATTGCCACAGTAATTTATAGCTCGAAAAAAAATTTGAAAACAGTAACTATAAGTATATCAGTGGGTATCATTGGTATCCTTGGAATATCAGCTAACTCACCAGTCGCAGGCCCAGTTATAAGGGTCGCCAGAATTTTCTTTAGATTGACATTTTAAAATTCGTTATATGTTTTGAATGGCATGTCCGATTTAAAAAATAATTATTTGACAGGCATTGAAACGGTCTTTTATAAAATATTATATAATAGGAAAATGAGTAATACAGAGGTATGAATTAAATAGTTTATTGTCGAAAATTTTATTAAGTTTTAAGATGTAAAATAGCAGTTATAGTGGCATAACTACAATAGTTGGATTTATAGCAACGCGGACTTTTTTATAGATATTAATAAGTTCTATTATATGGTAGAACATTGTTTTTGTTCGATAGTTTTTCCAGAGCATGCGATGTTAGATTATTTCTGACCAATTTATTCACACCACTTTTATTACAGACCCCTATTTTTTTGGGAAAGTAATGTCTATGTTCAGTGAAAATGCAGCTTTCTAATGGCGAAATATTTTTGAAATCGGTCCAGTAGTTTTTATATGAAAACGTTACAAACATACATACATAACCTCAAATGTTTCCGCTTTATAATATTAGTTTAGACTAAAACGTAATAACGATGTTATTAGTAAAATGCCACACACTACAGTACAATTAGATATTGCTGCTTTTCACACAATATCCCCGTATGCCCCTGAGGGTTTCAACAGAGTGTGCTAAAATAGTCGAACTTCCAATTCAAATGTCACACAAGTTAGTTAACAGACACAATGCGATTGTTTGAAAGTTATAACTGTGTCATAGCGAATATGTTTCCTATTATTAATATTGAATATAAATTGTAATAATAACATAGGAGTTCAAACATTAAAACTTACACAGACGCAACATCTATTGGCAACAACGATTAAGTATACAATATACGAGTATACATATATATTTCTAAACCCATAAACTTCCAGATATGCTGCTCAAATATAAACACACACACATACACGCACACACAAACTATTATATACAATAATACTTTCAAGTGCATATACAAATTTTGTTTTATAAATATTATCATACCCATTTTAATTTTATTTATTACTATACTATGACAGTGGTTGAGCGGGTGATGGCTGTTTGGGGGAGTAAGCTTGGAAATGCGTGACAATAGCGTTAGGAAAAGTGTGATCGGGGAAGGAAATGGGCAGACAGCATAATATATTACACATACTAGCTGCCCCCGCGACTTTGTCTGCGTGGAATGTTTTTAGGTAGCATTTAATAATTTAGGCAAATTGTTTTACAAATAAGAAACATACCTATAAATACTGCAAAGAGCTCATAGTCCTTTATCAGGCTTTAGATTATCGGAGTAACATATTTTATTTATATTTCTGAAGTAGTTATAGTGAGTAAGCGCGACAGACTTAGCTAGCATCGCATTTACAATATTATACCTTATTAGTAAGTATTGTTACACCATTACCTGAATATCTCTTATATATAATATATATACATACTAGCTGAATTCACGACTCCGTCTATGTGTATTGTTTTTATGGTAGCATTTTCAATAATTTAGGCAAATTGTTTTACAAATAAGAAACATACCCTTGTCCTTTGAGAGTGGAATTTACTTATGATAGTTTACATCATGTCAAGAAAAAAGTCTGACCAAGTTTTAAATACCATATAATATAACCAGTTATAATTGGTAAATGTGTGAATATGATGTTAGTAGATAATATTAATTTCATCTAAATTGATTAAAAACCAAAATATTTAAAAGGAATAGATAATGACAAGTAAAAAGTAGTGTAACTTTCTTTTATAAATTCTTTTAATGTAATGAACATTATATTACGTATAAGTAAAGTAAAAAGTAAGTAAGTAGCAGCCCTTTTAACATCCCACTGCTGGGCACAGGCCCCCTCTCCGAGGAGCGAGGGTTTACGAATAAGTACTCTATTGATATTGTTTAAATATTGTATATGTCGGAGAGCAGGTGTCTGCGGAACGCTTGCGCCATCTTTCTATTGGAGTGGGACAGTGTCAATAGTGGCAGTCCGGTGGGAGTGTCTCGGCAGTGCTTGCGTGGCGCTCGACCGAAGCGGTCTACTGTTGGAGCTATCGCGTTCCTAGCTGTTATTGTTAATGAGGTTCTGTTAATTGATATCGGGAACATTAAGTGATTGAACAATATAATCCGAGTTAATTAATAATGTGTTTGATTGCACCAACATTACCCATGAACGCCCACAGTATAAGAAATTAAATTATGGATCTCATTAATGATGATGTCGGCGGAGAATCATAAGCCCCTATGCTTTATGCTTTTCTTCTCTCTTATTCTCTAACGTATATATCTTTATATTTAGTTTATAGTTTAATGTTTTGCAATAATGTTCAAATTATCTTCGCACGGGACAAATTTTATGAGAATTTAATGAAATACTTGATAAAAAATGTCATTTTATTTACATTAAACTCAATATTTATATTACCATGCTTTTATTTAAATCTTAGTAGTATTCTATATTATAAAATACAGTAATCTTATTTGTAGTAAACACTATTTTTTTGTCAGATTCATTTGATTACCGTCTTGCTGGCTCCGTTTCTGTAAACAAAAAGCCATCATTAAAAATATGTAAGTTATTTCTATAAATAGCCAAAGGATTCTGGCATTGATTCGATTAGTATCTATTTCTTTATCAACAATTTAAACATATATTTAGTATAAAATTGACTGCGCCCTATTATTTTAACTACGAGTATATCAGTACACAAACAAACAGCAAATAGCCCACCAAATTACGATTTTGGCGTTCGTTCATTATTTAACGTATTCACATTTTGCAATTTCTACAATTAATTCACTCTCTAACTCTTTCTCTCTCTCTTACTATATATATGTATCTTGTTCAAGTTCTCAATCAATATTTTATCATGCATTCATTTTTAACTTTGACAATTAATTTAAATAAAGATTGAAGCCAGAATTGAAATTATATTTTATTCATATTCCGGTTTTTCATTTGACTTTCCGCTCCAAACTTCTCTTGTTCTAATTTCTGTACTTTTATTAGAAGTGATTTTATGAATTCGATACTCACTGCTTTTACTATTTGCGCTTAATAAAAAAGGTCCCAAATTGTTGACAAGCAAGAAGCTGACTGGCGTGGTGATAAGCATAGCTAGCACTAATAGCCTCATTAGCTCTTCAGCATAATGTAACTCATCACCTCGAATTCCGGTCATTGTTATAGCATTAATTGCCATGGGGCACAAGATTGCCTGAAAAATAATATAATGTAGTAAGTACATATCTAACAAAGACAATTTCCTTGTCGTCGTCGTTGCTTCAACCGATTGACGTCTACTGCTGGACATAGGTCTCAACTAATGAAGTCCAAAGGGTCCGATCTTGCGCCGCCGCCAGTGTTTACTAGCGATCCTCTTTATGTCATTGGCCCACCTTATGAGGGGAGTGGGGGTTTGCCTACACTGCGCCGGCCGGTGTGGGGTCGCCATTCCAGCACCTTTGGACCCCAACATCCATCGGTCCTTCGGACTATGTACCACGATTATTGCCACTTCAGTTTCGCGATTCGTAGGACTGTGTCGGTGATTCTGGGTCTGCTAAGGATATCCTCATTTCCGACTCGATCACGAGTGACTCCGAGCTTCAGCATGATCCGCATGGCACATAGTAAGCGACCACGTCTCAAAACCGTATGTCATCACTGGCAACACGCACTGATCGAAGACTTTGGTCTTCATGCACTGAGAGGTATATCGGACGAAAATATCTGGCGTAGTTTTTCGAACGCTGCCCAACCGAGTTGTATTCGGCGGTTGACTTCCTTCTCGAAATTGGATCTACCTAGCTGAACTTTATGTCCCAAGTATGTGTACTCGTCAACAATTTCAAGAGCTGAGTTCTCAACGATGACTATTTCTTAATTTTACATAATTCCAGTAGATTTTCGAGCCATATATTGCCTTGGCAACATAAGGTAAAATATTTTTGCAAAAGTAATTCTGAATATAAATCTCATTTAAAACTACTTGTAAGTGAAATGTTAGAGTTAAAACCAAAAATGTTTAAGTAGCAATCATATTATTTTTAAAACGGTCACATATTAATTGTATATAAAGTTCTATATGCATATGTTATTCTTAAAATTAATTTTCCAAAGTGGTTCACCTAATATGGGAGCTTATCAACCCTGAAGTAGAATTGAAAGATTGAGAATTCTCACGTAAGTAGCAGCCCATCAATGTTCCTTTGCTGGGCACAGGCCCCCTCACTTATAGGGTTTTTAGAGCATAGATCCACCAGGCTGCTCCATTGCGGGTTGGGAGGCATAGTACACAAGTGCACTCTCCATTCCTTCACTCTCATAGTCTGATTTGACGGCAATCCGACGCGATTGGAGGGAGATCAGGCGCAGGACCGAGGGCTTAACGTGCTCTCCGAGGCACGGGGGTGGGTCACACCACCAACTTCCCAACTTTGAGCAAATATTGAAAAAAATCTTAATAGAAAACTCAATATTGATTTTTGAATTGGCCCGAGCTAGACTAGAACCCAGGACCTCATGCCTATAGTCGAATATGCTAATCACTAGACCAATGAGGCAGTCACTTTCTGCTTTTTTATTGTTTTTGCGATATTCAAAGGTTTTTTTTAAGACATTGATTTTGCAGTAAGACCGTCTATACATATTGTTGTTTCCTGTTGTCCTGTTGTCCTGTAACTCATTTCTATGTATAATAATAATAAAAATATCTGTGTATATTTCTATACAGACTCAGTGAATGGAATACAATGTTTAGTTACCAATACCGTACGCACCATTTTCGTTACGATCTTGAAATAATCGCAATATTAAAAAAAAACTTACTTCTACTATTAACTTTGGTATCCAACAACAGCATATGAAAAGCCGTTGCTTCAAAGTCAGTTTATAGCAGGCTAATGCGGCTACTATCAATCTTACAGTTAGGCTGAGTAATAACATGCCGAATCCAATAAGCATTGTCTCTCCCATAGAACTGTCTATCTGAAAATTTATGAGAAAAGTTACTGAAATAGTACGAATTTTAGTATTTTTATATGGATTATAAACAATCTATTAACCAATATAGAGTAATTAGAAATAATATTTTAACTTAATCTACTTAAAATGTACTTATTTTATCAAACTCAAGAATCCAGTAACAATGCATTGTTCAGGTTTAATGTTTATATACTCATTCGGTTCGTGAGTTCTTGCCTTAAAATATCACTATCCTTTTTTTATCACTGGGAAATGCTTTTCGCACTAAGTGTGGGACTCACTGGCTATGCCAGAATACCCACTAAGACCCAGTGGCACCCTCGTCAACCTTTGACGACAGAGGTCAGCCTGCGCATTCTCTCTGACAAGCCCAGTTGCGGCCGGCAAAGTAGATCACGGGTTCGAAGTGCAGCTAAAAGACGTTCGTAACGACGCCTCCTTCCTCCCAGCCTCCTCCTTCGGAGTAGAGGGGCATCTGGTGCTCTTTCTCGCGCTCTACATCGCCTCCTTCAACGAGATGATAGCCTCGCAGAAGTAGGCAACTGCACTCCAGGCTGCCTCACTGCCAAGCATTACGCCTATTATACTTGACAGTGAGAGATTCCCGCCGATCGGCGCCACAAAAACATCCCACTGTGGTGCCCAAGCTGGACATTCCGCCAATGTGTGGGCTGTTGTATCAACCGCTGCACCACACTGATGGCCACTGGCACTGAACTTAAAAGTCAATGCACTTTCACTTACTTAAAAGGTTTCGATCTTTTAAGTCTAATGAAATGTAGTATAATGTTAAAAAAAGAAAAGTCATATATTAAGGAGACTGTATATACTTAAACAAATATATGGATACAGATACACTGAACTGAACTGAACTTTAAGAAACTCAAGTGAAATTTGGTACACAGATAGGTCTAGAGCATAAGAAAGGAAATATGCTACTTTTTAACGTCGACGCTCAAAACGAATGAGTTTTTCCATACTCCCACGGGATCCAAATGTATAAGCGAAAAACGACTACTAACTTCGAGATCTCTAAAAATATTTACCAGATTTACTTGAAATTCGGCCTATAAATCAAAATCAAAATATTCTTTATTCAAGTAGGCTCAAAAAGCGCTTTTGAATCGTCCGTAGTCTGTCCGTAGGTAATAAATCTGCTACCGGTTCGGAAAGTTGATTCCGCTGAGAAGAAACCGGCAAGAATCACAATCACGTTACAATGTGTTTAGTTATCACGTGCAACTGGAATCAAGTCCAAACTTCTTTGTCGCTTAAATAATTTTCAAGATTATAATATGACTTTTGTAATAAGACATTTTAACATATTTCTTCAAACCCAGAAGCGATTCGGGTATCTTATTAAAAATGCATTTGCTCAACCCGATAAATGATTTCTGAACCTTCTTCACTCTAAAATATGGCACTACAAATTTGTTTTTATTTCTTGTATTAAAATTGTGTGTTTCGCTCTTTTTTCTGTATAAGTGATTGTTATCACGGATATATAAAATATTATTTAATATATATTGCGACGGTACTGTGAGAATTGATATATTACTAAAAAAGTGTTTCCCCATATTAGCGGATATCCGGATATCAGCGAATTCGTTTTGCGACGTAAACTTGCAGTAATAACGCGTTTTGCGTTATTTCAACGAAATGAACTACCCGGGTAACATCGCGGGGAATAGGTAGTTCATTTAATATAAAGATGTAGTCAGATTTGGCCTTATTTTTAAGCATAAAATAAAATGTGAAACAATAATAATTGTTGCTTTGGATGAGTAAACACACCATCCAAATGTCAGAATTTTCTTAAGGTCATAACAAAATTTTTAACTATTTTTATCAAACATTCATATTGAAATCAGCAAAACTGACGTGAATGACTTTGGTACCAAAATATTGGTACGTCATTGGTTGATTTAGTTTTTTTTTATTGGTCACATAAGGCGCTGTAACGTATATCATTGACATACGTAAATAAGAAATAAGAAACTATACTATTTATGCAAATATTATTTTGTGTCGTTGGCTCAGTGGTGCGAATACTCGCTTTGCTGGTAAAAGTACTGGCATCGATTACCAAATCAAAATATCTTCATTCAAGGAGACATTACAGCACTTTTAAATCGTCAAATAATATTTTTTTTCTTTTCCACGCTCTAATTCTAATGTACGTCTGATGATGGTACTCAAGCACGACTTAAAATCGAAAGTTACGAGGGTTCCTTCGCGCCCTGATCTATAAAGAGCTCACAACAAACTCAGTCGGGTATTTTTTTTTTGTTACCATTACCATTACTGACAACAAGGATTTATGAGTCAAGATAAAAGGAGACTGACAACAAGGATTTACGAGTCAAGAGTGAATGCGAAAGTTGGAAGGGGAAGACCAAGGCGAACGTTCCTTGATCAAATTCAGGACATTTTAAATAATGGTCAAGAAAGTCAAGAGTACTTTAAACCGACGAACCTGTATGAAAGGTTTAATGAAAATGAAAGAAGCGAAGGAGATATGTAAGAATCGTGGCAAGTGGAAGGATGTTGTCTCTGCCTACACCTATGGGAATGAAGTGTGATGCTATATATGTATGCATGTATCACCGTTACAATTTCATATTAGTTTAATATATTTCAATTAAAATTAGAGCAGTTCCTTTCCTCCCATGCGTTTCTATCGACTAAGTAATCTTGCTACCATTAGGGGGAATTGTAGATATTATAGAAAATTGTATTTTCTGTTAAAATTTATCTAAGTCTAGACTGGTGTTCTATGTTTCGGCTGTGGCTAGTTACCACTCTAACAGCAAAGGCGTACCGCCAAATTAAGAGATTTGTGTTCCGGTACGAGGCTGTGTAGAAACCATAAGAAGTATATTGCCCCTTACATTACTTACTATCAAGTAAGCTTACAGTCAAGCGCTAACCTGTCAGCAAAAAAAATACTAGTTTGAAGACAGTCATAATAGAAATATACTACACTCACCGCGAAGTAAGTACCGGTAAATGAATACAACATCGGCTCACAAATCGTCCACAGAACTCTATACACTGTTCCTGCAGGATTGTCGTTTGGATCCCACCCTTTCCTTGACCAGTGTGTCGCCGCAGTTACATTACATGCGAGGACAGCTACAACACCTAAAACAATAATAATTTGACAATGGTTATATAAAACAGATATCAATTTTTTTTATTGTTTTGTATAATTCAATGCTTTATAAGTTAAATTAAAGTAAACGTATAACAGAAAAAGAAAAAATTAAAAGCGCGTGCGTAGGAAGTACACATCTCAGAATTGAAACTTAAATATTTAATATAAATCTAAAACTTCTGAGACTTCGAAGTAGGGAGAAAGGAAGATATGTAAAAGCGTCGAAAGTTAATACAAATAATTTATTGAAATCTCAGCTGTCGAATTGTAAATCAAAATGCCATGTATTTTTTGTCAATATAAGAAACAATCAATTAAATTTTGTTTTATAGTTCAAAATTTTGAAAAGAGAATATATGAAAAATAGTATTTTAAATTATTAAATGATAAATATAAAAACTACCTAACCTTCAAACGAATTAGCATCAAAAAACGCCGCACACCTTCGTAACACTAATCACGCGTTTCATCCGTAGAAATTTTAAGAAGTTTCACTTTAAAAACATGCAACGGCAGACTTTATCACTACGTAGTGATAAAGTCCAGACTTAAGAGACAACCTTTCCGAAATCTTTAAGTAACATAACAAAACACGTATAATAGAATATATTTTGCTAATTTTTTTTTATCTCTTTTAAGATTTTATATTTTTGTGTGCATTAATTAAAAAATAGTAACAGTAAAACATACATAATACTAGTAATATTAAAAAAATATTTTGAAGTTAATTCCTACTTATTACTATCATTATCTAGCAACGACTTTTTAAACTCATTAAAAGGAAAGAATATTGTATCCGTTTACGTCACCTTTCATATAAACACGAGTATTAATTTATTAAATGTATTAAATTAATAAAATTTTGAAAAAACTGCATTAACATCAAGCGTTATTCATCACAGGTTAAAATATGCTTGATAGATATAGGGGAACGTTAGCTAAATTGAATGTATGCTAATGTGAACTCAACAAATGTTAGTTAATTTATAATACTACATACCAATAGAGTATTTAAAAACCTGTAGCTTAGAACAATAGGAATGCAATTAGAGTTCTATACAATATTTTTTATATTAAAATATTTATGTAACTCAATTATATATCTTACCAGTTCCACCCCAACCAACGGAGGAAGCAAAGAAGTTTGCGAAAAGCCCTCCAAATAGCAAAAGTAAAACTCTTAGTTCAGTCACGTAATAGTCTTTTGAAGTAGGAAAAAAGTTTACCAAGGTGCCCCAAGTCATGCCAGCCGCTACCCCTACAAATAATGCCAAAGCTGCCTGAAATGAAAAATAATCGATAAACAAAATAATTATCATATAATAAAAAAAGAGAAGAAAAAACAAATTATTCAATATCTAATAAATTTAATTCTTCTCAAGTTGAACTTCTCCGAAACGGTTCAACCGTTTTTCGTGAATCTTAGCGTGCTATCGGCTAGGTTGGAGAATCGGACAACATCTACTTTTCATACCCCTAAATGTTAAAGGTGAACCATCCCTTATATTTAGTTTTTGATAAAAGTTTTTTGTTTATTTTGTGGAATTAAAAAATACACACAACCCTAAATTTTCACAGTTTTATCAGCAACTCAATTTTCTTATTATAATACATGGTATAACAAGGTCCCGACCGCCGAATCCAACTCGGTTTGGCAGCGTTCGGGTATCGGGTAACTCCGGAAGATGTTTTCGTCCAATGTCCCTCAGTGCCTAAAGACCAAAGTCTTCGAACAGTGCGTGTTACCAGTGCTTACCTACGGATCGGAAACGTGGTCGCTGACTATGGGCTTCATTCGAAAGCTCTGAGTCTTTCAGCGTGTGATGGAGAGAGCTATGTTGAGAGTTTCTCTACGCGATTAAATCAGAAATAAGGAGATCCGTAGCAGAACTAAAGTCACTGAAATTGCTCTACGAATCGCGAACCTGAAGTGGCAATGGCCGACGAAGATGCTGGAATGGCTACCCCATCGGGCGACGCAGTTTAGGGAGACCCCCACAAAGTGGACCGACGAAAAAAGAACGGACTCCGGTAGCCGCTGGAGCCAGGCGGCGCAAGATGGGGCCTTGTGGGTACCATTTCGTGAGACCTATATGCAGCAGTGGACGTCCATCGGTTGAAGCGACGACGACGAAAACAACGTTTGCCGGGTCAGCTAGTAATATATGTATCCCAGAATTTCGTGAATGATTCACGAAAATCGGTTAGACCCTTTCGGAGGAGTTCAATTTTTTTTTAATTTATTTAGGAACTTGGTGTTCCATACACATACACATCAGCACGTACATTAAACGCTTATAAACTAGTGTTAGTAATAATAATACATTCTAATGAATGAGCCAATTACAGGCGTAGACAGCTTTCAAGAATGTGTTTGTTAGATAAATCAAAAAAAGGAATCAAAAGGATATTTGATTTACGAACGATAAACTAAACTATAAACAGCAAATGGCAAACTGACTACAACACACAATAACTACACTATATTTACATAACTATAAGCATACTTGAATTGTTGGAAATATATTACAAATTTTTAATTTGAAGCTCAGTAGGCTGGCATAGAATATGTCAATGCTAGGATTAATTGCACAAATGCGGTCATACGTACTACATAGTCTATTGTTTAGGGATTTTTTGTGATAAGACATATCTTAAAAATTGGTTTTTTGGGATTGATAGGCACGTTTATGTTGATATCATTCAAAATTGAATCGCATTTAACTACACCACTAATTACTTTATGCAAAAATATCAAGTCATGCAGCTTTCTTA
Organism: Elymnias hypermnestra; assembly: GCA_015832385.1. Lineage (NCBI taxonomy): Eukaryota > Metazoa > Arthropoda > Insecta > Lepidoptera > Nymphalidae > Elymnias > Elymnias hypermnestra. The sequence continues at coordinate 5,679,953 of JACTOM010000070.1, forward strand.
TCATAGCCAATAAATGTATTTTAAAGTATTTCAATCGTGAACTTCTAACACTGTGACACGAGAATTTTATATATAAAATTACTCTTAAATCAAGGCCTTGAACAAGTATAAATTCGTCCCATTGTTGAGTTCAATTTCTTTTCTTTCCCAAAATGTTTATTTTTCAAGCAACTTTTTCAATAGGAGGGATGTAACTACTAATATTTTACATTAATTAATAATAATTATAGTGGTAGACTATGGGCCTCATACGGAAGAGTCACTCAGCGTGCGATGGAGACGGCTATGCTCGGCAGTTTCTCTACGTGATCGATTCAGAAATGAAGAGATCCGTAATAGAACCAGAGTCACCCACTTAGCCCTTCACGAACGTCAATCGCGAACCGAAGCCAGGCGAATCTGGAGCCAGGCGGCGCAATATCGGGCCTTGTGGACGTCATTACGTGAGACCTATTTTTACAAATATTACTCGAAGCAATTAAGGTTCAGTCAGGATTAGCCTATATTATCAAGTTATCAAGTTTTGATAATATGTGCATATTGTAGATAAAAGAAAAGAAAAAATAAATAAGCAAATTTGTATATCGCAACATTGCTATTAAATTTTATAAGTATTAAAAAAATTGTTAGTGATTGCTACAGTTTACCAATAACACAAAAGAAAAGATTGTTTATTTTAGTCATATAATATAACTGACTTTAATATTACGGTAAACATAATTTACATGCTTATTCGATGATCATTTTTAAGGAAATAGCCGCTTACTCTAAAATGTTGACTTTTGAGTGTAAATTTTCACTTTTGTTATCCGTTGAACAAAAACATAAAGATCATAATTGAATGGATAAATCCAAAAGTATTCATCGCCCGATCATAAAAAAATCTCAATTATATAATAGGGTGTGTAGATAACAAATCTTTATTAAACCCGATTCTATCGCAATAGCGATTACTATAGTTTTCTTCGGGGACGGCGATATAACTATTACCTCCATTTGCTTGTGTCAAGTGATTGTAAATTAATAAAGGAAGTTTAATTATATTGTTATGGATTCAGATAAAACAATAATGAAAATTGCAGATAACTCATACTTACTTTGACAATGCGATAAGTATCATTAGTTTCGTAGAACATAAAGGTGAAGATAACGCCAAATACGCCGACACTGAGGGTGACATCAAAGCGTGCTGAAGTGCATATTAATGGTGTCCAGTTAACAGGTCCGGTCGCAGTTTTGCGATGCTTTGTTATTGCCGGCATAACAACAGGGCACGCCAAACATGCGAACGCAGTTCCTAATAGAAAACCTGAAAGTAACTATTAACGTAACTTTTCCACTCCTAAATAACGGGAAGTATTTTGTGCACTTGTAAAATACATACCCCAAATCCATGGAAAATCGAAGATAAAATGACTGAATACTGCAACTAATATTACTTCTGTCGCCCAAGGAAGTGTCGCTAATGGGAGTACTTGACGCCAATTTTCTTTAAGAAATTGTACATTCCAAGACAGTGATACCTTTCCAAGGATAATAACGGGATATATTCTCCTGATAACAATATTTTTTAAAAATATAATACATACAATACAATTCAATTTTTGTTAGTAATGACAAAACCAGCGGACTTTTCGAACCCGTGGAAATATGGGGAATTCCGTTATCAATTGCTTCTTAAACAATCTTGAATCGATCTGAGTACACAAAAATTGTATTAAAATAATTCCAGCCGTTCAGGAGGAGTTTAGTAACACATCCGCAGAGAGTAATTTGATGATAAATACATTTTTAATACTTTAATAATAATAATCAAACTGTCAAATATGGTAATATCGTCCAACAAATGTCAAAATATTTTTAGGAGCTGTAACATCCGACCATTACATGTATATATTTACATATTTTGTAAGTTTATGGACATATATATTAAAGTTTATAATATTTATTTATTATTATATGTGTTAGGGTGTATTTATTTGTATGTATGTTTATGGTATTGCCTACCATCCTTCTAATGTTCAACATGTAATCAGTAACATCATGTTATAAATAAATGTATAGAAAACAGTTAATAATTTTGAAATATCTATAATTGTTATTGCTGTAAGCAATAATAAAGAAAATAGCTGCAACATTTAATCTGTATAAAATATAGACTAAAACTTACCTAAAAAAGCTGTCAATTTGTGGGAATTGTCGAATGTCAATAAATCCAAAATGGCGGGCGAGGATGCCTGTTATTAAAGCAGCAAGAGGGGGTGGCAATGTTGTTAATTTTTCAAGGATTAATCCGCATACCCAGCCAATGAAAGCAATAAAAGCTAGGCGGAACCAGTGTCCGGCCCATGCCCAGTTGGCACCCCAAGCACTCCAAAAGAATCCCCATAACAATAGTACTGAAACAAATTACCATCTCATTCTACTATCTCTGTTATGTCATAATATTATATCGACGCTTGGAAGCAAACATGTAATAACTCGCAAAACATTGTTTTAAGAAAACTTTAGGATACTGTTTATTTTCTAATTGACTGCCGCATTGGTCTAGTGGCCAGTTTAATCGGCTACAGGTCCTGGATTCGGGGTCCGGAACGGATAAATTAAAAAATCGAAGTTTAATTTCTGTTAAGAAATTCTCAGTATTTGCCAAAAGTTGGGAGATGGCGGTGTGCTCGATACCCGTGCCTCGGAGAGCACGTGAAGCTGTCAGTACTGGACTGGTAGCGGACTATGGCAGTGAAGGAACAGGGAGTGCACCTGTCTTAGGTGCATACACTTGTGTACTACGCCTGCCAACTCGCAGTAGAGCAGTGTGATGGGTCTATCCTCTAATACCCTCTCACCTAGAGGAGGCCTGTACCCAGCAATGGGCTGCTACTTACCATTTGTTTGCAACAAAATGTTAACAAACATAGTCGATAAATACGGAAGTTACAGATTTTTTGTTTTTATGAATGGTTTTTCTGTTTTGATGAACAATTGTCGATTTGCTGGTTATTACCCGTTTGCTCCCCAGCGTCGATAATGCTATTATAATACGGTTCGATGACCTTTTTTGGTCTGAAATGTGAGTAATAAAGATAGATTTGGGTAAAAGACGTTTTCGTAACAAAACGATGTATTAAGGAGACTCTTGTTTCCAACACTTTTTAGTATTCATGGTCAAGGGTGACTTCATGGTCGGGATATAATTAATACAATATAATAAAAAAATACAATAAGGACGACGGTAACAACATTTTAAACTAATATAATATAATGAAATAAACATTTGTTTCATATTTGAAATAATATTTTCACATTTTATAGCGTTAAACATATATGGTTTATTTTGCTGGAACTAAGTAAACGTTTGTAATAGCCTATTCGCATGCAGCATATAAAAAATATATATCCCTGACACGTAGAAATAATTCTTAGGCATCAGGTGCTATTTAGGCACGTTACTTAAAAATCTAATTTTCATAAAATTAAAAACAATTTTTATAATAGCTATTTTGTAAAATTGACTTGAACCAAAGAAAATGATGAATAACTTGAATACTTTACCAAATGTCTCATTTGCCTATTTTTATGAAGATATATACAAAATCACCCCACAAAGATTGTTTGTCAATTTACAAATGATTATTCAAATATTGAAATTAAGGGTCTAATATATTAATTATTCGAACGTATATTATACTGTTAAGCCATTCAATTACGTATTTGGATTAAGTTCTATGTACTTATTTGATCAAGCATTTTCAAATAAATGACTGCATTTATAAACAAAAAATAGAATTAGATATTAAAATAAATAAGATTAACGTAACACATATACTAGAAAGTATTAGGGAAAGATATTTTTAGCATATTGTGTTAAAATAGTGTTAGATGTAAATAGTCGAAATAGAACCAAGTAATTTAACATAAGACGATATATAGTGATGATATAATTAGAATAATACTAGACATACTTTATTTTACTTATTTCTTACAAATTCTTCTTGAAAATAGGTTACAGTTTTTGTTATGCTTGGGTAATAATATATAAATGTAGAAACGTTGTTGAGACCCAATATGGTCACACAGCATAACATTGTTCAACGATCAAGATATAGTTTTATTTTAAGTATTAGTATATAATAAGCGTTAGTTATTAATTTTTGTTATACATATTAGTTTAGCAGTGCTAGCTTATTTGTATGATTTTATTGATATATATCTTAATCTTAATTATATTAATCACAAAGTTTAATAGACTTATTATAGCGTTGAAAATGTCTATACCTAGATTAGCAAACTCGTTATAGGACCTATACATCCTGATATGATAGAAATTGGTAAAACTATAATATGACGATGTAATTATGCGATATTTAGATGTACAAAGTCTCCGACCCGTGTTGGAGGGCAACTTGAAATTTTTATAAAATAAAAAAAAAACAAATGCCTTTGGAAAATTGTAGAATTGTTGTTGAAAATGGTTTTTTTTACGGTATAAGACATTAATTACTACTTCGTATATACCCGTGACGTTATTAGTAGAAAATTTACGATTTCTCGTAGAACAAATATATAAAAAAATCATAAAATTCAGTACAGCGTTATAAGTTTTCGATTACATATTCCATACATGACCCTTTAACTTTTAATAAAATTAGTGTAGCTGTTGTGAAGATAACCGCGGATAAATCAAATTTTCTGACAAAAGTTTCATTAGGTATCGTTTTGAATTAATAAAAGCATATGGGACTAATAAATTTATTCGTGATGATTAAGGAAAATAAAAAACGCAGGCGAACATCACCTTATTTGATAAATATAATCAACTAACAATTTAATTTTAACTTACATAACATAATTAAGGTGATGTAATGTGCAACAGCATGACCGCATTTGTACCATAGTTTCTTTTTAACTGGGTTATCAAGGTCAACGATCTGAGTTTGTGGTGAACTGAAACAAGAACTATTTTTACAACAAGTAAGAAAAAAATAAAACCAACTCGTTATGTAGAAAGTTACTATTAAAGCTGTTAGGTGTGTTTCAATACATGGCACTAAATAATGAGTCGCGAAATAAATTTAATAATAGAACAAGTATTTTATTAACGATCGTAATTTTAAAATTACATAGGGAGTGTATGGACTTACAGCTGGAATTGAAGAAAAATGGCCTGTTATGAGTATAGCATATTCGACTCAAGGTGATAATATTATAAAATAAAAGTGCATGCGTACAAAGTATATATGTCAGAAGTGAAACTTATTTAGAGAACTAATTTTCAAGTCTTGTTTATATTCATACAAATGTGAAACTTAAGATTTCTGAGACTTAGAGGGAGGGAAAAAAGGAAGATATGTTACAATTTAATGAATTTATAATAATTGTCATTAAAATATTAAAGATCTCGAAAATTAATACAATAATTTATTGAAATCGCAGATGACGAATTGTAAATAAGAATACAACGTTTGTTTTCGTCAATGTTAGAAATTATGAATTAAATTTTGTTTTGGAATGAAAAATTTAGAAAAGAGAATTATTTAATTATTTTATATTTTATGAATAATAGTATATTAAATTATTAAACGACGAGTGGCAAGTTAAAATGCCACATGTTGTTCGTAAATATTAAAACTACCTAACCTTCAAACGAATTGGCTTAAAAAATGTCATCTGCACAATCAAATCAAAATCTTCGTGCCGGTAATCACGCGTTTCATCCGTAAAAAAATATTCTCATGCGCCTAAAGAAGTTTCACTTCAAAAAAGTATTATAGTGTCGTTTATACCTTTTAATGGGACTTGCACAGCCACACGACGAACCGAAGTTACCAACCACATCAGAATTTACCAGCAATTCGGACCTAAATAATAAAAAGTAGAAAATTTCAAATACGCCTTGCCAGGAATCCAACCTTTACTAGTGAAGGGAATAGAGATATCATTACATCAACGTAGTCGAGAAGTACTGTCGAGATTAAGGTGACTGTGTGCAGTGCCAAAAAATAGTTTATAAACTAATATTTTTGTACATACTCGTATGTTACGTCCTTCCTGTCCTTTCCTTCAAATATGCTTCTTTGATTATTAATTGATACACTTAATATGTATGGAAATTATGAGAATTAGATGACTTCTTACCAGATCAGTACGCTACCATCTTAAACTGTAAAACAAACTTATCATCATTTACCATCAGGCGCTTATATGTCAGCAATGAATAAAACAGTGGTATACTCACTTTTTCTCTTCCGTCTGTTGTGAGAGAATGCCATCTTTATCGACATTAGACGTCGTCTGCTTGTCTAAAATAATTGGTAACTAAGTTACTAAAAGTTTTGCCTAAAAAAGGCGTTTTTATTAAACATTATGTGACATTTTACGATTTTTTACACTAATTATTCCTCATTATCCAATCACATTTTAAAGTTTTCAACTTTCGTGAGTCATTACTTCTTGCCTAGTAAACTTCCTCGGCTACAAAAATTCAGGTCTCGTGTTCAATCAAAAGTAAATGATGACATTCCGAATAACAAGAATATTAACTTTCGTTTACTAAATAAAACATTCGGAAAATATTTAATTAATATCAATAATACTTACTTAGGTTTTTGCAATTATCATTCCTAATTAAATTAATGTATTTAACAGATTTCTATCACATTATGTCTGTTAAATATTTTTATTTATTTCAATATAAGTAATTTATATGCGACAAAAATCCGTTCATCAAATGATTTTATAATTTACAAATAAATATACACATAACATGACTTTTATGACTAAAATTTTATTTTTGAAAGCATTTTTATATATTCGCCAAATATAACATTAACAATTGAAAGAACTGAACTAAACTAAAATGAACTTACCGTCTTGCATATCGTTACCAAGTTAGTTTTAATTAATAAATTTATATTATTATTATTTATTTATTTATGCACCAAAAGAAATTACAATAAAAGGAAATAAAAATTGGTATGCATAGTATATTCACTAAATTACCCTAATAATTTACAAATCCTTACACGACCAAGCGCTTGACTGTTGGTATTTAAAAAAATCACTGAAATGGCCATTTACGGTTAGCGTGTTATATTTAGTATATCGTGTTTCGAAGTCACGTTATCATATTTCAATCGATCAATAATAATTTTTGGGTCGTTAATAAGATTGTAAGACGCTATTCAAAGATTTGTTTTTGTAAACTAACACTTATATGTAACAAACTCTCATGACTTTAAAAAAATCTTAATAAAACAAAAGTTCTCTATATATTTGTAAAGTTAGCCAATAAGTTATATAAATTTTATTTCAGGAATTAAAATGTTGTTACATGTAACAGTTTATTTACAAATTGAACTGTTCTTCCTAAAGACAACTTAGGACCAATCTTTACGTAATTCTACTGTACGTCTCTATGTAATTGATGCACTACTAACGGATGACTGCCTTTTTGTCATCGGTCCAGTGGTTAGCTCGTTCGACTAAAGACACGAGGTCCTGGGTTCGAGTCCCGGGTCGGGTTACTTAAAAAATCGATATTAAAGCTTCTATTAAGATTTTCTCAATATTTGCCCGAAGTTGGGAAATTGGTGGTGTGCTCGACCCCCGTGCTTCGGAGAGCACGTTAAGCTGTCGGCCCTGCGTCTGATCTCTCTGCGGTCGTGTCGGATTTCCGTCACATCGGACTATGAGAGTGAAGGAAGAGATTGCACTTGTGTACTATGCCTGCCAAACTGCAGTGGTGCATCGTGGTGGGTCAATGCACTAAAAACCTCATTCATATGAGGGAGGAGGCCTGTGCCACCTCACTAAAGAATAGACTAATTTTGATGAACTTTTAGTACGTATTTACATATATTCAGTTCTCCAAGGAACATACTAAAGAATTTAGTAAACCTTTGTTCGTAGACAAGTCACTTTCTAAGAGGGCTAACGCTTATGAAATGAGCATGACGTTTCATTTTCGATAAGTTTCGATATGAAATGTCATTCCCATACATTTTTTAAGCGTTAGCGATCTTCGAAAGTGACTTGTCTACGGGCCCTTGAATGCCTTTGAAAATGTTGTTTTTATTACCAATATTTTAATACCATTCCAGGTAATTCCAACACTATACTCGTATTCGCCCTGCTTGAAATCAATAAGCAGCAAAATCATTTAACACTAAAGTCCAAAGCAAAAGATTATTGAAATAAATATCGGGTTTGTATTAAACAATCTTCTGTTGAACTCAATACAGAATATTATCAGATGAGCAGGACCGCCGCCAATGAATTTTTCTTGTTAAAAAGGAACTCACATTCTTAATAGTTCCTCCAAATTCCTTATTCTGGGGTAGAAGCCCACCAATTTGCAATGAAGCAGGTAAAACTATCTTCTGAAAAAATCCCCTTTTCTATGAGTGATAAGGTCTTTGCCCAGCATTGAAATGTTAATAGTCTGCTACTTGATTAGTTTACCCTCCACAATTGGTCCTGTTATCCAGACTATTTGTCCTACTATGTATGAGTGCTGCTTTTTCTATCCAGGTTTCTCGGAGATGTTTTCCTTCCCTGAGAAACAATTATTATTATTATTTTTTAATAAACTAAGTTTAATGTATATGGAATAGATCACGCAACTCTTTTAGCAACATACCACGTAGCTACATTATATATAACATTTATACATGTGGCTTCTTTAGAAGAATAGTGACGCAAAACAAAAAAAAAGCTTGTTTTATATGAGAGCTTTTCGAAAACTAAAGAAACATATTACAGCTGATTGTTGCTGCTGATCATTTTCGTTGATTTGAGTGTGACATTGTGGCACAATTTCAAATAGCTAATAGATTATAGAGGAGCTCAAAACTAAACAAGATATTCAAATCGATATATTGTGGTGACTAAAGGTCAATTTTGCTGATTTTAAAATGAGTTTAAACACAAGAAAGTATAAGCTATTCTGGACCCTGCTATCTTTAACTAAAATATTGAAAACTTTAGATTGGATGACAACTTGTCCAAAGGCGCGATGTAATCTGCATATCCGTTATAGAACAGCGGTGTGGTTCTAAGCTCTAAAATCCTTTTGATTGAATCTTTAAGATAAGTGAGGATACCTGTGCCCCGCAGTGGGACGTTAATATCTTGTTACTAACTTAAGAATTTCAAATTACTTTATAAAATTCATGATGACGTTATTTATTATTTTTTATCTTGTTACTTAACGATTTTATCGATACAAAACATATAAATAACTGATAAATTCTATACGCTTCATTGGCAAAGATTCATTCATGCATAAAATCAGTTTTTAAGTATCATTTATTGTAACGATAATAAAGCAGTATAATGAAATGATCCGGTTGACGATAGATTAATCACGATATTCGTAATATAATTCAAATTATTATACATGTTTTGACATTTTGTATGGTTGAGGCTAAAAGTGGTGAAAATCAAATGCAGCAGATTTTTTTCAAAATATGCATATTTTATATGAAATCTCAAAAAATTGGTTTATAAAAACAATATAAGATGAAAGTATTATTGTTGAGCTGTTAGTATTTTTTTTTACGTAGGGAGTGAAACCTTGCTTATTCTATATAATAATAATAACCACAGACAGGACTTGAAAAATATTGAACATATAACAATAAATAATAAATAATCCACAAGATATGGCAGACAATTTTAATAACAATTTTATTGACTTATTAAATTCTCATGAAAAAATTTCCACAATCTTTACTAATACAATAAATCCAATTGATTTTAATATTTTTCTATATCCTAGTGACATTTACGAAATTATCAAAAAAGTTAAATCTCTTAAGGCAACAACCTCTGTAGGTTACGATGATCCAGACAAAGATAATTAAGGCAACTATAATGCAATTAGCCCCTGTACTAAATTACCTAGTAAACTTATCTTTAAAAAATGGCATATTTCCGGATAAAATGAAAATCACCATGGTTAAACCAATATTTAAAAAAGGAAAAAAAGACAATATTGATAATTATAGGCCCATAGCACTTATTCCCATACTATCTAAAATATTTGAAAAAGCCATGCACACACGAATGACAAACTTCTTAAACAAATATAATATTTTGAAAAAAGAGCAGAACGGGTTTCAAAAAGGCAAATCAACTACTTTAGCAATATTTACGCTTATTAAAGATATATTAATTTGTATTGATAATAAGAAGCCAGTATCTGTCTTATTTTTTGATATGTGTAAAGCATTCGATTATGTTTCGCATAGAATACTTCTTGATAAATGTAACAGCTATGGTTTGAGAGGAGTAGCCAACGACTGGCTCAAAAGTTACCTTAGTAATAGGAAACAGCATGTTCTAATAAATAGAATAAATAATCGTAATGTTGAAGAAACAGTGAAATCCGAAGTAAGATTTAAAAAAGTAGGTGTACCACAGGGAAGTATATTGGGTCCACTTCTATTCTTAATTTACATCAACGATTTACCAAATATAACAAACTACAAATGCACATTATTTGCCGACGATTTATCTATAGTAATACCTTGTAATAATATAAACGTTTATAACAATGAAATAAATAATACGATTACAGATGTCGTAAATTGGTCAGACAGAAACAACTTAAAACTTAATTTTACTAAAACAAAATATATCCAATTTATAAATAAAAATGGCACGAAACAAAAACTTAATATTAGATATAAAAATGAATCCATCAATGAAACAAATAGTATTAAATTTTTAGGTATAGAACTGGATGATAGACTTTCATGGACGGAACATATAAATCGTCTTTCTATGAAAATCAGCTCATTTTCTTTTGCGATATGGAAATTAGCAAAAATAACAGACAAAAAAACGGCTATTCAAGCTTATCATGGATATGTTTCTTCTCTACTCCGATATGGCATATTTATATGGGGAAATTCTAGTAATATTAATAAGGTGTTTATAGCTCAAAAACGATGTATTAGAAGTATCTGCGATGTAAGTCCAATAACTTCCTGTAGACCTCTTTTTAAAGAATTAAATGTGTTAACTGTACCTTCCCTATACATTTATGAAGTGTGTTTGTATGTAAAAACACATTTAGACCAGTTTGAAAAACGATATGATGGGACACAATTTAAGCGATTTAGATTTCAAAATCATTTAGTTAGACCCAGTACAAGAACACAGCTTTATGATAGGAACTGTCACGTCATGTCTGTTAAAATTTATAATAAATTACCTAACCCTCTTAAAGACATAAATAATATTAATATATATAAACATAAATTGAAAAAATGGCTAATATCTAAATGTTATTACTGTATTAAGGACTACTTTAATGAAAGTCAAAATAAATAAAATAATTCATACGAGACGCAGTTTTTAAGCTCACTCATACTGTTTTGATACGTTTTCATATAAAACTGTAATATTATTTATTAATGTGAATATTATTTTTAAAATGTAAATACCTGCCATAAGGATGAAGCAATTATTTTAAAATAATATTATTTTGTCCTATTATAGATGTTGCACGCCATTGTATGGTAGATTGTGTGTTGTACACTTGATCTTGCAATAAAATATATTTATATTCATACTTATTTTATAATGAGTAAGGTTTTCATATACTTTTAGAACATAATGTTCTAAGGCTCAAGTGATAAGTAACTTTATTGAGTCTTTTTAAAAGGAACAGAATAATAAATAATTTTATTTTAAACCGATACTTGATCGTTCATCGTCTAGCTGATAATGGCTGTCAAATAGATAAAATCGCGAGCATCTATATAGTATAATCAAAATTTTTTTAACGATGGTTTCGGTACATTACCGTTTAAATTATGATAAGATGTTAGATTATATAGTATAATACTTTAGAAAATATTTGTTTTATCACTTTCGGTCCAAATAAACACATGTATGTGATAAAAAAAAACATATTTTAAATGAATATTGTAATACTCACAATTGAACATTGTTACTACATTATTTTATTAGGATATTATCATAGAATAATATTTTTATGAATATGATCCCTTCATGACTACACTTACAAAATAAAACTTTAAATTTTTATCACATCACACACTTTTTCGCTCATATAAGCAAGAGTTTTAGAGCGATAACCCACCACGCTGCTTCACTGCAGCTTGGTAGGCTACACAAACTCCAGATTTACTCCTGGGTTATGCAGGTTTTCTCAAGACGACTTCTTCCTCTGAAAAGCAGTGAAGCAGTCAGTCAGTGATGGATTGGAAAGAACAATCAAGTACGTAAGTTTCAATTGTGTAAAGTGGAACTTAATGGGGCATGTTGTGGATTCGAACCCGCTATTATTCTAATTGTAAACGAAAATCCAGCCGTCTCACCTTTAGCCCATCGTAGCATGGCAAGTTATTACGGATTTCCGCATAACCCAAAGAGATCGCGAATAATTCTGATGACACCTAGCGGTGAACAACTAGCAGAGAGTATGCCAAATAATAAATAGCGATTGTATAAAACTAATTTGTACCAGTTAACATATGGAAGTGCGACAATACAGTTATTAACAATTGTCCAATACTTCAGTGCAATTAGTTATTCGTGCTTTTCACACAATTTCCCAGTACGCCTCTGAGGCTTTCGACAGAGTGCACCGAAACAGTCGAACCCCCCAATTCAAACGTCACACAAGTTAGTTAACCGACACAATGCGATTGTTTGAATTTAAACTCACAATCACGGCTAAATGAAGTTTTCCCATTATTATTGACCTAAATGAAAGCTTGATTTGATGTTCATTATGTATTCGCTTTTAATTAATAAGAAAAAGGTAAAGTAAAAAGCAGCCTGTTAAATTTCCGCTAGTGTGAACAGGTCTCCTCACTCATTAGAGAGAAAGTATATAGAACAGACGCCCATAACGCTGTTTAACTGTGGGTTGGCAGGCTAAATATATGCTGGAATTACTCTCGGGATTTGCACGGTTCATCACAAAGTATTTCTTTATCGAAAAGTACAGGACATATGTGAATTTTTAAAGAACAATAATGATAGATACATAATGTTTTACAAAGAGAGCTTAGTTAATAATAATCCACGTATCTATCCATCGGGCCATCGCAGCTTGAGAAATAAAATCTTTATATTATATACCAAAAACAATACAAAGCATTTAAAAATTTTAAAGTTATATACGTAGTATATAAATTAGTATTTTCGCAATGTGTTAATTACAGAACTAAAGTTATGATACTGTTATTTTATTAATATACTAGCATTTCCCGGCGGTGTCACCCGCGTAGATACCGATCTCGTGGCAGTGGAAAGTTTACTAAGTCGGATTTTAGTTCGTTTCTAATTACTTCCTTTCAGAATATTAGATACACACTTACATACATATATATACATAATATAATAAATATATATGTAGTTACATACATACAGTTTTAAATTCGTAACATCATTTAGGTAGAATTTCCGACATTACTCTATTTAAAAATACTCTACAGCTATTGAAAGATTTTTTTTTTTGAATCGGACCAGTTATTATTAGCTTGATTTTTATAATTTTTTTATAAAATTATTTCAATATGCAAAACTTTCTTATAAAACATTAGAGAATAGATTTATTCGTAATACTTTATTGTCTCAGAACATTGGACGTAGTTTTGTTTTGTTCTGGATGTTGACTCGGTATACATTATTTTCTGTAAATTGAGATATTTAAATTTGTATATCATTTCAATGGAACGTCCGATTTTAATAATTTGAAAATTATTTTATAGGTATTGAAACGGTCTTTAATAAAATTATTTAATAGGATAAGGATTAATACAGAGATCAATAATATAGTTTCATTATTGTCGGGACTTTTATCAACTTTCAAAATGCAAAAAAGTAGTTATAGTGGCATAACTAGAGTAGTTAGACATATGGTATCGCGGACTTGTGTAAAGATATTATTAAATTCTATAATATTGTAGAATATTCTATTTTTAATAGTTATCACAGCTCATATGATAACAGATTTTTCTTTTCACACCTTGGGTTACATTATTCCATTTTTTTTAAGGATCCCTATTTTTGTGAGAAAGTAATATAGCCTATGTTGCTCAGTGAAAATGCAGCTTTCTAATGGATTTTTTTTTGAAATCGGTCCTGTAGGTTTTGTGTGAAAACGTAACAAACATATATACAAAAACACAAACACTTCCTCTATAAAATATTAGTTTAGATTACACAAAATTAATTAACTATACTATTATATTGAATATAATTTTGGCTAGAGATTTTAATCCCTAGGAGGTGTCGCAAAGTATATAATCCATACTTCTTTCTAGCTTACTGTACAACGGTGGACACCAATAAAGAAAAAGTAATTAAATGCAAAGGATTAACACAAGATACCAAATAAAGGCTGATAATATATTTTCATATTTAATCCGATATATTATGATCCGATGATAATGTATCATAATAAGCCAATCTATTAAGGATTGGCTTATTAAAATACAAAAAATTCACTTTCTCTTTTAACATTTTTATTTTATTAATATTTACATGTATCAGTTTTAAACAGGTCTGAAGAAATTTTCAAATACGTGGATTGTAAGATACTTCAGATAATTCGGACGATAATTAATACAAATACTTTGCTAAATAGAAATAAAATATATAGAACATTAAACAAGTTTTCAGAACAATCATCCTTAACACAATATTTAAATAAAATATCTAATTTTATGTCTTTTCAAATACGACAATACACTAAGCGAGAATTTCTACTGCATATGTATCGTATTGGCCACAAACCGGACATATGCGGTCTGATTTATAAACTGATATCCGTTTGCTCTGAACACTGGTACATTTTACAAATAAATTATTTCCTGTACTACTGTATCAGTTAAAAAATCTATAAATGCAAGGTAAAATTTGCAACAAATTTATCTATTTTCATCTCATTTAATAGTTTCTTTACATTCATGAATAACAGATAAACATTGTAAATAATTACTTGTTACCAATAAATTATGACGAAGTGGAATCCTTACTGAAACCTATAATGTAAACTGACATACCTACTATAGTATTATATTTTTAAATATGGCTTATTTAATTCTATTTATTTTTTACGATCTACGCTTACACGATATAGTACATACAAACTTTCATACATTTCACAGCATAATCCAAAATAATTATACACTGTATAAGTTTTTTGGATTATTTTCTTCATTAGGTTATTTTTCTTTCCCTTGGTATTTTTCTTTATGCTCTTTGTGTATTTCTTCATTTTTTGGTTATTGGTTGGGGTTACTACCACCTTTAAAAGAAGCCCCGAATTTTATACGTAAAAGTTAAAGAAATAAACTGCTTTTTTTAAACCATTTAAATAAGAAATATATTAGCACACCTTATATCAATAAAATACTATGAACTCATGGAACTATAATACACGTGTGATTTAATTTTTTTTATATTTAAAAATAGTCAAGTTCTTCGCTAAGAGTCGCTAAGAAACAAATTCAAGGCAGTTAACATCATGACAGTTCACTGCGTAAACATATTAGAAAACTTGTTGTACGTACACAAAAACATTGACTCTTTTAATAAAAAGAGTGAATGTATATCATATAACTTACGAAACAAAAACAAACTTGTTGTAAATTCTAGTAGGCTGCATAAAATTAACAACTCATTTAAGGGTAACTGTATACGTTTCTATAATAAACTCCCACAAGACGTTTTAGAAATCAAGTCAATTAATAAATTCAGTCTTTGTTAAAAGAAAGTTTGAATTGAAATATATTAAAATAATATGATATTGTAATGATGATGATAACAAAAAAACAAAACACCCGACTGAGTTTGCTGTGGGCTCTTCTCGGATTAGGGCGCGAAGGAACCCTCGTAACTTTAGATTTTAAGTCGTTCTGGAGTATCATCATCGGATGTACATTAGAATTAGTGTGTGGAAAAGAAAAGAAAAAAAAATATTTGACGATTCAAAAGTGTTGTAATATGCCCACTTGAATAAAAATATTTAGATTTGACTTGATTTGATTTGACTTCTTATAACATCAGCTTAAGCCGATGAATGTCCAGCTGTTCCAATGCATGGATAATTTGAAAAATTTATGTTTCTTATATATATTTTCTTATACATTTAGGTAGTTAATTATAAATTGCAAACAGACGTTCCAATTTTATTTATTTTAATAGATTGATTGCAATATGTGCTACTACCAAAACACTCACTTAAACGGATTTTTAAGGGACCTCTAATCTTTCCGCAATATTTCATATTTTAAGATATTTGTTTTCATTACAGAATGATATATTATTTTTGCTGGTTGGCACGGAATCAAATGTAAGCATTTTGAAATTATAAGTCTCCACAGCACTCTTTTGAAGAGGACGTACGCGATCTGATTCAAAAGCTGATTCTGAATGCCCCAACACTTCCATCGCAAACGACTTCCTGTTCTGTGTGTTCTGAATCTTTGCGAGTTCTAAAAATATAGAAAATATTACTGCCATCAATTTTATAACGATTCAAAATTGCAAAAGAAAAAATTCTCGGCCCAATCGATTTCTATGGTGCCGCTATGTAGATCTCGATGCCGTAGGATTGTGGGGACGTCCATAACTATATAGTATTTCAAGTCAATCACGCGAAAAGTTTTGTAAGATTTCGTGATGAGTTTATTTAGTAGGCTGTAGGCTTTTATATATATATACACTAGCTGACCCAGCAAACGTTGTTTTGCCAAATAATTACTATTATCGTTATTAAAAATAAAGGTGATTATTTAGGGTTGTATGTATTTTTGTAAGCTGTATCACAAAAAAATGAAAATAAAAACTCAAATTTTGGGGTTACCCTTAACCTTTAGAGGTTTGAAGAATAAATAGTAGCCGATTCTCAGACTTACTGAATATGCATACAAAATTTAATAAGAATCGATCAAGCCGTTTCGGAGGAGTATGGGAACGAACATTGTGACAGAATTTTATTTATTAGATTCATCTCTAATTTATACTTTGTGGTGATTTTATTGTCTTTTTTTATTGCTGACAGATTAGCGGTTGACTGTCATCACACCTGATGATACAGGCCAGAATGGACGCTCGCCAACCTGTTTAACCTCTAAGAACATAAGTCTCTTTGCTTGGCTATACGTCTTTGCTGGTAGGGCGGTAACTAGCCAGCTCCGAAGCCTCCCACCAGACAAAATTCAAACAAATAAGAAAACGCAATTTTTTAAATTCTTCCTACAGGGGATGGAACCCGGGGCATCTGCTAGCAAAACAATTACTCTCACCGCTGTTTCAGCGAGGTCATGTCTAAAATTACAGTGTAATCACCTGAATTTATAATAAAAAGTCAACTGTGTACCGACATACGTACATATCATTAGTTAGTGTTTCCTTTTCTTTTATGCTTAGAAATATATATAAGGAAAGAATAAAGACTTTACTCGTCCAGCAAATTAACTAATTCTTATTGGAATAATTAATAAGGGTCGAATTAGCTGTAACGTGATCTCTATTAATGAGATAATCTATATAAGAAGTTTCCTCTCGTTTATTTAAATAGATTAATATAATTAGTATCTCTGTCGGTGTCAATGCTTACTGGATAATACAAGTGTCCTACATTTTACATTATATATGTCCGTATCTGTCTCTAGATTCCTAAAGCGCAAATACACTTGTGATTGTTTTTTCAATTTCTGACAAATAAGCGTTTCACTGAAATCTCACCAAATGGGAAGTGATGATACAGTTTAAATGAAAGTGTGATAACCTGGTAAGTGGTAATTTATATCGTACTGAAAGGCAAAATTTTCACTTGGTGGCACGTGTTTGCTGGTAGGGTATTAATTAGCCAGGGCCAAAGCCTCGAATCAGAGTCAGACAAATTATAAAATGCAGTTTTTAAAGTTGGTTTACCTCTGCCAGCGAAGCGAATAAGCAAAACCATCAATTTTCTTATATTACTAATGCGGTGGCTATTGAAATGCTTAAAATGTGGATAATTTTTATTTCTAATATCCATTAAATTATATGCTTCGTCGTCGTCGCCGTAATTTCTGTTGTATAAATAGACGGATTTATCTCTACTTATAAACAAAATTACATTCTTTAGGGGCACAAAAGGAAATATTTAAATTTAATTATAGTATTTTGCTTAAATTAGGCAAACATTTTCTTAATAAACAAGCGGCATCGTCAAACTTAAGGCGTAAATTATGGCGCCCGATGTGGCTGAGACACCAGCATAACCGCTAATTGATTTCCTAATGGAACATTAGAATGAGTTAATGACGCGCTAAATTATTAAATTCCGCATTACAATTCAAAGTATTCCGAAAGGTAAAACCTAAATTCTTAATTATATTGTTAGCGATCATGATTGCTTTATTTGTGGTTTTTATATCAGTGAAACGTTTACATGCACTACATTCAGTTTAACGCAGTCCGGAAATTCTCAAATTTAGGAAGTCGTCGTGAAAAGGACCACTAGTATGTGATTGGTGGACTTATTATTTTTAGTGGGGCGATTATTTTGAGTGGGGCGTTTGGTATTAGAGGGGTAGCACACGGGAATGAAACAATAGTTGCCTAGTGACAGTTATTAGTTTGTATCAACGTTAGTATTGTGTTTTAAGTCATTCAATGTAATATGTAGTCGTAAGTAATATAATAATGAAGAATATGAGAATAGTATTAACCTGCAAATTAGTGATCGACTCTAAAAATATTGAAACTGAAAGACATCTTCATGTAATAGTGGACTTTTTTACTTTGACGTAACTTACTATTATATGTATTCGTATATTTCTTATATAGAACTGGTATGTATTTATTAGTATGTTATTGTATACCGCCTACCTTACTTTACACTAGGATTTTTTTATTCGCCCAAACTTTGCCTGGAAGAAATCGCTAAGCAAGGCCACCTCTTGTACTCTTGCATTTTTTATAGTCTGTGTCTTTGTAATTGTGTATATTTACGGTGTACAATAAAGAGTATTCTATCTATTACTTAAATGCTAAGTAGGTCGCCATAAAACGAAACACGGTTGCACCTATCATGTTTTAGTGTGCAATACAGTCGTTTACAAGTGATGCGTTTGTACAATTTGACGACCGTTGGTGCATTGATACGAATACTCGCTTTGCTAGATAAGGTCCAATGTTTGATTTCCGGCAATCCAAATTAAGGACATTCCAATGTCTAGTTTGACTAAGTTTTGACTGATGGGAGACTCCGCTTGTGGCTAGTTGGCATTCTACCAGCAAAGATGTATCCCTAACAAAATATTTGCGTTTTAGTATCACGCTGCGTGGAAGATTGATCAGAAGTAATTACGAAGTGCCATCACTTACCATCAGATGAGATGACATTCAACTGCTTACTAGTCAGATTAAATTAAAACCTTCTGCTTTATTTAATCTAAAAAAAAATTAAATACCTCCACATTTTATAATTTTTTAACAGTTAAATAAGTTATGTGCAATTTCCGAGTGACTTCTATATATAACTAGCTGCTCCGGCTTTGCATCGCTAAAAGCGCACATTATGTTGACATGTTTTATATTTTGTGGATTAGATTTAAATGTAATACGTTACTTAAAGTATTTTCATACATTTTTTAAAACAGTTATTATAAATATAAATATTATAGTGAGTTATCCTTAAAAATTACATGCCATCATGGAGGATCGAGAAAAAAGGAATAACCCAATATATAATAAACTAGCGGCCCGTCCCGGCTTCACACAGGTAGACATAAATAGGTACAGATATTTAAGTTATAAGCATGATAATTAAAACGACCATGAATTGACAAATATTGTGGAAAAGTGTGATTCCTAATACTAAATCTAAGTAGATCTGAAAAGAACTTTATGAGTGAAGCATAGAAATGGGTTAAAAAAACTCGAAATATTCAATGTCGCTTGCATCCACTTTTTTTTTTTCGCTGGGAAATGCCTTTACGCACGGGGTGTGGGACTCACTGACAGGTCAGAATACCCACTAAAACCCAGCGGAGAACCTTCAACATCCTTGATTGGAGAACCAGAGGTACACATATGCAGTCTACTCTAGCACTCCGGATATAGCCGCCTTATTTAAATTATTTATGGAAGGGGAAGAAGATGCGCATATCTACGCACCCTGTTACCCCGCCGCCTACGTCGGAGCGGGAGAGCGACGACGGCATTTTGTCTCATCCTCTCTGATGCCTCCTTCANTATATATAACTAGCTGCTCCGGCTTTGCATCGCTCAAAGCGCATATTATGTTGACATGTATTATATTTTGTGGATTAGATTTAAATGTAATATGTTACTTAAAGTATTTTCATGCATTATTTAAAACAGTTATTATAAACATGTTATAGTGAGTTATCCTTAAAAGATACAAGCCATCATGGAGGATCGAGAAAAAAGGAATAACCCAATATATAATAAACTAGCGGCCCGTCCCGGCTTCACACAGGTAGACATAAATAGGTACAGATATATAAGTTATAAGCATGATAATTAAAACGACCATGAATTGAAAAATATTATGGAAAAGTGTGATTCCTAATACTAAAACTAAGTAGATCTGAAAAGAACTTTTTGAGCGAAGCATAGAAATGTGTTAAAAAAAACTCGAAATATTCAATTCGCTTGCGTCCACTGCGTAAGGAGCTGACCGGCTACCTAGTTCTAAATGGTGCACCCCCTTCTCCCGCAATGCCCCTCTCTCGGCATGTATGTTTATTTTAATTTCATGATATCTTTTGAATGGTTTATCAGATTTCAATAATTCAAAAAGTAATCATCAGGAATTGAGACAGTCTTGAATATTCAATTATTAATTTGTATAAAAAAATATAAATGGTATGGATAGCACGGTTTGATTTTGATCGGCATTTCTATCAATTTGTTAAATGTAAAAATGTAGTTATAGTGACGTAACTACAATAGTTAGACATGGTTTCGCGAAGTTCATTTTTTTGTCCTATCATTAACACTCTTCACAGCGTATGCGATGAAAGACATTTTATGGCAAATTTTTTACACCTTCGGTTGCTTTTAATAGGAATTTCTAAAGATTTCTATAGTAATCTAGTACTAAATATAGCCTATGTTACTCAGAGATATTGTAGCTTTCTAATGTAAAAAGAATTATTCAAATCGGTCCAGTACATTTTGAGTTTATTCCTTACATACAAAAATACAAATATTTTCTCTTTATAATATTGGTGTAGATTGTTTTGTTATATCTCTAATAAATTAGCGTTTTCTCGAAAAACCAAAATTCCATTAAGCTATCTTTAAGTTTATTGCATAAAAACCAACAAGACACGCATTGGAGAAAAGTTTTTTTATAATAAGGACTACTTTTAATACATAAATAAGTATATGTATATAAGAAAATTATTTGAGTTCTTATCTATTAGTTATCTCTTTAGCCGAACCTCTTCATTTTGCTTACTGATGGATGATATAGAAATGAATGAGTAATAGTAAATTCTTCCTTACATCTGAGAAACCCTTCTGAGCTCAATAACATTCCTAGGAAGACACGTCATCCATCACACATCCTCCATCCAACTTTATTATGTTTTATCAACGTCAGCACCATTAAATCTTTGTTTGACTAGTAACCTCAAAAATTTTGTGTTTAACAGACTACTTTGTTTGAATTTGTGTCAGCAAATTGGATAATTGCAAACAATGAAATTATTATATGCAAGGTGTTAGGAGATCGCTTCCGAAAACGAAAAAATACGCTAACATACACCGAACACACAACATAGTACTAATGACATCTTTGATGTTGGAACATAATAAAAATCGATCTTGATTAAGAAAAGAATCATATTTTTAAACGTTTTATTAGTATTATTTACGCTCCATCGTGTTAGTTCAGTTAAATGAAATGATAGTTTTATAAAAAAATACATTACTAAAAAAAAACTGACAATGAATAACAAAAATAAAAACAGCTAATGTCTCAGCACGTTTTATAAATATTTTTTTAAAATCAGGATCGATTTCTGTCCGCCCCATCATCAAAGGTGTCATTAGTGATATCGTCTATCTTCGTTTTCGGAATCGGTCTCTTAACACCTTGTATAAAATAAAAAAAATGTTTTTTATAGACTTTGAAATTACCAACCAAAACAATGCAAAGATGGTTTAGGACTAATAAGCTCACTCTTTCCGAGATCTTTAAAAGTATTCGTGATTAATTTAAAATTTAACAAAGTGACTTCTGTCGTACTGTGGACGGTCACTAAGTTCGTAAGGTAAGTAGCAGCCCATTAACGTCCCATTGCTGGCCACAGGCCTTCTCACTCACTCACTGAGAGAGGATTATTACAGCATAGATCACTACGGGTTGGCAGGCATAGTATACAAGTGCACTCTCTATTCCTTCACTCTCATAGTCCGAGATGATAGGAATCCGACACGATCGCAGAGATATCAGGAGATTCAGGACCGTTGGCTTAAAGTGTTCTCCGAGGCACGGGGGTGGAGCACACCTCCAACTTCCCAACTTCGGGCAAAAATTGAGAAAATCTTAATAGAAAAATCAATATTGATTTTTGAATTGGCCCGATCTGGGACTCGAACCCAGTCTATAGTTGAACATGCTGACCACTAGATCAATGAGGCAGTTAAATAAGAACGTATTTTCTCTTCTTCCCACGGAATCGGAAATTAAGCTGGTGAAACCGCGTGAAGAAGCTTGTATACTAAATTGAATATAAAGGCTGAAATTGAATCACTGTGGAAGGTGTAGCAGATATAAAAATATAGTTGGGACTGTATTGTACTGAAAATATGTAAATATTTTCTTTGTAATAAAATTTATTATAGTCAATAAACATGTTCACCGCTTCGCTGGCGCAGAGGTACGAGTCCTCGCTTCATGGTACGGTGTGAGCTTATGACCGTGACTAATTACCACCCTACCAGCAAAGAGGTACCGCCAAAAATAGACATTTGTGTTCCGATAGGATACTGTATAACGATTAGTAGAGGTAGATTCCCTTATGTGTTATGGTTTAAGTGTTACATTAAACAATTATATTACATGTATTCAAAGTAGCAAAAGGCTTTCTCAACGGTATCACTTCGGAGATCGCCAAGTTCGTAGCATCGCCACACTGATTTAGGTACTGCTCTAAATCTCAGCAAAATACATTATTCAAAAATATAAAAAAATTAAAAGTCCGTACTTACAAAGTACGTACATACATAACATCACGCCTCATTCCCATAGGGGTAGGCAGAGACCACGCCCTTCAACTTCCCACGATCCTTGCATATCTTCTTCGCTTCTTCTATTCTCATTAAACCTTTCATATCAGTTCGTCGATTTTCAGTACTCTTGACCCGGCCCTTGTTTAAAATGTCCTGGATTTGGTCCAGGAACGTTCGGCCTGGTCTTCCCATTCCAACCTTCGCATTCACTCTTGACTCATAAATCCTTTTTGTCAGTCTCCTTTCATTCATTCTCTCTACATGCCTAAACCATCTAAGCATGCCTTTCTAAATTTTACTCACTACATCTTTTATACCACATCGTTCTCTTATCACACTATTTCTTAGTTTGTCATTCAATTTCAGCCCACTCATACTCCTCAACGCTCTCATTTCTACCGCATTTATTATACTTTTGTACTTCTTCTGACATACCCAACTTTCACTACCATACATAAGTGTTGGCACCAACACACCAGCATAACTTTCGTTTTGTTTACATTCATTTTCATTCCTTTCCTTTTCAAAGCTTCATTCATAATATTTACCATTATACTCATATACTCATTAGCGGATGATGCAAGTACTACTTGATTATCAACGTAGAGTAAACCTTTGATGAGTAATTCATTAATTCTTAACCCATACATACTTTCTTTTAAATCTCTCAAACAGTTATCCATGAATAAGTTGAACAGCTATGGTGACGCAACACATCCCTTTCGAACACCTCTTTCGAAAGGAAACCACTCCGTGTACGCCCCGTTTCTTTTGACACAAGCACTAGAGCCCTCATAGAGAGACTTCAATGCTTGAATCAGACTACAGCTCATCTCATACGTAGATAATGTTGACCACAGCTTATATAAAGAACACAAGTGACAGTTCTTTGGCAAAAAAAAAACTTTGGATTTCCGTGACTTAAAGGGAGGGAAAATGGAAGATATGTTAGGAAATTCAAATGCCACATGTTTTTTGTAAATATTAAAACTGCCTAACTTTCAAACACATTACCATAAAAATGTTACCCTCTTGCGCCTAAAGAAGTTTTCCTTCAAAACCATATAATCTAATTTTAAGCCAACAAGAAAATAAACACATTTATACTCTTTAACATTTTAGTCAACAAACTCCTATTTAGATGTAGACGTCGGTGTGAATCCACATCGCTTAATTCCTAGTCATAAATTCCAGGCGTGGAATTTCCTCACTTTCTTGCTCTGATCCTAATATTAAATTCCTTTCCCGATATATTGATATTCAGGTTGGCGGCCATAATTTCGGTTAAATAAATAAATTCCTTACCCTACCTGACATGTTTTATAGTAGTTTACAAATTACTTTTTATTCAGACTTAGACGTTATTACCAATAGTTTTTTGCTAATAGTTGAACGTTTGTCTGTGATTTCACCTGATGGAAATAGATGATTAGAGGTGTTCGTCATTTACAAATAAGTATAATTTGTAAAAGCTGATACTATAAGTAATAGAATACAGAAAAATGTAGTAAAATAGTAATTAAAGAACACCTTTCTCTTCAATGGTATTTCCACCAGATAATAATTATTATAATAAATAGAAATTACGTTTTGGTACTAGATAAAATAATAGGTACTGAAAAAGAGATCTAAGAAGAGTTCATTGCATTTACGCAAATAAGTTTTTGTTAGTCTCAGCGTTCAACTTTAATATCAAAGTTACATCAAAGGTGAATTGCAACATTCTTCCGTGGGAATTTTGCACGGGAGTGCTTGCGGCTGTCCATAAGTTCAGGGTGGCTGCGAGGACTCGCGGCCTGAAGCGTGGTGCCGATGAGGTCCGTAGCAGCAGGGCCCGACCCAACCAGGCTCTGATTGAAAGGTGGAGAGAGGATCTCAGGTCTCCAGTAGCGGAAGTGGCCTCTGTGGAGTCGATCCGCCCTCACCTGGAACAATGGCTTACCAGGGGTCGTGGGTCACTCTCTTTCAGACTGGTGTAGGTTCTGACTGGACATGGCTGTTTCGGAAAGTTCCGGCACCGAATTCGTAGTTAAGAGCTATCTGCCTGGCATGAGTGTGGTGCTACTGATGACTTAGTGCATCACACTTTAGCAGAATGTGCTGCCTGGGCACCTCAGCGTCACCTTCTGGTGCCGTTGATTGGCTTGGATATTTCGCTGCAGAGCGTTGTAGGCGCGATACTCTCCAGAGGGAGATGCTGGCCGGGAGTTGCCCTCTCGTGTGAGACGGATATCTCGCAGAAAGAGGCCCACGAGCGAGAAAGGGAAAGCGCAATCATTACTCCGTCTCACCGCCGAAGAAGGCGGGGCTTCAAGCGACGTATATTTGCACCCGTCACGCCGCTTTCGTGAACTCTCGGTCGGACTTATCCGGGTTATCAGAGAGAAATGTGCGAGCACTCCTTGAATGTGCCCATAATGGATGAAGAAGGTTCCGCAGGGTTTTTTAGCGGGTATTGCGAAGTCTTTCTCTCTCTCTTGCCGAGATCTACACTCTCGACGCCAGACGGGGTGCATAAATGCATTCCATAGCGTAGAAAAAGGTGAATTGTAATATACATGGCCTAATTTTAAACCGCATTTTTTTATGATTGATACTAACTTGAAACCGCATTTGTCTTAACACACTAAAACTTTTTCATTTATCGACATAACAAAGTTAACACTGATTAAAACCAATGTAAATATTAAATAGACGTGCAGACTATTGTGCTTTTATTCGACGTCTTTCGAATGAAAACTGGGACAGACACAATATGAGTGGAAAGGCGGTAGGGAGCGATAGTACAATAGGGAAACGGCGGCGAATAGTGTCTCTTGAACTTTAGCCAGCTTCCCAAGGCGCGTTGATAGATTTGCAAGAGCATCGCGGTGTTCATTTAAAAGCATAATGTCTTTTTTTATGAAATCCCCAGGCAACTATTTATGCATTTAGTTTGAACAGCTTTATAAAGCTTTTTTCACTTTCCACTATTAGCTCACGCTCTATATATGACAGGTATATCGCCCCTTACCGGATTAACGCGCTTCCGTCATAGACCGTATCATCACTTACCATCAGGTGAGATCACAGTCAAGTGCTAAAGCAAGCACATCAATAAAAAATATACAATTTATTAAAATTTTCCACCAATTTATTAATTAATAGCTTTTAACAAAATGCAAAATTAACTTTCTACTTATAAATATTTTATTTTATGTCTGTTTGTATTTTTGTCTGGCTAGGCACATCTCTGAAATGGCTAGGTCGATGTTGACAGGATTTTCACTGACAGAAAGTTTATTATCAAGGAGTCACTTATTTTAGAGAAAAAAAGGTAAGCAGCTTATTAACGTCCTACATCTGGGCACAGGCCTCGTCACTCATATGAAAAAGGGATTTAGAGCATAGACCCACCACGCTGCTCCATTGCGTATTGGAGGCTTAACGTTTTCTCCGAGTCATTAAGCCGTCGGTCCTGCACCTGATCTCTCTCCGATCGTGTTGGATTCTTGTCACATATGACTATGAGAGTGAAGGGCTACTAGATATGCTCCAACTTCCAGTTTTCTAACTTCCGGCGTTTATTGAGAAAATTTTAATAGAAACTTTGACTTTGACTTCGATTTTCATTGGCTCAACCTGCGACTAAACCCAGAACGAAATATTTGTAGTTGAACATGCTAACCATTAGACCAATGAGGCAGTGAGATCCCGTCGCAATATATAGGGTTGTATTACAAGTTTTACATTTAAGTGTACGCAAATGAAGTTGCGCGGGTCAGTTGGCAATTAATCCAATAAATTATGTATTATGTTATTCATCGACGATGGTTTTAGACTACTTAACTCACTCGAATGCTCATCACGGTCTCGCACATGCACACAGTTAATAGGTATGAAAAAAAAGCGGCCACTTTTTCCAGTCCATCCATTTAAGTTGTATATTATATAACGCGGGTATTTTGTTAAAAACTTATTTGATTTAACAGTGAAATCGCAATTCCACGAGGTTACTCTTAATTGTAAAATTTTTAATTGAGGTGTTTTCAATTATTTAAAGCTTGACACGCTTTTTCACAAGTACGAAAGGGTGAAATCCAATTTAAATCTTGCATAAAGTAACAGCAGCGAACATCAATATTACTTTTCAACTAGTGTATATATTTAAAGATTACCTGTAATGATTCTCGTTACTTGTGAAGTTTTATGAATTAATGACACTAATTATATATATTTTATACGTTTCTAGATATTGCATTTTTTCTTCTAACACAAAAGAATACGAATGAAATTTAATGTAATGTAATATTGATATCTTTCACATATAGTGAATGTCAGCCTCATAGCCCTGATCCCGAGTGAATATAGAGAAATCTGTACTTAAAGATAGTTAAAAAGTCACTGTTAAATTTCAAACGGTTGCACATAGTTTTCAATATTGTGATGAGTTTAATGGACTGACTCCAATTTGCCTTTCGTACTTTTCTAATGAAACCAGTTTGGGACAAAACAGTGAGATGATTTCAAAATATGTAACAAACATAGATAAAACATTTTTTGTGATTTATGTATACATCAAAGAGCCAAACGCGTAACTACAGTTCGTTAAAAAAAAATATAATATATTTATTTCATTCTAAAATAAAATTAAATCTATCCTATGTTCTAAGTGGAAACAAATTCTGAACAAAATCATTAATATCGATTGTGTAGTTAAACATTGTGATGATTGTTCTTATTTATATATAAAGATACTACCTGATCCGCGCAATTAGGATGAAAATGTATATAGTGAGTCAACCTTAAAAGATAGACGTATGCTGTCACAAACTTTTTTTTAAACTTTTAAAGGGGAAACATTCTGTTATGTTTTTTGCGAAACTTTAATCGTTTACGCAGCGCACACAGCGGATGCTCATTGAAGAAAAATATCCTGATTTAAACTCCTCATTGGTGCACATCTCCTATTGACTTTAGCGTAATTGCATATATGAACCTATCGCCTTTCTCGATAAATGGGCTATCTAACACTGAAGGAGCTTTTCAAATCAGGCTAGTAGTCCATGAGATTAGTGTATTCTAACAAACAAAATTAGTATAGATAATATAGTGCCATTAATTAATAGCTGTTCTTTCTTATATATGTCTACAGATTACAAACGTTGGAAACACCCAGTAAAATTAGCGGTTTACATAACTATCGCAGAAAACTGCACTGTTCCCGATTGTAGTGTCCATTACCCGCACCGGCTGTGGAAAGAAACCCTCACAGTGGCTTGAAAATTGTCGCTTTTAATTTTTTGAAATGCGAAACGTAAATTCGCATTTGTGGCGGCACGGTCTCTACGCGCCTAAAAGCTTCGCCGATGCAAGTCACTGGCTTTGTTATTCGCACAAAGCCAACGTTTACAATATGTGCTAAAATGTTTTCACGGGAGTTGTCTTCCCTGTGATATAAAACAAAGTTTAAGCAAAATCACGAAATAAGGAATACTTAAAATATACTCACTACCTCATTGGTCTAGTGGTTAGCATGTTCGACTACATACATGAGGTCCTGGTTCGAGTCTCCGGTCGGGCCAATCAAAAATCAATATTGAGTTTTCTATTAAGATTTTCTCATTATTTGCCCAAAGTTGGGAAGTGGGCGGTGTGATCCACCCCTGCGCCTCGGAGAGCACGTTAAGCCGTCGGCCCTGCGCCTGACCTCTCTCCAGTCGTGTCGGATTCCCGTCACACCGGACTATGAGAGTCAAGGAATAGACAGTGCACTTGTGTACTATGCCTGCCAATCTGCAGTGGAGCAGCGTGGTGGGTCTATGCTCTAAAAAACCCTCTCTCGTGCGAGTGAGGAGGCCTGTGCCCAGCAGTGGGACGTTAATGGGCTGCTACTTACTTTACTCTCTTACGTTGGGTTGTCTGGAAGAGATCACTAAATAGCGATAAGACCGCCAATTATACACTACAATTATTTGGAGTTAAGTCATTGTATTATTATTATTTTTTTGGTGTTCAATAAAGTATACTATCTATCTATGTATCTATCTATTTATCTAACTCTTTATGCTCTATGTTGAGGTTGGTGACCTTTAATGATAGATTGTATTTCTTGCAATGTTACGCCAGTTCTTTCTATTTTGGACGTCACGGACAGCATCGAAGGTCTGGGTTTTAGGAGTTGTGTATGGTACGAGTATTTTTATATTAATAAGTACATTATTTAAGGTACTCAATACCTTATTATTCTTTTGACTCATTTAAAGATTAAATACGTTTAAATCAAATAATAACTCATTCCGAGTACAAATTTGTAATTTTCGTACTTATACCTGAAATAATCTCCCGACGTTCTTTTCTAATGTAAATAAAATTTAAAAAAAACTTACATTGTATATGCCCTAAGGGATAATAAATGTATTATCAACCTCCTCATGTTTGCACAAGCAGACAAGGTAAACGGATTGCAAATATCTAGAGATGGAAGATAAATTATAAGAAAATATTTCTTAGTTTATTGGTTATTACATCTTGAATCTCCCTGTTTATGTGCATGTTTCCTTAAAGGATCGGACATGAGATTATTTAAATTTGCAACTAGTAACTGAGAAAGATGCTGGATAATAAGAATAATTACCATCTATTAAAGTCCTACTGCTGAGTATAGTCCAACTCACTCATAGGAGTTGCTAAACTCTAGGTTTTGTAAGCGATACCTATACCATAATTGCTCCCGAGGTATGCAAGTTTCGTCACGACGTTCACCTTCACCAAAAAGCACAGTGAAGAATTTTTAACAACCGTTGTGCAGATAAACTTATACAAGAGAGCTTAGTGGTGCATGCGGTGGATTCCAAAGCGTTAATAAATCAAATCAAAATCCAAATATTCTTTATTCAAGTAGGCTCAAAAAGCACTTTTGAATCGTCAGTAGTCTGTCCGTTGGCAACAAATCTACAAACAGTTCCGAAAGTTGAATCCGCTGAGAAGAAACTGGCAAGAAACTCAACGGTTACTCTTTTAAAGGTTTTTTATGCTACAATGTGTAATATATTGCTTCTGTGAGCAACTGGAAACAAGTCCAAATATTTCTATCGCTTAAATAATATGTTTTTGACATATTTATTAAAATTACGTTCAGGCAAATCTAATACTGATTGAGATATCTTATTAAAAATGTGTATGTTCAACCTGACAAATAAGTTCTTAACCTTCTTCATTCAAAAATATGGGATTACAAGTTTCTTGTATTAAAATTATCAACAAGAATTCAATTATGTCACCATTGGATCATTGCTTAATAAATTTTCCCAAAGCAATAAACGTCATTATTGCCTATAAGCGTTTGGTAATGTCAATTATCGCATTACCGTAAGCGTAACAATGAAAGATAGCTAGATAGATATTATTCTATTAAACTGTTGTATTCGGCGAATCTAAACTAAGATAAATAAAAATTTGTTTTCTAGTGTATATAAATGATTAGCTAATCCCTGCGTAGTCAAACATGTATGGAAATGAATAGTTTGGAAGATCAAAGATCCTTTACGTAACAAAATATCTCCATAAGTCCATCAAAAATGGCTACTTAGCGATAATACATTATAAGAAGACCTCGTTCTAATGTATTTATTTCTTGTATTTTTTGTGATGTACAAATTATATGTTATATATGGTGTATTTATTCGGTCTCTTCTTGTTATATTACAAATAGGTTATAACTTTATCGCCAGTTATTAAGAAAATTGTTAATTTTTAATATTTAGAAAACAGTTTTGTGTAAAAATTATATTTTATCATAATATTTTTTATAGGTGACATGTAAGGCACTTGATTATTTTTTCACTTAAGTGTTAGACTATAGATAGTTGGGTTACAACACTAATAGCTCTAAAATTTTGGGCGTTAATATAGTGGCAACACTTAAAAATACGAAAGAATTGTGCAATATTACGAAATGTTATGCAATACGAGGTAACTTTAACGGACGGAACAATTTTGTGAATATAATTTTTCCAGCTGCTTCGTGGTATAGTGGTTTTATAAAGAAATAGTGCTAAATTGTATAATTTCAAATAGTGAAATAATAATTATTACAGTGCAAGTTGTGTATATTTAAGTAATGGAGAGAATACAAATTGTTAGTTAATGTAAGTTGGTGTTTTTATAATGTAAGGATAAGTAACGATACAGTCTACGACGGAAAGGACTGCTTGCAGAAAAAATTGCCTCTCCTGTTGTTTGTATACATCATAGTTCCAGAATGCAGAGTGAATAATATAAATAATCTGGCAGAGTCAATGGTGTGAGTTTTCGCTACGTTACCCGAGGTCCTGGGTTCGTTTTGCGGCAGCACAAATTTAGGAAAATGTCTGTGGACTGTTGGGAGACTTGAGCCAGTCTTCCAGTCAGCCAGTTAATGGTTTCTAATATATTAAAAGAGACATGCTGCCAAGCAAAACAAAACTGTTTCGGTACATAACAATGCAGAAACCCTACTAGGTAAATTACATTTTACTAGATAAATTTTTGCGCAGAATCGCTGTGTTAAGAAGTCGTAACTATATAATGCGACACTTAATGAGTCCGTTTTAAAAATATACGAGTATATGTCCCATGTCGAGTTTCAGATTAATAGAACTTGAAATTGGGGTGACGTAATCTGCTCCAACTAACCTTAAAAAAGGGAAACTGGTTAATATATCGTTAATTTATTATGCAATCGAATTTTATCAAAATCGACTTACTTTTGTGCATTTAAATTGCCCAAAAATGATTACGTCCTCTGTTATTAAAAACCCCCCTTAATTCTTAAGAATAATATAATTGTACAATACAAAAACATTTGACATGCTACTTTAATTATGTATGTATGTAACTCCTACCTTGGCTGACGCCGACTCCAAATATAAGAATACGAAGAACACAATAAAAGAATACGCAATTATTTCTTACTTTTTAAAGCATATGAATATATTTGTTAATTATTTAGAAGACGGTTCTTTTTTTGTTAAATATTATATTTATTTTTTGATTTTTTTGTGAATCCGAAGTAAACTAATAAATTTGTCTCAATATGTGTACGCCTAAAAACGTGTTGCAATGCAGCAACAAACGTAAGCTCATTGCTATTTGATTACAGACACTTATATTTTCTGCCATAAACCGCACCCTTACTGTAAGCCGTTGAGGAGATCCATTGATCTTCATATTTAACTACGACTAGCACTTGACCAAACCGAAGTTACAGTAGGAAACTCAAATATCTGGATTGCCTATAGAAGATTCTGCCGGGTATCGTTCATTTGCACCTAAAAATTGAATAGTTCCGTCACTTTGTCATGGAATCCATCATTAGAACCTAACCAAACTTTCAAAAAACAACCCTCGAAGTATATCCTTTCCAATAAAAAAAGAATCATTGAAATTGGTTTTCGTGATCTTGAGTTATTCGTCCATTTGTCGCGCACATGCTTAATGCAAATTTAACACTTATCCGGTTTTGTTATGAATACCATCATCAGAAATGGATTTAAAAAAAATGGGACCCTATGACGAGCACCACCTTCCATTTAAAAAAATCATCAATATCGGTCCACCCAGTGGGGAGATATGAGGTTTCAAACTGATATGAGGTTATAAACTGAATATATAAAACCGAATTGATAACCTCCTCCTTTTTTTAAAGTCGGTTAAAAATGAGGATTTCCTTCAAAATGTTCCTTGAGATTCGAGTTACTTCATCTCTTTTTCTCATAATACAATTGTAATATATCAGCAGTAACTTTCTTGCTAAAAATTAGAATACTCTACATTTTTAAGATTTATACATATTATGTAACATAACTACACTTACTATTTTTAATTATAGTAATAACATTTTTAGATTTCGTAATTTATATCTGTATTTCTGTATTTTGTTTCCGTAAAAAATCGAAATAAATAAATATACATTTATTTCAGAACAAACATTAAATCAATAAAGTATATCGTTCTGAAGACATTAAACAATATTTTCCATTTACGAAGTAGGCGAAAATAAAGAGGGAAAAGCTTGTTAAAAATATAAACAGATAAAATCGGCTTAAGTCCGCAATTGTGGAAATACATAAAACATTACCTCCAACAAAGAATATTTTCACCTCAGGTCAAATTTATGTATGCGCATAGCTTTCAGCGGTATTAAGAACAATGGTTATGGGTTGATGTATTGGAAAAGTATTGGTTAAAGCCTATTATTATTATTGGATATTGATAAATAACAAGAACAGAATACGTCTTTAATATAATTTGTCAGATTTTCACGATTGTCATTCTCGATAAGGCAACGCCTGTATCGGGAAGGCCGAATTAATGAAACAAATCAAACGACGAACGATTCTCAAAAGCTGTATTCTTTTCCAATATGCGTCAAAGACTCTACCACCGGTTCGGAAAGTATATACTTATCGAGAAGAATCCAGCAAGAAACTCAATAGTTACTATTTTCTTTTCTATTTCTTTCCGCTGTAAAAGCCAGTAGGGCTAACAGCTAAACACAATTCGAAAAAAAATGCATCATCAACATCCGGTAACATTACAATACAATACTCAATACATAATTATCATTGTGACACATTAATAAGACAAGGTTTTTAATATAGAGAAATACGCTTAGCTTTGTCTCGCAGAGCAGCCCAATTTACACAATTTACCTTTATATATATAGTTATATATATAAAGGTAAATTGTGTAAATTTCTATATGTAATTTTCTATGTTGAGGTAATGTTTAGGTATTTTTGCCGATAATAACGGTCGAATTTAAATACTTATGAATAATAAATGTAATGTTAAATTATAGGAATTTGAAAATTCCGTTTTCTAATTTTTCAATAATTGGACTATAATTGAAAGTTGGTTACCAAAAAAAATGTATTCGATGTTAATCCAATTAATACCAATTGCAATTCTTTTTATTGGAAGGGAAAATTCCTCTAAACCTATTAACACATTACTATCTTAGACTATAATAATATACAAAGATCTGACTTAGACTGTCAATAACCCGAACATATTAAAAGAATTAGATATTTGAAGCATATTTATTGAGAGCGAAGAACCAAATTCAGAGCAGTTAACATAATGATGGTTCACTGTGTATATGTATTAGAAAACTTGTTGTACGTATATAAAAATATTGACTCTCTTAATAAAAAGAGTGAATGTAACACATATAATTTAATAAATGAAAATAAACTTGTTAGAAATTTTATTGGACTGCGTAAAATTAACAACTCATTTAAGGGTAACTGTATACGTTTCTATAATAAACTACCACAAGACGTTCGAGAGATGTCACTTAATAAATTCAAAGTCTATGTTAAAAGAATGTTGATTGAAAATTCATATTATAAGTTGCAAGATCTTCAAGAAGAAGTTTCTATCGTCTAAGTAGACGATAGAAACGCGTGGAAGTAAACGAATTTCTCCAATTTGAATTCAAATATTATAAGTATAATATGATATTGTAATGATGATGGTAAAAAAATTACAAAATACCGAAAGGAACCCTCGTAACTTTAGATTTTAAGTCGTTCTTTAATACCATCATCTGACGTAATTAGTATGACAAAAAAATATATATTTGACGATTCAAAAGTGCTGTAATAGACCTACTTGAAATAAAGATATTTTGAGTTTGAGTTTAAGTTTAAGAAAGCTTTATCGAAAATGCTACCATATAGAAATTTATATGAAATGTACATAATACATACAAACAAGTGCCAAATATACCAGCAATAGTAGTTCAACTGTACTCGCTGAAATGCCACAAGCCGGATGCACTCGGTCTGATTTGTAAGCTGATATCCGTTGCAACCGACCATATCCCCATAGTTCTCAAATACGTAGTTTCAATAGTCGATATGGCGCGAATTGCCTTTCAAAACATATGCCCTCTTCTTGCATCATATATTAATACTGTCTCAATTGGATTAAGTTCTCAGATATACCCTAGATGTCCTAAGATCAAAATATATGCATAAAACTTCATAAAAATCGGAAAAATCGTTTTGCAGTTCTTTTTATTGACTTGATTGTAATTTCATAGTTAGTGATGATAGAGACTCGGGTAAAAGAGGGATAATTTTGTACGACATAATTTTACTTCTTATGTTATCTCCACAGGGTCATATTGGAAGGCAATGTTATTGCTTGATGGCACGACTTTACAGGTAGGGTCGTTACTAGCCACTAGATTAGACTCAGACGAGAATCGAGCCTATGATCTCTGCTAGCAAAGCGCATATTTGCACCATTGCGCCAGCGAGGCAAAGTTTAGTAACAGACACTGATACGATAGTTTTGAAGTGAAACTTCTTTAGGCGCACGAGGGTAAAATTTTTACGGATTAAACGCGTGATTAGCGTCACGACGATGCGCAGCGTTTTTTTTATGCGAATTTGTTTGAAGGTTAGGTAGTTAATATAACAGTAATAACATGTGGCATTTTTATATGCCACTCGTCGTTTAATCATTTAAGGTAAGGTTGGTATTCTACTTTGGGGTAATACTGCTGATATAGATACCATATTTGTACCGCAGAAAAGGGCCGTTTGTGCGATTTACAATGTGGGTCCAAGAGAATCGCTAAGAAACACATTCAAGGCAGTTAACATAATGACAGTTCACTGCGTATATATATTTTAAATAACTTGTTGTATGTACATAAAAACATTGACTCTTTTAATAAAGAGTGAATGTACATCATATAACTTACGAAACCAAAACAAACTTGTTATAAATTCTAGTAGGCTAGACTAACAACTTATTCAAGGGTAATTGTATACGTTTCTATAAGAAACTCCCACAAGACGTTCTAAAGATGACAATTAATAAATTCAGTCTTTGTTAAAACAAAGTTGATAGAAAATCATATTATAAGTTGCAAGATTACCTAGACTATAGAAACGCGTGGGAGTGAACGTATTGCTCTAATTGGAATTAAAATATACTAAACTAACATGATATTGTAATGATGATGGTAACAAAAAAAAAACCCGCCTGAGTTTGTTGTGGGTTCTTCTTGGATTAGGGTGCGAAGGAACCCTCGTAACTTTAGATTTTAAGCTGTTAATGAGTACCATCATCAGACGTATATTAGAATCAGAGTGTGGAAAAAAAAATATAATTTGACGATTCAAAAGTGCTGTAATATGCCTACTTGAATAAAGATATTTTATTTTGATTTGATTTAATGTACTACTTTTGAAAAAAAATAAAAATATTACATAAATTGTCTTTTCTAATTCGAATTGTCAATTCAAAAACAAAAATTAATTAATAATTTCTAATATTGACAAAAAACACGTTAACTAAGCCTGCTGGAGTCTTAATATGGGCACCCCACTGAAGCCCAGGGTCTTAGGCTATTCCTAAGAAGACTGTAGACTTCACTTTCCTTAGTGGAATATTTTTTCAGACTTCTATTGAATTTGGCAAAGCGAATTCAATACACTAAGTCTTTGCCGAACTTAATACTAAATTATTAACAGAAAACCAACGTGAGACATGAGACAGGGTACTATTTACATCTTCATAATTTTCTACATTTCTGTATACTTTTAACAAAAAGGATTGTCATCAGCAAATAGGATTATATCACATTTGTCTTTCACATTGTATGCTAACTAATTTATATACGTTAAGAACAAATATAGATCTCGTTCGTTCTCAAACCTTCTTTACAAGTTCGATGTAAATTCTACACATCCTATGGACTATAAAATGTTGTTAGTTAGCATTTCAACCAGTAAATCATAAGAGTATCACTTCATAGTATTAATTTTACTTTCAAATAATTTTTATGGTCTTTATATAACCTTGTTATTGTGTTTTGATTTAAGCCGATTGTCTATCTCTAGCCGGATGTGACGTTATGACCAGCGAGCAATCATGGCGGACCATCTGGCGGGCTTTAGCTGTCACGATTGGGCACGAAACCATTGGCCTGGCTTAGTTGTTAGCTATTAGCCTTGCTGTCAGCTATTGGCTTGGCTTGGCTCGCTTTAGACTTCGTTGCTAGCATCGCCAATGGATGTCGCATGACATTATAAGTTTAAAAAATTCGCTTGAAATTATTTACATAACCTTAACCACGTCTGACTTCTCATACACCGTATTGACCAATATATGTTTTAACAGATTAACGCTTTTAATCAGATTTAATAGGGTTCACATCGATACCACGTAGTCCTATGATGTCGTAGAAAGACGTAAATAGGCTTTCGTGGTTGAATATTAAACCTTTAATTAAAGATACCTTGGTTCGTAGGTGTAATATCATAAAAAAGTTTAAAACAAATATAAGAGCTATTTTTGAAGTGAAACTTCTTTACGCATAAAGGTAATTATTTTACGAATGAGACGCCACAAAGATGTGCAGTGTTTTTTTATGCTAATTCGGTTGACGTTTAGGTAGTTTTAATATTTACAAATAACACGTGACATTTGATTTACATATATTATGAAAGATAAATATTTCATTAATTCTCTTACCCAAATTCTAAATTCAAAAACAAAATTTAATTATTAATTCGTAATATTGACAAAATTCACGTGTCATTTTTATTGGCAATTCGTCATTTGAAATTATCTGTAATAATTATCGCCACTTTTAATATTTTAAAGACAATTAAATTCATTAAATTCTTAACATATCTTCCTTTTATCCTTAAGTCTCGGATATTTAAACTTTTTGATTTGTATAAAAATAAAACAGACTAAAAATTAGTCAGAGAAAGATGTTGTGTGTCTCTTCTAATATGTGTACTTTGTACGCACGCAATTTTAACTTTTCTTTATCTATTCATATTTCTTTGAGCTTAAACACCGCTTTGATATTCCAAAGATACTTTAAGTTTAATTTAAAAATTCACGGCCTTGCAAATTGCTTCTTTTGCATTTTCTTAGCAAGTGACGTTTGAAAATTTTAAATCGAGTTAACCATTAATGACCATGAATGAATATGAAGTTTGTCATCTATACTATAAAAAATTATTCATTTGCACAACACGTTACATTTTTATTTTTTTCAAATTAATGTTTTATATAGAAACGTCATTTTACAAATTTACTCAGTTAAGCCAAGCAGAATGTATCTGCATTGGCCCTTAGACAACGTCACTTTCGAAGATTGCTAGCGCTTAAAAATGTATGGGAATAACATTACATATCGAACAGTTAAACGTCATTTCCATACATTTTTAAACGTTAGCAATCTTCGAAAGTTACGTTGTCTACGATGCCCGTTATCGCGTCCCTCAAAACTATCCCGTCGTTACAGTTGCACGTAAAATGAAATCCAGATACGATCTGATGTTCTTTGTGAACAATTTTAGAAAATTTATGTTTCTAGTTTTTGTGATACGTACGAGAAAATTCTACCTTGCAAAAAAGTTGGCCAAATTACATTTCTTGTTAGCTAGATATAGTGTTTTATCTGAGTAGGTATTAAAAATCCCCTATCACACCACATGACCGCGAAGAGCTCTGAAACCACCTAGCCGATTTTGCTAATATTTTTTACTATATTTGTTCTGACTTAAGAAAGGTTTCATTTTAATTTATAGTCACAAATTTGCTAATTCTCTTTTATATACAGAAACCGTTATTATTAGTTCTATTGACAACTAAGTTACATAACTATCAAAGATATAGTCGTATCTTAAGACCCAAATTTCAGTATACGGAGAAAAAGTTGCACATTTCAGCTAGTAAAGTATAAATTTAGCCTTTCAACCGTTCACAAAGTTAAAAACCCATCAACGTGCAATGTCACAATCTTGTTTTTCATGAAGTTTTTATTATTATTTATTTACATAGAGCTTTCAGTGACGGTCATTATGAATAGCTTATCTTTTATACTATAAAAGCCTACGCCACGACTAGGTGGTTCATAGACAACTGTAACAAGAATTATAAAAGAAGGTATAACAGCGACGAGTACTTCGAAAAACTTCACCCAAAACGTCACCCCGGGGAAGAATAGCCCGCATTGTTCCTATGGCCACTGATCACAAATATTTCATAAAACTCTGAATAAAATGTTGTAATGCTTTCCTATACCCTATTTTCTCATAAATTATTATTAGTATAAATACGTAGAAATAGTATTATTTGATGAGTTACATATGCTAAATGTAAAATAGGTAAATTTTTTGCTCATAAATGGCAACACATGTCATGCGAGTACAGCGCTGCGCCTGGGGGACTTCTTTCATGAAAAGGACTATACTTAGAATGTCATCTTGTCTACAGAAGCAAGACTAAAAATCAACTATCAAATTTCAATCGTTAAAAACGATGAATTTTCAAACTTTTAAACGCGAATTCACGCCATTGATATTAAACCTTAAAAGGTACCCATCGTTCGTCTCTAAGGTCCCTTTTATTTCTTATCCATAAATAAGTGTAATGGGTTACGCTAATAAAAGTATTTTTATCAGTATAAGCCTGTTAAGTTTTCCTAACAAAGACTGATAGAGCTACTTTCACATTAATAATATTAATGTAAAAAGAAGGAATCCCAGGGGCATTGTGCTCGTTAAACGAAAATTTCTTGAGGGAATATCCATTTAAAAATGTAAGTCTTGGATTAACATCGCCTTGAGCGAAATACGATTGCATCGCAGCGTCATTAATGAGATAACTGGTTTTGCGCTAAGCTTACAGCTTCATGGATCATACCCCTGGGCAATGCCGCTTATTGAGTTGACTCCGTAACCTGACACGACCGACTAAGCTTTTACCAACGACCATACCGTACTAGAAGATGTGACAAATGATATACATTAACACTATAGTCTATATGTAGATTGATAGAATATATTTCATAAGTAAAAGGTAAATAAATTGACTTAATTACGACTGAATTGAATGTGTTCTGTGGCCTGCACAACCAGTATTGTGTATGATATATTTAATTTGATTTTGATGATTTAATGACAGGAAGCATTGACCTACTTATTGTTGTATTAACCTTAATAAAGTGGAAAATTCTTAGTTGCCTTGTTATTATAATTTAGGGTAAATGCTGCATTTGTACGAATAGTTTCGCTGTAGCAGTGGTGCGAGTATTCGCTTTGCTAGCTGAGGTTCCAGGTCCAATCCTCGGTAGGGCAAATGTATGAAATTGCATCTTCTAATTTGTCTGAGTCTGAACTGGTGGGAAGCTTCGCCCGTGGCTTGTTACCAACCAGCAAAAGTTTACCGTCAAATAAATAGATTTGTGGTCTGGCAGGATACTTTATAGAAACCATAAGAGGTAAATTACTTTTTACCACATTAACGCACTTTCATCTTAAACTGTACTTACCATGAGGTGTGATCTAAGTCAATCGCAAAACTTAGCAAAAGAAAAAAAGGCATTTTAATTCCATACCACAATGTTTGACTGCGATAAACTACGAAAGTACTCAACCGATTTTGATGATTTTTTTCTTTTTCCTGTATTTTTACAGCTCAGGACTCAGGCGAGGTTTTAGTTTTATTTATAAACATAATTTTTATTGCATTTTTTTATATTAACATATCGGAAAATGTGACGCAGTAATTTAAGTCCTACATTTAAGAATACGCAGGCAAAATTGCGCGAGTTGGTTAGTAGTTAAATAAATATTATCGTTATTGGATCATTAATAAAAGAAGTTGGCTTTGCTTACAGTTGTCTGTAGCGATAGTGAATTCAACGAAAAGGCGATGCGAGTATCTACTGTCTATCTTTGTGTTACAATTCGTAATTACACTTAAGTGAATACACGAGAGTGTGGAGAGAAGCTCTTTGTCTTCCACTTTATTTTCGTTTCAATATTATCTTTTAATATCAAATTACATAAACGAATCAAACAAACACGAAATCTGACGACCTCGTTGGAGTCATGGTATGAGTTCTCGCTTCGTTTGTATGGCGTTCGGTTCCCGTCAGGGCAAATTTATAAAATATAGTTTTCAAATTGGTCTAGGTCCGGACAGTAAGCTATCAGTTGTAGCTAACTACTACCAACAAAGTGATAACAAATAAATAATTTGCGTTCCAGTGCGTTGCTGTGTAGCAATCGTTGAGAGGTAAATTACCTCTGAAGATCTTAGTTTTATCAACAGTGTCGATTACAGTTGCGTGTTCCACCTTTTTATCACGAAAACCTAAGTCGAAAAGAAGATGTGTATTATTATACTAATATGGTTGATATGAAAACAAGTACCGAACATTATTGATTTCTGTATAGATGTTTGAGACAAACAGTAAAGTAAATGGCAACCTAAGACCGTTCCACTGCTGAACATACGCCTACGTACGTAAATGAGAGAAGGTTTTTAGAGCATAGATCCACCAAGATTCGAAACCGCGACTTCTCTGAACGAGAATCTACGAATCTCACCACTACACCAACGTGGCTCTAGTAATAGAGGTATAGAGAAGAAAATATGTGGTGTATGGAGTATTTGTGTAAGTAAGGTGTAAATATGTATTTAGAGTACATAAAGGAGTTACTCTGCCACCTCTTTTCCTTGGAACTTAAAAAGGTTAGGTGAAGGAATTTAATATTGGGCGTACAGAAGGAATGGAAATTCCACACCTGAATTTCATATGTGAAATACGACTAGGGGTATGTAGAAAGTACTACACATAACTTTTGTTTTCAAAATGTTGGTAAAATGCTTCATCGATTAATAAAGTAATGTACATTTCAATAAGCGGAACAACAAAATCTTTGTTAAACATCTATTTTATATAAATGTTGCGTGACACTGTTTGTTGTCGAAGTCCTCAGAAACGTCTTGACCGTTTTTTTATGAAATTTTTATGTATATTTGGTAGGTCTGAGAATAGATCGTAAAATATTAATATTATTTATTCTCCTATTGTTATTGCATTATTTTAAAAACAGTCAAACGATTGGTATGTATTTTGAAATCATTTTTATATAAACTTAAATATCAAATTTTTGCTCAATATTCATCTAATGTATCTAACAACCGGCAAATGAGTAGCAGGATAGGTATAACGGCCTCGTTAGTCGCATAACATGTTTTAATTTTTCTGAGTCTGGACTGCTGGGGGACTTCGGCCGTGACTAGTTACCAGCCTGCAACCCAAAACATGCCGCCAAGAAGTATAATTGCGTTTCGGTACGATGCTGTATAGAAACTAAAAGAGGCAAATAACCTCTTACCAAGTTAGCGCACTTCTGTCCTAAACTGTATCATCACTCAAAATCAGGTGAGATCACATTCAAGCGCTAACTTGAAAGAATTAAATAGACTTTAAAAGAACTTGGATTTTTGTTATTAATTTAGAATTGCAATTGTAATACCCGCAGTGTTTTTTTAGCACAAGTAAGAAAATAATTATAATAAAGCTACGTTTTATTAAAGTGAACGATGGGATTCAAGGCGATCTCGGTTTATGTCCAAATGTTATGGCGCTGACAAGGGTCTTGTGCTGAATAAAAATAAATTTCAAGAACCCGAAAGGCATGATTTACGAGACTCAGCACTAAGTCTCTCTGGACATGCTACACCTGTAATCATGCTAGTATATCAGGATATAATTACTTTAAGTTTATAAGTCAAACATTTTAACTAATTCGCCATTCGAGTAATTCAGGTTCCATAAAGAATATCTCATTTAACGAGTAAATAAATAAAAAAATAACCATTCTGTATACCGATTGGCATTGAACTGCCTCATTGGTTTAGTGATTAGCATGTCGACTACAGACATGAGGTCCTGGGTTCGAGTCCCAGGTCGGACCAATTCAAAAATCAATATTGAGTTTTCCATTAAGATTTTCTCAGTATTTGCCCGAAGTTGGGATGTTGGCGGTGCGATTCACCCCCGTGCCTCGGAGAGCACGTTAAGCCGTCGGTCCTGCGCCTGATATCTCGCTGGTTGTGTCGGATTCCCGTCACATTGGACTATGAGAATTAAGGAATAGAGAGTGCACTTGTGTACTATGCCTGCCAATCCGCAGTGGAGCAGCGTGGTGGGTCTATGCTCTAAAAACCCTCTCTCATGCGAGTGAGGACGCCTGTGTCCAGCAGTGGGACGTTAATGAGCTGCTTACTATACTGATTGAACCTAAATAAATGCATGTGCCGATTTTTATGAAATTTTCTCAGTTTAAATGGCTTCAAGAATGGTTTAAACTGACAATTTGATGTGATAAATAAAGGATTTTGTCGTATATTCACAAGACTAGCAATTGTGTAGTTAATACCAGGTACTACTTACTTACATATAAAATAGCAATGGACTTTATATTAAAAATATTGGCAAAGTACAAGCGCATAGAAAACGAGAGCATCTTTATTACTAAATTTTACTTCATTCTGAGTTACAATTTTTAAAGTGAAAAATTGGCGCAAAAAATTATGAAGTCAATTCGCGCCGACGTAGCGACGTCAAAAGATTTTCATTTTTTTTTACAGGTGCCCGGTGACTATTCCAACAATATTCAGTTTCAGTGCTTTACAGCGAGATTTGCTTCCGGTAAATACTGGAAGACATGAAATGGTATGGAATTCATTGCAAATTACTATTAACGCGTATTTTATAAGTAAGACCTTGACTATAATTTTATTGCTAAGTGGTGATATAGTCTCAGATAGTATTAACCAAGAAAAGTGATTTCTCTCTTTATGGCAATACAGCAATTGGCAGCATAACTTTCCTGTTTAGGTTGTAACTAGCCAGGGCGAAAAGCTTACAGCAATGCAAACAAAGAATATTTTTTTTAATATTCATAACAGGCCTGCGCTTGGCTGCAATCACACCTGATGTTAAGTGTTATTGCAGCATAGGGTGGACCGCGCTTGCCTAGGTGATGCCTATTTACTCTGCATTTGAAAATACCTAGATTGTAGGAGTTAGGAAACACGGAAGCTGGTAAAGCATTCCACTCCTTTACGGTGCGGTTCAGAAACGATTGGGTAAAACGGAATTGTGGAATCTCCACTACGTACCGATGCCAATCGTTTCTGCGCTTTGATGATCTGAAGTAAAAAAACGACGAAGGAACAAGATCGTACAGTTTCTGCGCACACTCTCCGAAAATTATTATATTTATATTAGAAAAACAACTGGACAAATTTTCCCTGCAGAAAGTCACACCCAGAACTTCTGGAAGCAAGTGTGTGTGCTATTGTACCAGAGTTGTTGTCTAAACGAGTACAATGTGTGAGGCTTTCATATCTCCAATGTTCAACGTTTAAAATGCTCACGTCAAAAAGTTTTATAAGAGAGTATGCTTCATATTAGTTTATATACGTCGGAGTGCAGTAGTCTGTGAGAATGCAGCAGTCTGTGGAATGCTGGCGCCATCTGTCTATGGCGTGGGACAGAGTCATACGTCGTGAGCCAACGGCGGACTAGACCCCGAGTGATAGTCCGCCAGAGCTGTCGACTGATGAAAC
This sequence comes from Elymnias hypermnestra, assembly GCA_015832385.1. Lineage (NCBI taxonomy): Eukaryota > Metazoa > Arthropoda > Insecta > Lepidoptera > Nymphalidae > Elymnias > Elymnias hypermnestra. Next base: position 5,724,634 of record JACTOM010000070.1, read on the forward strand.
TGTCGCGTTCCTGGCTATTATTATTAATGATTTTGTGTAAACTGATACCGAGAACATTAAGTGATTGAACATTATAACCTCAGTTAATGAACAAAGGGTTTGATTGCACCAACATTGCCCACCAACGCCCACACAGTATGGATGTGATCCACACTAACGATGATGGCGGCGGAGAACCCTATGCCCATGCTTTAGGCTTCTTCTCCTTCTCTCTCTTATTCTCCGACATATATTTATTGTTATAAGTGTATTAATATGTAGACATGTGTATGTGTGTTTTTAGGCAAAAGGGATAGTTAATAACATTCTCATTCTCATCTTTGCTTCTCATTTTTGCTTTTTTAGCCCAAGGGTATATTGAAGATTATTTTATTATATTTATATTGTAATCTTAGATGTGCAACAAAGAGTATGATTAAAAATAAAATAATGTGTAAATTCATTTTATACTCTATAGAATTAATTTTATCAGTGTATTATCCTTTTTTTGGTTACAATTTGAATCTAGAAGATATTATAACCTCATTTTTTTAAATAAATTTATTAAATGAAGCTAGGGCAGCCTCTGTCAGGGTCTTCATATACTGATTAGTCAACCATTCGTGTTTAATTAATACAAACACCGGGATGTTAGTGTGGTGGAATCCTTACTACGTAATATACCGTAGCATATTATGTAACATATTATATGTAAGCGGGAAACTCAAATAAGGAGTTCAATTCCAAGAAAATTCGAGCGAATGCCAGATCACTTTGACTCAACTAACGCAATAAATTGCATGACAAAAAAATTACAAAGTAGTACAAGAGAATTGAATTCTGAAAGGGTTTACTTTCGATTTACATTATTATTCTGTCATTGCAGAACATAGCGGCAATTTAACATCGCGTTAAGTGATGCGAAATAAGTGGTCTGTACTTCAATGAACATTTCTAAGTGTAAATTGTGGTGAAGGATGCACAAGTACTGCTCGTTGGCTGTGAGCATCCACTTAGCAGTTTACCAGTTCATCATTCGTTAACACAGACTTTATATTATTATTTATATATAATACAACTGTACAAAATTTTCGATAAATAAACAAAATCAGATAACTATTTTACACCGTAATAGGTACTTATAGACTTATAAACAAGACATTTTTCATTTTACTTTGCTATAATGCAAACTTTATGAAATAAAATCGTCACACGACTTTTTAATCTACACCTTATGCAACTCTGCAAATGATTACTGTCACTAACAGGGATCAATTTATTTATAATTTTATTAACGATAGAGATAAAACAATTTTTTTCGACTTTTAAGTAGGACGACGTAATATATATAAAGAAAACAGTATGACTTTTTGATATTTAAGCTAAACCTGGATATCAACATATTAAAATATTAGGTTTGCTAACTGACTGTTACGACTCTCACGCTATGGGATACTTATTCAAGATTCAAGTTGACGATAGAATAATAGTTCAGTTCTTATATTAATTTACATCTGACGCGAATAATACTAAAAGCATACTAATGGAACTTAATAACATATATTTATTACTAGCTTATCTCAAAAATTCTCTGGAAATAATTTGTGCTAAAAGTTATTGTAGCACCAATCAATGAAAGTGAAAAATTCGTAACTGTTTTACACAAGTTTTGCGTGTAGGTTTTGTAAACACATTCCGCATTCAATTTAGAAAAGCTATCGATGTACTCCGTTTCGTGTTTATTCAAGTAAGGTCATCCGCTTTTGCAGCGCATGAAACTTTTCAATAGAGAATTAATGTTATCCGAGTTTAGATAGAAAATGAATGAATTTTAAAATCATTTGCGTTGATTTGGATGTTAAATAAACCGTCTAATTATTCTTTTAAAGCAGGGGTATCAGTTATCATTTATACAAAAAATGTTCTTAAAAGTACTAAAAGCTTCCCGTAAAACAGCCGAGCTAACGTGACGCATGAACATACGTTATTCAATCGTAAAAGGTCTAAAGGGATTTTATAGGATACGTAAATACCGTTTCAATTGGAATAGGATTTTGAGGTTTCCGTTAAACAGTGATTGATTGACGTAAAATTTTGATGTTAGATTAATTTTACTTACTAATTTCAACATACATCTTCCTTGCTCTAAACTGCTTATAAGTTGGCGACTATATTCTCGCATATCTGTGTATGCTTGATGACAAGCATGTAACATCCTAAGGGACTTGGGAGTTGATTCATTTTATTGGTAGATCAAATACTTGGGGTCGGATAAGGGTGTGATACTATGATAGATGATTTCAGATGATTATGAGGGTATAGTTTAAATAGGAAACATGTCTTTCCGGGTTTTGCTTCATATTTCTTTGAACTCCTACAGATCTTAATTTTATGTTATATAGTCTATATTTTAGTGCAATAACTATCTATCAGTTATATAAATTCACTTCGTTTTCCTGAGACAATCTTATAAAACCCTCATCTTTATAATATAACTACAGATATTTCCCGCTTTTGCAACATTTTCAATTGATGCTGTGCTCTGTTTTGTCTTAACGTGATGTTATTTTTTAGTTTAAATAATTTTTCGATAAATAATCTATACATTACTAATATACTTTTCAATTCGAACAGTGTTTTTTACACATTTTAATGTATGACGGGATGCGCCTTCCACGGAAGCATTTTTTAATTACAAGCATTTGTGTACAAGGGTTCAAGGATTACAGTTTCCTATTTAAAATAATTCTGATGTATGAGTGTAAAATATAGAAATCTAATCTCAGTTGTGTAATTACGACTTACAATAAATTGATTCCTTGAATAATATGAATCGCCAATGATAACGATGTTTCGGACTTACCGCAATGTTATTTAGGCAGCTTGATTGATGGTGATAAATATACGAGTAGCGGCATTGGCCAATTTCCACTGTTTCTATGGCGATTCCTTCCTTACTACCTTGCCTTTTATTTATGTATGCTGACTGAATTTTATTCCATATTATTTTTTCATGAATCTATTTTATATAGCCAATTCCTACGCTTTGTTGTAAGTGTTTCTAAAGCTCATTACATCTAATGATCTAATGATCTAATGATGAATGATGAATGAATCTCTAATGAAATTAATATATGAAAAGCGTATTAACATTGAGAGTGAAAACTTTAAGAATATATATAACATGTAGCGACTGTGAGTTTACATTAGAATGTAAAAAACATTGTAAGTATTTTTTGTTGAAAAATCGAATCGTTATTTACAGATGGCTGTGATAGTTATCTAATTTTCTGTAATTTAAAATAACATAAATTTCTATTTATGTAGATAAATGTAAACACTGTAAAAATAAAATTTACAGCAAAAGCATTTTTTTATTTATGGCAATAATCGTCGTCGTCGTCGTCTATATATATAAACACCTAAACGGCTAAATCAAGCTATTAATGTGTGATTTTATTTGTTTTTTGTAATTGCGTTTTAAATTCTTTTCAGAGACACATCTCAACATTTTATACTCTTTAGTGTGAAAGCTTTTAGATGTTAAAAGGCTGCTAGATTGAAAATTCCTGTAAATTCCACCTCACTACATTCCATGACCGACAAATCAATATGCTGTAGTGAATCTCGATATTGCAGTGAATGCTGTCAACCCGTCTGGGTTGAGAAAAAATTAAATTCTTTTGACACGTCTTCGAGCATATGAATTACTTTCAAGTAAAAGACACGGAAGTACTTTCCTAAATTATATTTGGTTTTTCCTTTTCAATGCCAACTATTAGTTATATATATATTATCTTATTTAAATTCAATTTAATTTAAAATTTAATTGGTCTACTCAAATACAAATAGTTTTTTTTCCATCTTTTAATGGATGACATTTGATGTTAAAGTTAAAACAGTTTTACAATATTAAATCATTTATTTTTTTGCGATAATAGTCCAGCATAGTTCATTGAAAGCTCTTGTTAGAAATATGAAAGGGTTTTCTTTCTATCTAATGAGTTAAAGTAGAAAAGTGTATTCAGGAGCATTTTTTCAATTACTTAGTTTTAGTCAGAATCAGTTCAGAATGAAACAATTAAAATATTTTACAATTTCCAAAACGATGCAATAAGTTTGACTAAGTTTGATTTTAAACTAGAGACACGATAAAAAAACTGTCAATGCTTTGATGGTTGATTATATTTACCCCATTTCTAGTTATAATTAATAAGAAATTGATGGTAAAACGATCGTCTATTCTGATGAGTGAACGAATGCCGAGCGACAATATAATTCGGGTAATTTTTTTTTTATGGCGGATGGTGTGATCGTAAAATTGGGATGGTGTGTGATGTATAGGCGATTGAAAACACATATGAAGCTAATACTTTGTGTATTTCCTTGTATCTTTTGTGGACTATATAGCACTAGCATTTCCACAATTTTAATTACCCGCACTAACTAACTCCGTGCGAGTTAGTTAGTGCGGGTAATTAAAACGAGTATTGCATAATATAAGTGAAATACCGTCCTTTATTGGATCGTTAAGTTAAACAGATTGTTCATAACAATGTTTATATGCTTCTTAGAACTTATGCCATTGTTTCTGCAAAGCGTGTAATCTCTGAAGTAGCAAATTTATCTTGCTCCATTGTGGTGAATGCACCGCAGGGAGTAAACATACAATTTCTATTCGCCGAAGTCAATTCAATTTACGACGCGAACAGCGTGGTCTGTACAGCATTTTTATTGTAGATCGTGACCCAACATCACAAAGGGAATAAATAAAACCTGGATCCGCTGCCATTAGTAAAGGTCACTCGCACTTTCAATGTACTTTGTTATTTGATATACTAAGAAAACTGTTACATCACCTAACTATACAACTGCTGGACGTGGCATGTTCTTATTTAAACAATACTAGGACGGCGTTGCTGGCACAATGGTACGTTTACTAGTTTCGTTTCCAGAAGCCCTGAACTCAATTCCAGGCAATGTAAATTTAAGAAATTGCAATACCCTATTTGTCAGAACTGGTTGGAGGCTTCGGTTCCCACGACCGTAGTTACCACTCACAAGCAAAGATATGCCGTCAAGCAAAAAAATTAGTTCCGGTACGATACTGTGTACAAATCATAAGAGGTATCCTTACCCTTTGCATTTCTGCCCTAAACTTATGGTATGGTCACTTACAATCAGGTGAAATCAAGCGCCTTCAGCAATAAAAAATGGCGATTTTGAGTAACTTAATTAATTGTAGTGTTCCGACACAAATTTCTCTTCCGACGGAAATAAAGTACAGAAATTGTAATTTCTTAAAATGCATATTATAGTAACCAATATATACTTTATAGAAGTGACTTTTTTTGTAAAGTTATTCTCATATTGCATGAAAAAATACTATCAAGTCAAAATTTATTCTAGTAGGTTTTCTAAGCGTTGTTAAATAGTCTATTCATTATAATCTAGTCATTATTTAATTGAATTGTTTCCTGTATGATGATGATGACATAAACAACGGTGTCGAATTTAGAGATACGTGGTTACCCCCGTGGCTTCTTCTGAAAAGAATTAATGACAAACTCGTGTAAGTTCTCTATTGCCATAAACATTTCAATGTGCGATAATAAACACAAACTTAATACAATAATTTATTAACACAAAATTAAGTAGTCATTTTTTATTATAATTCCTCTTATGAGAGAGAGAGAAGAATAACTACCCTATTTTTATTTTCACGTTACAAGCAAAGCAATCGGGTTAATCAAGGCAATCATGTCTATATAAAAAAAACCAAATATGTACACATGGTGATTACCGTTCTGTCGATTTCTTCACTGCTCTACATCCATGTTTTAGCGGCTCCATAAGCAAATATGGAAGAACCACGACATTTCTCAAATAAAATTTTCATTTATGTAATATCTTCGTCGTTGATCATAATTTCGCATTTGTACATTAAAAAAAATTCGAAGTGCGTCCGCACGAAGTACACATGTCAGAAGTGCAACTTCTTTGGTAAACTGATTTCTAAGTCTTATATATATTTATACAAATCTAAAACTTTAGACTCCCGAGACTTAAAGGGAGGGAAAAAGGAATATACGTTATTTGAAGATAGTTTACTTGTCATTTAAATATTAAAAGTGTCGAAGATTAATACAAATAATGTATTGAAATCTCAAATGACGAATTATAAATAAAAATGCCACGTGTTTTATGTCAATATTAGAACTAATAATTTAAGTTTTATTTTTGAATTTCAAGTTTAGAAAAGAGAATTTATGAAATATTTTAATTTTATATTTCATGAAATATAGTACATTAAATGACGAGCGGCAAATTAAAATGTCACAAGTTATTTGTAAATATTAAAACTACCTAACCTTCAAAAGAATTATCATTAAAGACGCTGCACACATCCGTGACGCCCATCACGCGTTTCCTCCGCAAAAAATCCGTAAAAAAGTTTACCTACTTAAATACACGTAATATACTGTTGAAATTCATAAAACGCTTCGCTGTGATTAAGTATAGTATAGAATTCCAATATAGAACGACCTTCGACGACCGAGATGTTTATTTGATGAATACACATTTCATATTAAATTTAAAATATATTGCATATGGGTTGCCTAACAACAACAGTTTTTATTGACATATTATTTGACATATTGTAATAATAATGTTTATTTCAATGACATGGATCATATGTGTTAGTAACAATAATCTTAGCCTAATATTAGTACACTAACCTACTATAAAGTATATTTCCTACCTAGTAACAGCCTTGATTTGTCAGTACATGAATCATACAGCAATAGTTCAAGTACCGGCAATCAAGTCTGTCAGAAAATGCCTTCAGGATACTGTTAGTGCTATCCCGAACCCTGCGCACCAGGGATGCACACCGTTTGCGAATAGTAGTGTAGAAACAGCCTACACCCGCCCCATTGAATATACCTGAAGCGCTGCAGAAGCGAGGCAGCCCCATCAGAATCCTGAAATCATTATTATACTGCACACGCAGAGCATTATACTGTTTCCGAGTGTAATCAATCCACAGACGGCTCGTGTAAAAAGACGTACAATAAGCTTTGAAAAGAGTCATTTTAACCTGAAAAGTACAACGAGCAAACCTGCGGGCGATCATGTTTGCTCTGACAGACAATGCCCTGCGCTCTCTCTCTATATCTGCATCGTCTTTCACATCAGAGGATACAATATGGCCGAGGTATTTAAATCGGAACACTCTATTTAATGGAGTACCGTAAAATTTAGTAGATGGTATGGTCCCGGGCAGTGCTTTTCTTTTGATCTGAAAGACCATGCATTCGCGTCATTTGACGTTGTATATCAATCCATGACTGTTTGCATAGGTTTCGCATTAAAATTTGCATTTGTGCATTAAATTAAATATAAAATACGTTTTATCAAATAAACATCTCGGTGAAGGTCGTTTTATATCGGGATCTTAGACTAGTATGACAACCTTGCTGACGTTTATTCGTGCGAATACTACGTTTGGTACTTAGGTACGTGTTCGATTCCTGGCAGGATTAATTAAGAAAATTGCATTTTCTAATTTGTCTAGGCCTGGTGACAATGATACCAAGCAAAAAAAAAAAAAGAAGTTCGGTAAGAAACTTCTTGTACAGAGAATCTATAATATTTTCATTAAATTAATATAAATAATAGGGCGCTATTTTTTCCGTCTAGTCTAATAACTTATTTGAATATCCGCAAAATTCTTATCCGTGTAGATATTAACGCGAAATATTATTTCTACATGAAATATTGCTTTACTTCTCTTCGGATGAAAATTGCTCGTGGGACGCGAGATTACCGCGACGAACCGCAATTTTTTAAGAGGTGCATATATTCAATCTCGTAAAATATTTGCCGAAAGTTTACGTTATAAAACGGCGCAGAATAAAATTGAAGGCAAGAAATTTGCAATCTTTATTTAAAAAAGGTAAGTAGCAGGCCATTAACGTCCCACTGCTGGGCACAGGCCTCCTCACTCATGTGAGAGAGGGTTTTAGAGCAGAGACCCACTACACTGTTCCACTGCGGATTGGCAGGCATATCTATTCCATCACTCTCATAGTCCGACGTGACGACAATCTGCCACGACCGGAGAGAGATCAGGTGCAGGACCCACGGCGTAACGTGCTCTCCGAGGCACGGGGTGGATCACACCGCCAAATTTTTCCCAACTTCGGGTAAATATTGAGAAAATCTTAATGGAAAACTCAATATCTGTTTCGAATTGGCCCGACCCGGGTTTCGAACCCAGGACCTCATGTCTGTAGTCTAACATGCTAACAACTAGACCAATGAGGCAGTATGAATTTTCGTAATATTATTAAAAAAAAGTTGTATATTGCAGGTACTTTAAACGTCTGAAAATCTTCCGTGTATCTTCAATTTAAAAATGTTCTTTGACGTTTGACTATTTTTCTGACTTATATGTACGAGTATGAAAACTAGGTGTATTATAACTATAACTTTTGACAATCTGTTTTTTATAACTTCGATATCGTGTTGGGTACTGATATTCAAATAATTATTCCGTACTTATTCGAATTATCGCTTTCTTCATCAATCTATATAAATGCAATATTCAGTTTCATAATAGCATTTTTTTATATCGTATTATAAAGAAGACAAAAAAAGGAGAAGGTTATCAATTCGTTTATATTTTTTTTTAAGTGTCTGTAATCAAATAGCAATGAGCTTACGTTTGTTGCTGCATTGCAACACGTGCACAATAAATAGAAATTTTATATAAGAATACGAAGAACACTTTAAAAGAATACGCAATAATTTCTTACTTTTTAGAGCATATTAATATATTTGTAAGTTTGTTTTGAAGGCGGTTCTTTTTTTTGTTAAAATTTTTATTTATTGTATGAATGTTTTTCACGAAAAAAAAATTTTTTCACCATTTGAAAGCTGCAATTTTACTGAATAGGCTGAAACTATTGATGACCGAACAAAGAAATGTTTAACAATATTGTAAAACGTATTAATATCTACAAAAAAATCCTCAATACCATATACACAACTACCAAAGTTATGCCACTATAACCTCTTTTTTGTATTTTAAAAGTTAATTAAAGTGCGACAATAATCAAATCATATTATTCGTACCTCCGTATTGAACCTTATCCTATTAAATTATATTTTATTAAAGACCGTGTTAATACCTGTAAAATACTTTTTATATTATTAAAATCGGACGTTCCATTCAAAAGATATAACGAATTTAAAAATCTCAATCTAAAGAAAATAATGTATCCCGAGTCGAACTCAAGAGTGTTAAATGTTGTGTACAAGGAAGTTCTGGGATAATAAAGTATTTTATTTAGGATTTTTGTTTTTATTTTTAACAATATGTATACGTAAATTTTGTTACGAATTTAAAAATGTATTAGTTAGATATATATTCGTTGTAAAGTAAAATTCGTATATTGATTACATTTTGAATGTAACTGTGTATCTAATAATCTGTAAGGAAATAATTAATATCAATGTGAAATAAAACTTTTCCGTTAACGAAAATAAATGTATAGTCCGACCTAGTAGACTTTCCATTGCCACGAGATCGGTATCTAAGCGGATGAAACCGCGAGGAATTGCTTATACCAGATAAGTTCACAGATGCCGTTGCATCGAAAAAAAAAATACATCAAAATAACTATATCTCGAAATGGCGCAAATAATATACCTACATTTACAAAATATTGTTAGAGTTAGTACATTAGAACAGTGTAGAAGATTATCCTGACAGAATGGAGTGTCAGTAGACATTTATTTACAATAATATGTAGCGACAAACAGATGGGACTCGTGATATGAAATGTTTATCGCCATTCAAACACCTAACAGGATCATAGGAAATCCGATATGGCCTTGGAAATTCATTGCCGGATTGGTTAAACTTACGTTTTGCCTTTTGTACTTTATAAAAATATTTATTTTGTACAAACTATTTACACCTTATATTATACACCTTATTGAAGAACTACAGGCCTATCGCGCTGTTAAGTCATGTCTACAAACTGTTCTCGAGAGTCATTACGAATCGTCTCGTTCGCAGATTTGACGACTTCTAGCCTCCCGAACAAGCCGGTTTCCGAAAAGGCTTTAGTACCATAGACCACATCTTTACGCTGCGACTGAAGAGTATAATCGGCCACTTTGCAAAGCGTTCGTGGACTATGAGAATGCCTTCGATTCGGTGGAAACATGGGCCGTGTTGAGATCTTTACAGAGATGCCGAATTGACTACCGGTACATACACGTGTTGAAGTGCTTGTACGAAAACGCCACCATGTCAGTCCGTATACAGGACCAAAGCACAGCGTCTATCCAACTGCAACGTGGAGTGCGACAGGGAGATGTTATCTCCCCGAAACTCTTTACTGCGGCGCTGAAAGACTTTTTTAAGCTTTTGAAATGGAACGGGCTGGGCATCAACATCAACGACGAGTACATCACTCATCTACGGTTTGCCGATGACGTGGTCGTTATGGCAGAGACTCTCGAAGATCTCAATACAATGCTCGATGACCTCAGCAGAGTTTCTCAACAGGTGGGCCTGAAAATGAACATACGTGACATGGATAAGACGAAAATTAAGTCTAATATCCATGTACCGCCTCACCCAGACATTGTTGAGAACTCAGTTCTCGAAATTGTTGACGAGTACACATACCTGGGAAGTGTAGTCCAGCTAGGTGGGTCCAATTCCGAGAAGGAGGTCAACCGCCGAATCCAAATGGGTTGGGCAGCGTTCGGGAAGCTACGCCAGATATTTTCGTCCGATATCCATGAGTGTCCGAAAACCAAAGTCTTCGAACAGTGCGTATTGCCAGTGATGACCTACGGTTCTGAGATGTGGTCGCTGACTATGGGTCGCATGCGGAAGCTCAGTGTCAGTCAGCGTGCGATGGAGAGGGCTATGCTCGGAATTTCTCTACGTGATCGAATCAGAAATGAAGAGATCCGTAGTACAACCAGAGTCACCGACACTGTCCTACGAATCGCGAACCTGACGTGGCAATGGGCGGGGCACATCGTCCGAAGGACCGATGGACTTTGGGGGCCGAAGACGCTGGGGTGGCGACTCCGCACCGGACAGTGCAGTGTAGGCCCCCCACAAGGTGGACCGATGATATAAAGAGGGTCGCTGGTAGCCGCTGGAGCCAGGCGGCGCAAGATCGGGCCTTGTGGACGTCATTATGTGAGACCTATGTCCAGCAGTGGACGTCCATCGGTTGAAGCGACGACGACGACGACCAACTATAAATAATAATCCTCTTGGCTGAACTTCGGTCACCTCTGTCAATCTTATTCGGAGGTAAGTCATTTGTCCAAATACATGCGCAAACGCTCAGCCACTCTCTAGTCTTTCTATTAAATTGCAATATCACCGTCCAGTGCACACTATTATTTATTATCAATATTAAATTTGTGCAACCTTCTTTAATTTTAGGGCTTATATTAAAAGTAAAAAAAGCTTAGCTTTTGCAATTCATTGGCGTTCAGTATCAGGATATGATATCTGGTAATCAGGTTTAGCATTGTCCACTTCAGTCCCAAACTGTAATTTGACTTAGTTTCTTGAGTGGCGAGTAAGTGCCGCATTAGCCTCGTAACTTATGAGTTAAAATTCTTTGGGTAAATATTTTCATGTAACAATATTTATATTTATTTATTAAAAATCAATATTGCACAAAGTGCAAAAGATGGGCTTCAAGGTTTATCATAAATATTTTGGGTCAAAAATGATATTCAAAATTATTTAATTTTTATTGCACAAAGTGTAACATGTGCATGCTTCATCTATCGTTTGAGGTTGGTGTCGTGATGGAGAATTAATTAAATAAATGAAATTAATTATTACTTTTGATAGATATGTATACTTTATTGAAGACCACAAAAAAGGATGTTAGTAAAATATAATAACATAACAGTAAATACATTTAGTGTGAAATTAGGCGGTCTTATCGCTAAATAGCAATTTTTTCCAGACAACGTATGCGGTCAGGGAGACAGTCAAAGAAAACAGAGAGAAGATAGGCAGCGTCAATAAAATTAATAGAGTAAAAAAATTGACGAACATGATACTAATACGTAATCAAATATAATAAAACAAGAAAGTTAAAATACATGTATGATGAAAAAAAAACACAATAAGTCAATGCAATGCCTTGATTAATTTTATTAAACTGTAAATGTCAGTTGAGATAAATCAATTAGTGATGTACTTTTAAAGAAAGTGTCTTTTTGTTTTCGTCATATAATTAAGTATTACTCGTGTACATGTCGGAAATCCGGTAAAACGTGCTATTCAAGTTTGGGATCCCAAAAAATATCGTTTTCTTTCTTTATCGTTGTAAATCACATCTTCATGTCCTTGAAATTACTTCTTATTTCGATAGCGACCCTTGTCAGCTATATTACGTACCGACACGAGATCCACCCGACACCCTTCCTTCATTTGGAGGAGTTATGGCCTCCTCATATTTCTCCGTCTTTAACCTTCATGAGTTTAGAAAGTTATTTCTGTGAAGCCTTCACTAATCTTGGTAACCGCAAATACGGATTATGGGGGTAGCGTTACAAGTTTTACAGTGTCTAATTTTTAATCATTTGAATAGTTCAACTTATTTATTATACATATTATGACTTTAAAACTAAGCACACTTTGCCTTTCAAATGAAATCGGTACATTTGTTGGATAGTTTCAGTTTATAAAAGGAAGATACAGTTATTTTTTAATTTTTCACAGGTTGACAATGATTTCACCTGACTGTAAGCGACGGAACTGTCTAATATGGAACCAGGCAAGGTGTGATTTACCTCTTATGATTTCTACATAGCATCGTCCTGTAACGTAAACTTTTTGTTTGCCAGCACTTTATTACTGGTAAGGTAGTAAATAGCCAAAGAATCCCATCAGTGAGAAGTAGCAGTAGTTTTGCACATAAGTATTTTAAAGAGAATTAGTTGTGTAGTTATTATGGGTTATGCACTTTTCATTTATACCCAAATTTAAAGGTCAGAATCCTTGGACATGTACATATATAGTTCAGTAAAACAATTCACATGCTGTGTAATATATAAAATACCTATATTTTTTTTATCAATATTAAAACACATATAAAAAGAAAAAGCCAAGTGCTTTTGAACTGGCAAATACAAGGAATTGTAACATCTAAAGGAAGCGTGTACATGACACGTTGTACGTTAAGATATGGCTCCATTTTACTTTTAATACCGTAAGTAGTTTCATGAGGGCTGCAAACAGGTAGGTATCGTATTTTTACATTTATTTCCTCCGGCTTGCATTACGCATAGGAATTAATAAAGTTTATTTTATTCTTTATACAAATAAATATAAAAATTTAGTCCAAATGATCTATATTTTTAAATAAGTTTTACAACCGCTGCGATGAATTATAAGCAAAACTATACGTTTATCCATATTTAGGATAAACATCGGAAATTACCTAACTGTCTGATGTTCAGTTCTTTTCTCCTAATGTTAAAATCAAATATGTTTTAATTAAAAGCATATGATGGTTTATGTAGTACAAATGCAGATAAACTAATTTACTTTCGCGATAATGCATGTTACAGAATATTAACAAGTTCTACAGGCCTCTTTTTATATTTATGTGACGTCACATTAGGCCACGGCTAAACTTGTTGTCTGTAGATAAATTATATATAAAGCTATAGCAGAAAAAACAAAACATGTAAGAAGTTATTGTAGGTGTTAGAAGACCGCTACCGTAAACAAAGATAGCCGATAGTATTACCGACACCATTGTTCATGGGACGGAAAAAATCATGTTATTAAATGTTTATTACTTACCCTCTATCAGGTAAGTACATCTAAATGAAACATTAGTTTTATAAAAAATATATTACTTTGCTAAAAATAAAAACCAGCAATGAAACACAAAATCAAAAAGAGCTTTGTCTCAGCTCGGGTCAACGATCGCTAGAAGCCGGCGCGGCCGCCTCACCGGCAGCTAGCCGATCGTTGACCGTTGAATGAAACCATCATTTTTACTAAATGAATAATAAGTAAGTATAATTAATTATTAATCGATTTCCAATGCATTGTTTTATGCCACAATATACTGAGTTAGTTTAGTAAGGGAAATGTTATATTTAACTTAATCTAACATTAATGAATATTACTTAAATTCAAGTTAATTCAATCATCACTGTCTATTGATGTTTGATATTGCTTAATAAAACAATATCAAACAACTTTAACTAGTACGAAAACTCCTTCATATTACAGAATATAATTGAGTTTAATTAAATGTTGTATTTGCTAGTTAGAATATAACATTGTGTATATTTGTAATTTATTTTATCTTTCCCCAGTATTTGTGAGTTTATTACATTATATATATATATATATATATATATATATATATATATATATATAGATATTATATGGTTCATTATAAAATGTTCTATTAAACCTATTTCTTAGTAGTTTGTACTGGTGTAGTTTGTATTTTTATTACTATTTTTAAATATAACACTTAGAAAGATATTAGTCAATATTTTATGTCAAGATGAATATTTGCTTTTTTCATTTTCATTTTGCATGTGGAGGTTTTAATCATAAAAATAAAGGTTTATCTGGATGTTAATACAAATGATCTATATCTTGATAGATATATAATTTCACTGTAAGCCTTTGTGCCTAAACCCCTTAACGGTGCACTGATTTTGATGTATTTTTTGTGTTGGATGAGGTGAAAACAATAACTATCTAAATATCAATCTAAAGCATTTTTGAATTCGATTCAATAAATGACGGATTTCCACGGAATCCAAAAATATGTGAGTCACACCGGCGGAAACAGCTAGTATGTTTTATACATTCATACTTAAACGATCACGTATTGACTCACGAGATCTCCAAAAGTATTTACCAGATTTACTTGAAATTTGGCGCGCCTTTTGCCACGTAGACGCTCATTAAGAACGGAACCCAATAATCACATTCCCCGGGACAGGGAGATATGCCAAAGAGCTAGTACCTATATATGTATGTTTCGCTAAACAGTTTTGTCATTTATAGTCGTTACAGTTAATAAATAGGGTAATAACTAGAGTTGTATTTAACTAAATGGTTCAAGATAAATTATTAAAGTATCACATTTAACTGGGACTTGATTTATACGTGATTATTTGCATGCAATTCACGCCGTTTGTAGGCATGCACTTTTTAAATTCAAAATGTTGGCAGGAAACAAACAATAAATCATTTCAATGTTCGCCGTACGCCACTTTACTCATATAAAATATTCATTGCCGCTACAAAGAAGAGGATAAAAATAGTATCTTGAATTATAAAAGGCCACTCGCAAAACCCAACATAGGAGAAAATGTTATACTAAATACAACATTGGTTAAATATAATGAGATATTTAAAAAAGCAAATATCGACTCCTGCAAATCACTCAAACGTAAACTGAAAACATTTTTGGTGAGCAGCTAGTTTATTTTATTTTTCATCCATGTTAATTTTTATTAATCTTTTTTTATCATTATATGTAAGATTTTAGATTTATTAGTATTTAAGTTTAATTGCAGACGTAACACATTTGTATTACATGCCCAGTTAGCCTATAAGTGGGATATACAATGAATAACTTTAGTATAAATGAAATACAATTGAGCATAAGTATAAACATTGTATATAATGTTGGCTTCCTAATAAAGAAAAAGAATTATGATTTTATATTTATGAAAGTAACTTTTGTTGCTTACAAATCTGAAATGGATAAAGAATAGTTGAATAGAGTTCTCTATTCAACTATTCTTCTCTTCTTTTTTGAAGTCGGCTAAAAGTGCTTGCTTTTCTAGTAGAAGTGCTGGATTTAATTCCAGCAGGGCAAATTTCATTTTTAATTAATATAAGTCTGGAATGGATGGCTTCAGTCTTAGCTAGTTACCAAGCTATCGGCAAGGAGAAAGATTTCGCAATGAAAAAAGTAAAAAAATACATACATTCAGTCTATCTGACAAATCCATCAAAATCGGCGTAGTGATTTCGCAACTAGGTGAGAACAACTAAATAATACACAATAAAAGTAGTCTATTAGCTTGTAGTAGCTATTAGCAAACAAACGTTCTTTACGTTTTTGTAGAGTAAAGATGTTTTACAAATTGATTTAATCACTAGATAATAAAAAAAGTTAACGCACATTTTTCGATTGTATTCACAATACAAATTTGTACTCATACGTATAGTTATTGTGCAGATTAGAAACGAAAAACGTAGCTACGTGAAAAGGCAACAATATCGCTTCAAATGCAAACAAAAAAATCATTGCAAACCGTTGCATGTAAAAATGTTCGTTCAAACGAGATTTTATGCAATTAATGTATTGGGATATGTTGATATTTCAATGTGGAGTTTGAATTTGACCTCATCTGATGAAAAACGATGACTTAGTTTAAGATTCTATTGCTGAGAACCTTTTTTCTTTGGCTTGTAAATATAGTATATATGACATGAAATGCTTCATACCAGTTTTATTACAATAAGTTAAAAATGCAACAGTTTTATTAAAATAAGCATAGAAAAGTCATGAGGGCTTAGTAGTACAGATACGTGAATTCTGTTTCAGAGAAGTCGCGGTTCCAAAGCCTGGGCACCATTAAATATCCATTTTTCAATAAAGAAACCAACCCATCATTACGATTTTCGGTGAAGGAACACATCATGAGGTAACCTCTGCTAACCCGCAATGGAGCAGCTCGGTAGATCTTTGCTTTAAAAGCCCGCTAATATTTACCTTTAATAATGATTAAAACTTTTGTAAAATCCTTTTTTCGCAAAGCAGACTTTCTTTAAGTACGATTATACCCCTTTATTTCCCACTCAAATGACTCCGCAGCTAGTTTTAATCATTTCGTCATCGTCATAGTTCAGAAATATCATAAATATACAAATTTTTTTGATAATCAAATGTCAAGTAAACTCGTATAATCCTTATATTGTATAACAAGAATGTAGTCAGATAATATTTAAGTTTACGTGCAAATATACCTGCCATTTTGTACGACATAAATGGCAAGTTTTCTTTCATAAAATATTTGAAGCACGTTCGTAGAAGAAGCATTTTGACGCTTTGTTAAGCACGCTAGAAAAATGTCTGTATAATCCAACCAAAGCATCCTATATTAAAAGTTAACATGCGGCTTTTGCAGGTTTATGATATGAGCGTTGTTAAGTTCGTTTAATAATCCAATTATTAATAGTAACTGTAGATTACTACGTCCAATCTTTCACTGAATTAGTTTACTTTGTAATAGACACAGCATTTAAAAAATAATTTCCTAAGTTGACAAATTTAATAGAGGGATGATATTTAAAGTAGAAAATGTTTTTTCAACTGACATCCAAGGTAAAACTTTGTTAAGTCTAAAGCACGCACACGTACAAGAGTCCTATAAAAGCCTATTTGAATAATGCCTATCGTTGACTTTGAAGGGATAACAGGTGATAAACAAGTCGAATAATCCTTTAAGGAACATGTAGTGCTGAATGAGCGTTTTCTTTTCCGGGCTATGGCCCTTTTTTGCTGGGGCTCCTTTTACTGTAAATAACTTTTGTAAGTCGAGAATTACTTTAATTTAAATCTTTTTTATTGAAAAATTATCTCTTTACTGACTTAATTGTATACGTATGGTTTTAATATTATTTTACATCTGTATTTGTTCTGCACGCATCGTGAAGCATTGAAATGCAATAACGAAGTTTGAATTTTTATTTGGGATTTTTATCTGTTTCATAAAAAAATAATTATTGCTCAGTTAATGAAAGTAGTTAATGAAAACCAATACTTAGATAACAAAGAGTTACTTCAATTTTGTTATTACAAAATGTAATAAAAGTTTGTACTGAAAAATATTGCAATACCGAATTACGTGTGCGAAGACATACTTATACTTATCTTCTCATACTTTGTAATGTATACGAGGCTAGAAATGACTCCCACTTAAATACACTATGAAGATTAATTTTTATAAGAAAATATAGAAGTCAGTACAAACCATTTCAGTTATTATTCAGAATAACAATGCTTTCATGTCCTCTCGTAGGATATGGATTATAACCGATATAATCCTGCAAATCCAAATTATCAATTATCATATCATCAGATTACATGTATTAGCTTTAGTTCAGAATGGGTCGTGATATATCTATCTAAAACTCCAGTCACCTATTTATACGTTATAATTTTCACACCGATGACAACACAAAGTGGCACCTTGCAAGATTCAAACCACGTACAGCATCTTCTTCTGGAATGCATCAGAAATAGGGACGAAAGACAATCACTGATAAACCCCTACAGTTTAAATTGTTTTGATGTTAACCTACTGTAGAGCATTATGAGTAATCCAACGTCAGAAATAGCTGTAGAATTTTATAATATAATAGTAGCGGGTTATCAGTTATTTATATTAAAGTGAAGTTACGATGGGGCTGACGTGTCTTGTGGAGAAAAGTCACGTGGTCACGTCACGAGATCCATTTGGTATTGTAAATTCAACAATGCGCCAAACTGTAATATATTAATATACTAATGACCTTTCTGGGTTTATTTGGTACTATGTTTAATCCGAATGTTTGGTAAGAACATCTTTATAAACATTAATACAATACTCTAACTGTATCTCTTGTGAAATCATTAAATTGAGTAATAGTATTTTTACAATGCCTGTCGGCGAAGACATTTTCACGATAACTATTGGATTATTTTAGCAAAGTCCCAAAAGAATACCCATTGTAACGAACTTCCAAATCTTTGAAACATTGCAAAGAAGCAACACCATAAATTCTTTGACTATAGCCAAAAGGTAATTCTGAAGGGACTCCAAATAAAAGGTCATGTTAGGCCCCACAGTGGCATTAAGGTTAGGCGGCTACTGATTACAAATTGCTTAATATTGCCTTGCACGCAATGTTTCAAGTATATTTTTACAATATAGTTTATATAAGTAATAGTATATAAAATTCTATTTTATTCTATTCTATGTTTATTTGACAGAAACCAACGACTAAAAACGAATGACGTCACGTCACAAAAGATTTCCAAGTTTTTAAGTTTTTTTTCTTAGAAGTACTTGTTTATTTTGAGTTCGTTTTTATCCTTAGTAAGACAAAACAGCTCGCTTGCGGACTTTATTCCTGTCCATTTGCGTATGATCCGCAACCAAGACTTCTTCCTGTGTCCATCAAGCCTTTTGCTCTTAATCTTGCCCACCATGATAAAGTAAATAGCAGCCCATTAACGTCCCACTGCTGGGCACAGGCCTCCTCAGTCCGAGGAGCGCGGGATTTTAGAGCATAGACCCACCAAGCTGCTCCAGTGCGGATTGGCAGGCATAGTACACAAGTGCACTCTTTATTCCTGCACTCTCATAGTCCGATGTGACGGGAGAATCCGACACGACCGGAGAGAGATCAGGCGCAGGACCGACGGCTTAACAGGCTCTTCGAGGCACGGGGGTGGATCACACGGCCAACTTCCCATGATAAATTGGAGTAACTCGTTCCTAACGTGCTTAAGTACGTGGCCGTGATACTCAATTTTTCGCCTCTTGATGGCATGCTTAAGTTTCCGGGTTATATTGTCGCACTGACGTACGGTTTCGTAACGAATTTTTTGGGTCCAACTGTTACGAAGCATGCGACGGTAACACCAGTCCTCAAACGCCTCGAAGCGTCTTGTGGTGTCCGCTCTCGAGGTCAGTGTTTCACAATCGTACATAACAACTGGCCAGATGTAGTATAGTAGAGTTCTGACTCTGAGCATTATACTTATTTGGCGACAACACAGTATTTTCTTCATTTTATTGAATGGTGCACGGGCGATTACTATACGGGGTTTTGTTTCTTGTTCTGATTCTCATGCTTCATTCACCTATGCCCCAAGATATTACTGTTGTCGCTTTTGCTCAAGATTCTTCTTACTCATTTTTACAAAGTATACTAATTCGTGTTTCCGGGGCACCACAACGAACTTCATTTTACTTGTATTAATGTCCATTCCGGCGTTCTCACTGCTTTAATTTAACCTAAGTTTAATTTTCGTAGTCTCTACGATAAGGAAAGTAGCAGCCAATTACGTTCTCCTACTGGGCACAATCCTCACGCTTAGGAGAGAAGATTTTTAGAGAATAGACCCATCAAGCTCCTCCACTGCGGGTTGGTAAGTTAGTAATCCCCAGAATTACTCCCAGGATGGGCAGGTTTCCTCAAGATGTTTTCCTTCACCGAAAAGCACAATGATGGAATGAAAATGAACTATGAAGTACGTTGATTTTCTCTGAACAAGAATGGATGCTTCTCATTTGTATTTTGTAAGGTTTAATGTAATGGTTACTTATACATTGGAAATTTTTCGATGTCACCGAAAGTCCGTAGACTAGTAGGGAAAAACTATTTTACCATTTTTTTCTGCTGGAAAATGCATTTGCGCACCCCTTCCACGAGGCAGCGAGTGTGGGACTCGCTGGCAAGGCAAGAATGCCCACTAAAACCCAGCGACACTCTCCTCACCCTGAATTGTGTGTGTCAGAGTCTCTCTTGCGCATTCACCCTGACACTCCCGGATGAAACCGACTGAGGATGTTCAAGGAGGAGACAAAAAATGTTCTTAAAGACGCCTCCTGCCGCTCAGTCTCCTCCTCGGAAGGGGAGCAGCATCTGCAGCTTCCCGTACCTGCTCTATTGCCTCCTTCAAAGAAATGACAGCTTCGCAGAAAGAGACAACTGCATTCCATCCTATCTCAATTTCAAGCATAGTGCCCACTGTACTTGGCAGTGAGACATCCTCTGGTAGGTCGCTGTGGTCCCGCAGTGTGGGCCGCCGTATCGACAGGCACACTGCACTAATGGCAGATAGGAGACTCTTCACGTCATGCTATCTGATGCAATGTACTTTCCGAAACATCCGTGTCCGGTTAGTACTTGCACTAGCCTAAAGGTAAGAAGTCCGTGCCGCCTAGCTAGCCATTGACGAGGCGAGGGCGAATCGACCACACCCGCACTTGGAGACTCGAGATCTTCCTTCTAATCTTGAATTAAGACCCTGTCGGCAAGGGCCCTTTGGACCTCGTCGATTTCAAGACGGTCACCTCCAGAATTTACAGCAACCCTGCAATGGAGGAAAAACTATTTTACCATGACAATCGTTTAAATGTAAGAAAACAAAATGGTTTTACTTAACTTTAGTTATTGCAAGTGGTGAGAATGGCGCGCGGTTAGGTGTCGTGAACTGGCCCGTAACGAAGTGAGAAAAGAATTTCATTTTGCCAGCTGCTACATAGAGTCTCGTTGCAATTCCGGTCCACCACAGTATACTGATTTGTCGGCAGCGCGGTGCAATATTATAAAACGTATTGAAAAATGCGGTCAGTACTCATTTTATACGCTATAATTTACTCTTGTTGGAATTTAATAGTAAAGAATTGATTTCATGAAATGGATACGATATAGATGTTAAATGAATATGATATGGATTGTTTTCTATGGACCTTAGAATAAAAAGTCTACAGTTTGTGAAATCTAGATTTACAGGGGAATGGTCTGCACAACTGAAATTGCAAAAAAATGTCACAATAGAAAGGTCTTAATAAAAAGGAATATTATTCTGGTAAATACCATCAAGTTGTATAAACTCTTAGGTAGCCCCGCTTCAAATCATTTCGATGGAGAAATTTCTGTAGAAAAAGGCCTGGGAAGAAAGAGAAATCTGGCTACGAAACATAATCGAATTAGCCGGTACAACCTTGAAAAAACAGACTTTGATAATGAAGAGAGGCGCATTTCTTAATTCTCATACTTTTTGTAAACCTCATAGCGATTTTAACAGGCAATAGCACTGATTTTCCAAATAACTATGAAGGGATTCACTTAACTTAAATTCAAATTCCATGTAATTGATAAGTAGGAAGATAGGAAAACTTTATTGCATCCATGATTTAAGAATAACTTAGGCTAAAATATATATAAATAAAAAAGAAAAAAGTAGGCAAAAATATAACAGATTAAGATTAACCAAGCGATCTTATTGCTTTAAGCAATCTGTGCGACTCTGTCCGATATTAAAAACTGCACAATAATATAAATGCAAAAAATAAATAAACGTTTACCTATTATAAAAAAACGTCCTTCGAGTATCTGTCTATTCGTGATAAATTCAAAATCTACTGAACGGACTTTTTAAGCTTATTCACCCACAGATAAAGTTAGTCTTTGAGAAGATTAGGTGTATAATTTGTTAGGTTGTTATGCGACTTTGAAAAAATATAACCAAAATCACAGCTTTCATTGAAAACACAGCCATGCATGGTGGGGTGGGTGCTCTTTGACAAATTAAAAAAATACCTGCAAGATGTATTTTAAGGTCACTAAACCCCTTCCATCATCTAACAAAATGGTATCGTGAGTTGTGGTATTTTAAAAGTTATTCAGACGCAGAGCTTTCAACATATTTTAGAAAGCATTAACGCATAGCAAAAATACACGTGCGAAAATAAAATCGCATTTGACGCAATCGTATATGAATGAATATTTTAATTTGTTTTCATATTTATATTATTTACATCATAAATTGCATTAAAATGGTTTAACTAATGTAGACGATATGTTACTATTAAATTTAAAGGATATCAAGCTAATGTGATCAGACAGATAAAACATGTTCGCATAATATATTCTTCTATACGTGATATGCTGAGTCGGGTCACTAGTACATAGATATATATATATACATAATAGATAGATAGATAGAAATCTTAATTGCATTCTATATTGAACAATACATTACTTATAATCTAAGTAAAACATAACGTATACACAAAACACAAAGAAAAGAAAAAATCAAATTAAGTAACAAAAAAAATATTAGAGGGAATTTAAAAAAAATTATTACTAATTCGTCCGAGTCTAGACTGCTGAGAGGCTTCGGCCGTGGCTAGTCACCAACTTGCCAGCTAAGACACGCCGCCAAGCAAGGGATTTCTGTTCTGGTACAATACTGCGTAGAAACCATAAGATTTAAATTGCCTCTTACCAGATTAGACTGCATCATCACTAACCATTAGATGTGATTATAGTCAAGCGCTAACGTGTCAGCTATAAAAAAGACAGCAACATTTCTGGCGTTTTCGGTGAACATTTTCGAACAATATTTTTATTTGAAATCGTCTGAGAGTGACTGATGGTTTAATGGATTCACAATCAATGGAATGAACGAATCGAACACGAAGCATCGTGCAGCAAACCCCACCCATGCATGTTCCGTTCAGTAAATTTGTTTCAAACAATAAGCATTTTTTACATCATTCGAATATTTTAAAGAGTGTAGCAATTAAATGTTGGTATTTATGTTATTAAAACAATTTAAGGTTAACTGTATACGTTTCTATAACACTCTCTTAGAGAACGTTTGAGAGTACATAGCATCACGCCTCATGCCCATCGGGGTAGGTAGCGACAACGTCCTTCCACCACGATCCTTGCATGTCTCCTTTGCTTCTTTCATTCTCATTAAACCTTTCATATAAGTTCGTCGGTTTAGAGTACTCTTGACCAGGCCCTTATTTAAAATGTCTTGGATTTGGTCCAGGAACGTTCGCCTTGGTCTTCCCCTTCCAACTTCCCGTTCGCTCTTGACTCATAAATCCTTTTAGTCAGTCTACTTTCATTCATTCTCTCTACATGCCCAAACCATCTAAGCATACCTTTCTCAATTTTAGTCACCACGTCTTCATTTATACCACAACGTTCTCTTATCACACTATTTCTTACTATGTCACTCAGTTTTAATCCATCATACTTCTCAACGCTCTCATCTGTACCGCATTTATTTTACTTTTGTGATTCTTCTGCCATACCCAACTTTCACTACCATTTATAAGTGTTGGCACCAACACTCCTGATTGCACAGCCAGTCTGGCCCTTTGAGACACCACATGGCTATTCATAAAGTTATCATTAAAATTCTTTACAAAATTAATTGAAAAATCTTATGATAACTTGAAATAGCATAGGCACTAAAAAATTTAATAGCTCTAATCCAAATAAAGTCAATTTATATGATATTGTAATGATGATGGTTAGAAAGTATATTAGACTGTTTGTTATGGGGTCTTTGTGGGCGCGAAGAAACCTAGGTTACCTCATTACATTAGATTTCCAGACATTTAAGCTGTTCTTTAATATCATCTTGTTTATCGAAAACTTATATCTGACTGCAGTGAAGACTTACATAAATAAGGATTTCTTGAATTTAAAATAAATTTATTGATATATATTTACAGATAACATTATTAATGTTGTCTGTTTGTACAATTTATATAGGAGAATGTTAGCAAGTACACAATTTTGTTATTTCATTACTATAAAACGCCAAGGCACTGATGTGATTGTCAATCCTGTGTGGTCGATATCTCACAGGTTTACACAAAATTATATTAGACTGGATCATCACAGGTGAGATCAAAGACAATCGCTATCCTGTCAGCAATAAAAATGCCTACATGTAATAATGATATCAAAGTAAATAGCTCTATTTCTTTCCTTAGCAGAAATCCTGAATGCCAGTTGCGTTGGTGCAAATTTAGGAAATAACATTTTCTAATTTGTCGGAATCTAGACTGGTGGCAGTCTTCGCCAGTGGGTTGTCACCATCCTACCAACATAGATGGGCTACCAAGTAAAAAATATGCGGTCTAGTACAATGCTTATAATAATCGGTAAATTCCCTCTTACCGGGTAAGCAGGCTGCCATCTCAGTCTATAATATATTTATATCACAAAAGGTTATAGTCATGCAATAATATCTGCAAAACACTACAACGTAATAATACTATTTATCAATAAATTGCACTGTTTGTTCTATATTAGGATACTAATATATCACAACAAGCCTGATTTTATTTTACACTATCTTTTGAGATAAGATTCAAACGCAAAACATAACAAACTTCACCAAAGCAACTATAAACTTCTATTAAGAAATTACTTGAAAATTTAAACAGTTTGAAGCGGTTATTTTCAATTCGGCGAGACTCGAAATAAGTAGTTTTAACACCCAGAGGACTTCTCCAAACTGTTTACACAACAAACTTTGGAAATGTATCTAAAGACAGACTGTTAGAGTGTTTTTATTATGAGGGAAAGCAAAATTATAATTTGATATTCTCCATAAAATCAGAATCGTTTTATGTTGACTGCGGGATTTTCATTTTTATTGCGTCATTGCCTGTAACTTCGTTCGCAGAAAATCGAAATATTTATAAAAAATAACCCTTAAAAAAGGTCTTTATTTCTTAAAATATACTTAAAAAACGTTTTATTTACGTACAGATCAATTTAATATATATACCACAAAGTGCGGCTCATCATTGACACTTAACATTTCTTATTACAAATACTTCAGTTTTAAATATAGATAACAATATAATATTATATTTACAAACAGGTTATACGTGGGTAGACAAGTTCTTTGTAATTTTATAGTTCTTCAGTGGAATATAAAACAAAATACGAGATCCAATTTGCCTATTATAATATAACCGTTTTACAGCGCTTTATACATAACACAAATAAATTATATGAATTTGTTATATAATGTTATATAGCTAACAATTCACGTAATTACCAATTAGAGATTTAACACCTAATGATTTATTGAATACTAACTTCGCATATATTAATCCCATTTGAATAACGTAATGCGTTGTAACACATATTGTTCTATCGAATTATAATTTGATGACATTTCAATAGCTTTAGATCAAATGTTATTAACCATGTACGTGTAAGTACTAAGGCTAAGGCTTCCAAGGCTTCATACTTCATACAAAACAACGACTGGTTTTAGTTATTTAACTCGGAAAATAAAAATATGTACGCATCCAAAGATGGGATGTGAAGAAATTAACAAAGGTACAACAACAGTGTCACAATTATACAAAACTTTTCACTTACATTTACACTAGATCGGATTCTCACGATGTTGATTCTCTTACGGTGTTTTTGATAGAAGTTAGTGCAAGATAGGGTTTTTTTTAATTTTTGAGGAGGGAAATGCCTTTACGCAACCCGGTAACAGAATTTTCCAATCAGGCGTGTGGGACTCACAGACAACAGAATACCCACTAAAACCCAGCGAATCCTTCCCTAATCAATAAGTGTGATCACTAGAGGTTCCCTAACTACATTCCACTTTAGTGACCCGAATGACACCGACTATGAATACCTACCATGCAATAGGATGAAGCACGAAGTGCATACGTGCTATTTCTGCCACCTGCCTGTCTTTCTCCTCCTTCAGCGAGATGGCGGTCTCGCAAAAGAAGACAGCCGGCTCCACCTAACTTCACTGGCGAGCATTACCCCAATTATGCTTTCCAGTAAAAGATCTCCTATGACTAGCGATAAGATATGGCGCTGGGGTGCCTACATTGGACACTCGGCCAGGAGTGTCCAGTATGTTGCGCCGTATCCACAAGAGCACCACACTCATGACAGGCGGACGTTTCCTCACGGTCAACGACCTGGTGCAAGTATTTGCTGCAGCAACCATTGCCGGTAAGCACTTGCACCAGACGGTAGGAGAAAGATCCGTGCCACCTAGTGAGCTAATTGTCCAGGTAAGGTCGAATTGCTTCCACCGTCGCTATACCCGCAGTTGGAGACCCAAGTTCTTATCTCCATTTTTCTGTCGGCGAGAACCCTGATCCTCCGGACCTGTTCGTCGTAAGAGTCAGCGCCTATTGAGGCCCTCGCACCTACCCTGCACTAATAAGCGACTGCAAGGACTTCCGCCCGCAGTTCGCACAAGATTAGGAATTGACTTAAATTTTTTACATTGCTTTTTATGCCTGCATTGTAAAAAGGTCGTAATAATATAAAACATTGGAGTTTTTAAAGATAATATTTAGGTAAATCTTATATTTTTACAATATTTTATAAGTTCATATATACTTTATAAAAAGTTAAAAGGGGCACTGAGAACAAAATCGATGTTTTCATTATATATAAAAATTATACATATATTTTTAATCAAATCTAAATATATACCGGGAAAATGTTAGTGACTTTAAGTAGACTGTTTGATTATACGAGTATGAACGAATTCTCTGTATAATAATTAATTATTATCAAAACAGCTTAATTGAATATATTATACAAAATTTTAATTAGCAAATAATTTCTCAGAAATATTCCTTCTGTGAAATTCCATCGCCGAGGAGCGGTCTTTAATTACTAACTATTTCAATATCAACCTGATTACTAACTATTTCAAGTCTTGTATCTCAATATCTATTTATAGTACTTTTTGAATATCTTAATAACTATTACTGTGTATATAAGATTATGGTTGGTATGTGAAAGTCACACGCGTTAGGAAGTTCAAGAGTCATAGCTTAATTCGTATAAATAACAAAATACTAGAATCAGTATTGATACATGTGTATTTGCTAAGTACTGACAATTTAAAACCGTATGGATTTCATGGATAACCGCAACGTCACGGGGGAAAGGCGTTACGGATTATGCCGGACTCTTACCGGCTAAAGCCAGACGGTGCTCTTCCCTACGTTCTTTGGCAAAAGCACGGGATCGGAATACATCCGCACTCTCGTCGACGACATGCCAACAAGGCCCCCTCTCGTTGTATTCCTCTTATCCTGGTGGTATGCCACCTGTCCTCCCTCGGAATCCCTTTAAAGGGTCAATAGGTCCCGCACCCATTGGACCCAGAGGCTACCCCTAGGGGGATAATCGATAGTCGTGCACTAATAGTCTGCGCTCAACCCTCTGCGACCGGATGGCTGAAGCATCTCCGTCCATCTCTCTGACGCGCTCCGCCGCCTCCTTTTGCGACATCACGTCCTGATAAAAGGAGACCACGGCATTTCAGCTAGCTTCTCTACCCACCATGGTTCTAACCACAGCAGGCAGAGAGAGGTCATGCCCGACAACTGTTACCAGTTCGGCTCGGCGGTTGGCCCACTGCGGACACACAGCGAGTGCGTGTACCGCGGTGTCCTCCACCGCGCCGCACTCGTGATTTTACCGTCTTCTTGGTGATAAGTGATAGAACAGTATTATAGGGTAACCCAATAACCTTGCAAGAGGAATATCATTTATTTCTTGCTGTTAAAGAAGCATTATCAGGCCGATATTAAAAAAGTTGTTTTCTAATAACCAAATACTTTAATTGTATGAAAATAGATTACAGATTAGATTAGATTACAGAGTAGTGGTATAGATTAAACAATACCTAATAATGAATAAAAAATGGAAAATTATCTTAGCTCGTTTCGTTTTTCACGCAAAGATTGGTAAAATTGATAAAAGCTTGTACGTAGAACACATTTCTATTGGCAAACTTCCCACTTTACTAACAAACAAATTAGCAAAGTGCACATAATTATATAGTTTGTAAGTTTGCGTTTTCAGTGCTCTCGACTCGGGAGTACTACGTAAGAGCAACGTTTCTATTATGGACTCAGTCTTATACAATTCTTATTTAAATTTGTTATATAATTTAATATTTTTGATACCACTGCTACTGCTGCTAGATGAGTAACAACCTGCAATATTGCCACTGTTACGTATAGCCTTTCAATATTTTATAGTTATTATTTGAATGCTAATTGACATCACTTTCAGCTTATCATACGTTGAATTTCCTCTAACTTTCATTAAAGAACAAAATTTGCATAGTTTTAAATTGAACAAACAGGACTCAGTATTTATGTTTATATAATGTAGTTAGTACCTACTCCTGTCGATTTAAAATAGTGTCTTAATTGTTCTTGTTATTTAAATTATAATTTTGTTATTTTGTATTTAGGCAATATTAGGCGTGTTTAAAGCATATATGTTTTATTATTTTTAATACACAATACGCGACTGAGTTTGTTGTGGCCTCTTCTCCCTAAGGAACCCTCGTAACTTTAGATTTTAAGTCGTTCTTGAATACCATCATTAGAATTAGTGTGAAAAAGAAAAAATAATATATTATTTGCGAATTCAAAAGTGCTGTAATATGCCTACTTGAATAAAAGATATTTTGATTTGATTTGATGTGATTACTTCAATAATAATGTCAATCAAAGTTTTTTATAAATTTAAATATAGTTATATTTAAATTTAAATATAACTATATTTAAATTTATAAAACCTGCACCTGCACTAACCTGTATGCTAAAACACCATGCCCCCTTGAGATCCAATATTCCAAGTGGGGAAGAAAAGCCGCTACAGTGACTGCGCCCGCTGTAGGAGACATATATGAATATGAATGAATTAGGCCCTGGTCGAATAAAGCCCTCATTATCTGCACCTCAACATCATCGGGCCTTTCTCCTTTATTCCTTGCAGCTACCCGACACTGATATCAAGCTGCAAGGACCTCCGCCCGAAACTCCCAGGGGGGATCACCTGGACGGTACTGGTCCCGTACTGTACGGGACCCCCGAATTTCTCTGATCGCTATCACTCTCTGCGCCCTGTGCAGATCATTATGCTGTATGCAGCTGTATGCAGTATGCAGCTGTATGCAGGGATCATTATCCCTGCATACAGCTTCCTGCATGGTGACTCCGGTCCTCCCACGATAAGCAACAAACGTCCAAGTGCGGCAGCCGCATTAATCAACCGTAGTGTGAGCCACGTGAAATGCGCACGAAATGTCCAACGGCCGTCTAGCATTAGGCCCAGGTACTTCATCTGGGCCTATACTTTAACCGCCTCTCTGTGTAACAGCAAACTTGCCCCCCGTGGAGGACCCCTTCGAGGTCTATGGAAAAGTAAGGCCTCGGTTTTTGTGGTAGAGACTTCCAAGCCCAATCTCTGGATCCTTTCCACCACCAGGTTCGTTCCGATTTCAGCAAGCTGTGCCGCCTCTTCAAACGTCCTACGCGCTGTGACAAGGATGTCGTCATGCCGAGTAGGGGTCACCTCAGAACGGATTTTACGAAATTACGCCCACAAGGAGGTTTGCGGGGGTTATACGTATGTTTCTTATTAGTAAAACAATTTGCCTACATTAATGAAAATGTTACCCAAAAAACATTCCACGCAGACGAAATCGCGGGTTCAGCTAATTATATATAAATGAGACAACCAATATCAGTTGCTTATTCCTCCAAAATATTCCTGTTGAATCCGAATAAGTCTTCACAGAGTCAACAGAAAGTGAGCAAATATGTGCCGTCTTGTAACCCCTATCCTTATCTCTATATAAGATTCGAATAGGGAATATTATTATTCATTCTGATGCTAAACCGAATGTAAACTACTTGATAATGTAAAGCAATTTTGTTTAACATTATCAAGTGTTTACTTTGTCTTCTCAGCGCTAAGGGTAGCTTAGTAAACTACAAAAACCAGTCTGTTGTCGTCGTAATTGAATTGCCTTTGTAGGATGGAAAATACACGTCCACCCTTGCGGTGCACGGGCGCCTACAGAAGACACGAAAGCGTTTGCTATTTCGTAGATTGCTCGCTTCTATAACTTTGAACGAAATTTACAAGACTTCTTAGGTATGCTCGGTACCTTGCTCGGGGGCAATTTCTTTCCTTATAAATGTTTTCTACTTATATTTCACCTTGTATCCTAATTGGAAAAACGGGACTTTTTATAAAAACCGTTTTTGTTTGTTTGAGTTATTTACTGAGGAATATTATGTTTTGAGTACTCGCCTACGGAAATACTGCCATGTTATTTTTTTATAAAAAATCTTGGGAAGCCAAGGTTATAGTTAGATGATTTTACCACCTTTCACTTTTATGCTTTGTACTTTAGAGTTTGGAAACACCTTAACTGTATATCATACTTTTAAAAAATGGAAATAAAATGGTACTTTTACTCTTCAACAATAAGTAACCTATTACCAAATAAATATTATATACATTTTACATGTTCTAAGAACAAGTTCGACAAAAGAATCTCCTTATCAATACACATGAACAATATAATAACGCAAAGATATACAACAAATTAGAAAATATTCAGGTTTAATGAACAAGTAAATTGTATTACTACTTTATTGAAAATAAAGTATATGTAGTTTGTTATTTGACTTTGATATAACCTGGTGGTAGGCGAATACAGTTTGAAATGGTAATACGCTCACCTGGCAAAAAATTATAAGGCAATATAGTTTCTACACTTAAATGCAATGCAAATTCATGGCTTGGTTATGATTCAAGCTTTCACCTGTCCTTACAACACTTAGACAAATCAGAAATTACAGTTTCATAAATTTGCTGTGTGGAATCGAACTCGGAACTTCTACTAAGGAAACCAACGAGACTATCGAAGGTGTGAAACATAGTACAAATATAAAACGAACATTTACACATTTATTAAACTGTTATTTGACTTTTAGATTACAAATAAAAAAGCAAATCATTTTAAAGCCACGGTTTTGTACAACTTATTCAAATCGTGTGAATAAGTATGTATTATTGTTTTTCTTTGTGTATTTTTGTATAGTATATGTATTTTAGTTCATGATTCATTTACATTTATATTAAAGTTGTGGTTAAATGTTTTTGTCTACTTTTTAAGTTATTTTGAGATATTTTAATATGAATTTTCTGATATTTATTTTTCGAGACAATCTCAGAAATTATTAATTTAGATCACTTTGTTAAGCAATAATTTAAATGTACGCAAAATAATTTCGCATAGACAGACGTCTTGTTGCAACAGTTTCAAACAGTATGCGTGAATATTATTTGGAGATTAGATAAAGTATTTTTCAGATTTTATTGCGTATATTGTTTATGTAAAAAAGGTAAGTAGCAGCCCATTAACGTCCCACTGCTGAGCACAGGCCTCCTCACTCGTATTAAATAGGGTTTTTAGAGCACCACCACGCTGCTCCACTGCGGATTGGCATGCATAGTACACAAGTGCACTCTATATTCCTTCACTCTCATATTCCGATATGACGGGAATCCGACACGATCATAGAGAGATCAGGCGCAAGACCGACGGCTTAACGTGCTATCCGAGGCATGGTGGTGGAGAACACCGCCAATTGCCCAACTTCGCGCAAATATTAAGTAAATCTTAATAGAAAACTCAATATCGATTTTTGAATTAGCCCGATCCGGGACTCGAACCCAGGACCTAATGTCTGTAGCCGAACATGCCAACCACTAGACCAATGAGGCAGGTTATGTATTTTTCTTCAATTTCTTATGAACTTTCATAATATTTCAAGAATGTGTTAACTTGCAAGTATTGTGCCAATACAACTTATAAGTTTTCTATGATATTCCTCAAATGGAGTCATAGCGTGAGGACTCAGCTGCGAGATTCTACTATTTGCAGTCGAAGTGAAACGTGACCTGATTCATTTTAGAAAACACCAATTTAAAATTTTATCGAGCTAGCAACTGCGTCATTGTTTGAATCACATAACGCCTCAAAACGCTTATATTAAGATTTTAAAATAAAGCTCTCCTCGCCGAGTTTCAGTCAAGGCAGCTAATCTCAAGTAGAGATTTTCCCAGAGATATTATAATGCACAAGTGTGTATTCATAAATGTACTCTCTCAATTTTTTTTCACTCCCATAGTCTGATGGGTAGGTAACCAAAATAGTTTAACTGCTTTCTAAAGCACTCGCCAATTTCTTGAATTTGAATTAAAAATTACATAATGTTAACCGAGACTCAATCAAACCCTGGAACTCATGTTCTGTATTCAAACAAGCTGACCACAAGACCAGAAATAATGTACTATTTGATTTGTTTGTGTAATGTACTATTACTACTAGTAATAAGTAGTAAAAGTTTAAACTATCATATGTATTTTTTACAAAACAAATGACTCAATATTTTGTTTATAACAATATTTAAAACAATGCGCATTATATTGCTCTGATAGGTATTTGTAGATACCTTAATAAACGATATATGCACTAAGACATCCATGAAACTGTTAGCTTTTACGCCAAACTCACTAATCCTTTTAAGTTATACCACTCTGCAATTGGAAATTGCTTTGGCTAACTTAATTTTTTCAATTCTTACTATTAGCTCAAATTGCCTATATATTTTGTTCAAGTTTTATTCAAATATTTTGAATTCTCCCAGTCTGCAACCGAATAAGTTAAACAAACCACCAGGCCAATGAAACAGTATTATGAATACTTGCATAATAAACTTATATTTACATATGCATACATTTAGCATATATATTGCCATTTTCATTCTTATTGGATGATGCTACATAATATAGAGTTTTCAAATATAAATTCAGTTCTTAAATTTAATTTATATATCATCGTATTTGTATATAATTTTACAGCATCATCTATCTGAAAGCTCACGAAAAAAAGTTTCTTTCTCTATAATAACTTTAAGAAGTTCGTGATGAAGAAGGTTTAAGAGTTAGATGATACCAGTACTTTTCATAAGTATGGAATTAAAATTTTCGTTGTTTATATTACTTATTTCTTCTTACATTTGCTTTTTTTTTGTTTCCGGAATGCAATATATTTTGATTTTTAATTGCTTAGATGTTTTATTAATAATGAATTGTAAGTATATTATAAAAGGGCCTAAAGTATGTAAGTACAAGCCCACTAACGTCCCACTACTGGGCACAGGCCTCCTCACTCCGAGGAGCGAGGGTTTTTAGAGGATGGACCCACCACGTTGCTCCACTGCGGATTGGCAGGCAAAGTACACAAGTGCACTCTCTATTCCTTCACTCTCATAGTCCCATGTGACGGAAATCCGACATCACCGGAGAGAGATCAGGCGCCGGACCGACGGCTTGACGTGCTATACGAGGCACGGGCGTGGATCACACCGCCAACTTCGGGTAAATATTGAGAAAATCTTAAATAGAAAACTCAATATTGATTTTTGAATTCGCCCGACCGGGACTCGAACCCAGGACCTCGTGTCTGTAGTCGAACATGCTAACCGCTAGACCATTGAGGCAGGTTGTGTATTCATATTTATTTATTTAATTTAAAATATTTTTTTACATTTTACAAATTACATAAACTTTTCGTCGCGGTCTTTGGTGGATAAGAATAAACGGGATAAAAATATTTATTTTCTTATGAAGTTTCATAACTTTATCAAGAATGTGTTAACTTGCACGTATCGTAAACCACATATTACGTGGACTTAATGGGTAAGTTATAAAATGGCCCTCATTCCTCATAGGAGAGAGGATGGACAGACTAATCCTAAAATTTACAAACACTCCTAGTGAGAAGTATAATATTGTAATCATTGTTAATGCCGAAAGAGCAACATTATTCCTAAAATCCCTACAACTGTAGTCCTGAATAAACAGATAAACGGCTAACTCCAAAGTATATCATCCTGTGTACTATTTACTTGTACAAAATATTTAATATATATGATTGATTCAGCTGTTTAAAATACTGAAACGACTGAATAATTGGAACGGGAAATTGCAAGCAGGTTAGTAATAAAGGCCTACGCGAAAATTGCCCAGTTCTGCTACGTCTATTACATTTTCAGTGTTATGCAAAAGCTCAAAATAACTATTATCGCATTTAAATACCCATTACCTAAATGAGTAGTTTATATTCACAGAAGCGCAATTATTACATTTATAGGATGGAAAATTGCATTGTATGTTAAATACAAAAGACAATTCTAAGAAAGAAAAGATTTTGTATACATTTTAATTAGTTTCATTCGCTGCTGTGTTAAGTACTGACAACTCCGGGTCGATGTATGAAATGTAGGTTAAACGATAATGATAACCGGATATCATCATGTATAACAAAAGAATAAACATTTTGAAGGGAGAGTATATAATAAGTACTAAATCAAACAATTGTATGATAATGTTGTTTTCTTGCCCTTATCCCACTAGGTGGGGTCGGCATAGCATGTTTCCTTTCGCCACTTCACTCTATCCGCTGTCATTTCTACATTCACACCCTTAATACACATATCAGTATCCTCTTTCACACAATTCATCCACACTTTTTTTGGTCGCCCTCTCCCAGCCCTGCCGCTTGCCATCATATTTAGGACCCTCTTACATACATGGCTATCCTCCCTTCTCATTACATGTCCATACCAGGCTAACCTTCCACTCCTTAACTTCTCGGTCACTGATGCTACTTTCACACTTCCTCTAATATACTCATTCTTAATCTTATCCAATTTTGTCACTCCACACATCCATCTCAACATTCGCATCTCCGCTGCATGCAATTTCCTTTCATTCTCCCCTTTGGTGGCCCAGCACTCTGATCCATACAGGATGACAGGTCTTACGATCGTCTTATAAATCTTCCCCTTTAGTTTAAGGGGCATTCTGGCATCGCAAATTGTTCCCGAGACCTGCCTCCACTTCATCCAACCTGCATTTATCCTGCTAGTAACATCTCGGTCAATGCCGCCGTCGTTTTGGAAGATAGAGCCGAGGTAACGGAAATCTGAGCAGACTCGAAGGGAAACACCATCTAAGACAATCGAAGAAAAACTGGATGGATCCCCGAAATCACAGAACAGATGTTCTGTTTTGGTCCTATTGATCTTCAACCCTGCGTTTTCCAGTTTTTCCTGCCATATTTCTAGCCTTCTCTGTACCTCAGCTCCATCCTCTCCAACAAGCACAATGTCATCGGCAAACAGCATGCACCAGGGTGCTTCCTCTTGTATGTTTGATGTCAGTGCATCCATTACCAGGAGGAACAAAAAAGGGCTTAAAGCCGATCCCTGATGCAAACCTACGCCCACATTGAATTTGTTAGTTTCGCCGGCTGCGGAGCGAACGTATGTAGTTGCTCTACCGTACATAGCACGGATAAGACGCAGGTATTTCCCAGGCACTCTTTTCTCTTTCAAAGCCCACCACAAGACTTCACGGGGTACCCTATCATATGCCTTCTCCAGATCAACGAACACCATATGCAAGTTCTTATGTACTCGTTTGTACTTTTCGCAAAGTTGGCGAAGTGAGAATATGGCATCCGTTGTTCCACGTCCTGGCATGAACCCAAACTGATTCTCTGTCACATTCGTCTCTTCTCTCATTCGTCTAGCAACAATCTTCTCCCATACTTTCATGCTGTGTGACATGAGCTTTATTCCTCTATAACTGTTACAGTCCTGTACATCACCCTTGTTTTTGAAAATAGGCACCAACGAACTGATACACCATTCGTCAGGGATCTCCTCTTCTTGTAAACACTTATTGAAGAA
Organism: Elymnias hypermnestra; assembly: GCA_015832385.1. Taxonomy (NCBI): domain Eukaryota; kingdom Metazoa; phylum Arthropoda; class Insecta; order Lepidoptera; family Nymphalidae; genus Elymnias; species Elymnias hypermnestra. The sequence goes on from JACTOM010000070.1 coordinate 5,760,910, forward strand.
CAAAGACAGCCACGTCCATCCATCCATGTCCAGAAACTTCCACACTTCTATTGGTATCTCATCTGGCCCAACCGATTTACCGTTTCTCATACTTTGGACAGCTTTTTGTACTTCTTCTATGCCTATCTCTCTAACAACTCCCATATTCAATGGAACATCTTCCAACACTCCACTCCAATTATTCTCTTCATTCATTAGGTTTTCAAAATATCTTTCCCATCTTTTTTTAATTTCTTCGTTATCTGACAATACTTTCCCCTTACTATCTTTTATACAATTAACGTAATTTATATCTTTTCCTCTTTTTTCTCTTTTTTGAAATATACTTTTAAAAATGTAAAAAAGATACCTCATCAATTATAACTACGAAAACAATTATTAAAAAAAACTATAGAAATTAAAATAATACATAGAATAATGTAATAAATTAAAAAACCTAATCAGTCAAAGTTGAACTAAAAGTGCCATTCATTCTATAATTTAAATTTCCTTGCGACTAACAATATTAAATTTGAACATTTTTTTTTGTTTAAAATCATGTACCGAATGAAAGCAGCTGAGTTTCAAAAATAGACTACAATCCCATGGAAAAAATTAACCTGTGAAATGAACCAACGTGAATAACTCTTAGAAGGCTGTTACTATATGATAAAATAACTCTGAGCGCTGTAACGTCATTTCTGAGCGGTAGAGCTGAGTACGGGAGTAAATAATTTTTTTTGTTACCATTTATAATGAACAGTTATAAGGTACAACAGAAATGTGTAATAACATTGTATCAAAAAAAGTTGCCGTACATAAATTTATGATCTTACAGCAGTAATAACTCGGTAAATCCTGAAATGTAGATAATTACTGTAAGATCATAAATTTATGTACGGCAACTTTTTTTTATGAAAAATTTGTTAAATATTATCGTTGTACTTTATAGCCGTTCATATTAAATGGAAAAAAATAAAATGTTAGGCTAAAAAAATCATTTACTCATGTACTCACCTGTACCGCTCAGATATGATGGCATAGCGCTCAAAGTTATTTTATGATATAGTTACAGCCATTTAAGCATTGTTCACGTTGGTTTCGTTTCACTGGTCAACTTTCTCCATGGGCCTGTAGTCTAAAAAGCATACGTGAATTAATTTAAATGACATAAATATAACACATTACGTATTAGACGGACTTAAACAGAAAAAAGAAAATGTGAATACCAAAGACGTAAATGATTTTATGTTGTAGTATATTAGAAAATAATTAAAACATGACAAGAAGCGCTCAGTTTAAATAAAAATTTCTTACGGATTTCTTTGGATAGAATTACTTCCGCTCGTTTACTATTACTACAAAGGCTTAGGGTTGTACTAACTGTGAAACATCTGTTGAGGTTCATAGTAAAACAATCTTAAAGTACAGTATATTAGGAAATAATTAAAATGTAATAAGAGATTTACTTCCGTCTGAAGGTACTACAATTAATGCAACTTGCTATAGTTGTGGTAAATTATTTTTCGATTGTAGTTAATCAAGCAATTATTAAAACATGAGTAAAAATGATCGATTTTAGTAAAACATCTGTAGGGCTGTTATGGACAAAATTACTTTTTCTCGAAAGTTATAACGGTTACTGAATACATAATATCCTATATTAGACAGTTTATATTCCATGTATAGATTTGAAATTTGAATATAATTAATTGCACATGAGCGAAAGATGTTAAAAAATGTTTCAATGCTTCTTTAAAAAAATCTGTGACCTACAAAGAATGACAAAGTCGTAATACTGAAATCGAATTTCATAACTTCAATTTATTTCCATGATGTGAAATGAGGACACATTTTTATTTATGTAACCCTATTCCCTGTTGGCCTTGTTTGGTCTCTATCCGATAATCTCATTGGGTTTCGGGTTGAGTCCTTGCAAATAACGATAAAGTGGGAAATATGTTAATCCCTTCAATAGCGCCGACCTTAAAAATTGGGTATGTTTTACTGAAGTTTTATAAGGCATTTAGTTTACCGAGATTACATAAGCCTTAGCATTACATTTTCTTAAAGATCCATAATATATTATCAGGCGGATTTTAATGACTTTCTAATACTGACTTTGGGTCACCTTGTTAAATTGTCTTATATTTTTTTATTATTTAAAAGGAAGTTCATAAGCGCAAAGTTTATTTTTAATATCCTTTCAACATTTTTTTCTTTTTATTGCTGACAGTTTAGAGCTTGACTGTGATCTCACCTGATGGTAAGTGATGACGCATACCCGTTACGGTTTCTGCACAGCGTCGTATCGGAACACAAATACTAACTACTACGGTAACTAGCCACGGCTGAAGCCTCCCACCAGTCCAGACTCAGACGTATTAGAAAATACAATTACCTAAATTCTTCCTACTGGTGATCGAACCCGCGACCTCTGCTAGCAAAGCGAGTACTCGAACCACTGCGCCAGCGAAGCCAACAAAATACATTAAAAAGTCAGTAATCAAAATATATGAAAAACAATATTATATTATGCCATTTGGCTTGTCATGTTATTTTCAAAACATTAAAAACTAATGGATTTTGTCAGGTACGTTCCTTCAAAAAACCTTATCTGAAACAAGTGAAAAAGCTAGTGTCCGATTTGCTACTTTTAGAATTAAAAAAAAACATACTCGCACAGCCTCTTTCGCCGTGACTGTTTTTCGCCGTGTTTGGATTTCTTTGTCTTCTATGAGGGAAAGAGTAAGAAGTAAGGAATATTCCTTAAAGGTAATATTAATGTAAGAGCCAAGTAAATTTTGATAGCGCTTAAGATCTTACTATACTCATGCAGTAATTTAATATGTTATTACTCTATTATACGAGTATAATTTGTGTCAGAAACATTAGTCGCGAAAAAATCATTCCAGCATTATTTTTAGTAATATGGCCTAATACTATTGCAATATATAATTTACGACCAAAAATGCAATAAAATAGTTAAAAGTTATCTCTGCTCCCACAATGAAATTCCAACTTCAATCCTATTGTCTGACCTAGAAGAATAGCCTAAAGGGCGTATGTTAATCAGAAAGCTAATATATTCATTAAATGCTTTCTTTCTTCGTGCTTTGTTTTTTGTTTAGTTTATGCGGGTTAATTTACTTTGTCTTGATAAGAAATAAAAAAAAGATTAAACTAGGTTTAACATTATGTTATCACAAATATTCGTGCCTTAGTAACGTCGTTTTTCATTTATAGTTACAACAGCACAAATTAAAGTACTCTGGTCATCGAGCAATCGGAGAGTTTGATTTTTATGCCATTTTACGTAATTTGTAAGAAGTAAATCTCAACAATAATTGGATATTCCTTTAGAAGATAGTGATTTCAGTGTGTTCCAATAAAAATAATTTCTGAAATTAATATCTTTAGAGTTATCGCAAAAATAAATTATTCAAACTGGACTGGACTCGCTGGATACCGAGCATAATTAGGTAGAAAATACCAATGTCGTATAATGTCGAATGTCATAGAAATGTATCAGTTTGTTTTTTTTATATTTACATAATGAAGTACTTCAAGTAACGTAGACATATTATTACACTTAACTCTAATAAACACATAAGGTTCATGCGATCTGTCGTCCGATGATAGACAAAATATGTGATTGTAGTGGGACTTTAATATCCTTAAAATGTAACATGTGAGTTTATATTGTCTTCCGTTAAGACGCGCAGACTTCCGGCGGAAAGAGATGGCTGCCGACGAGGGCTGCTCGTGTAGAAATGTTCGCGGCATTTTGACGAAGAAAGTAGAGGGGCAGTGGATAGTTAAAAAGGGATACATAGCCAGACAGGGTCTTGTCTATTGTTTTTTTTGCTAAAGTGCTAACTAGTGTAATACTGTGATAGTAAAATAAAAATTAATATTAATTCTTCGAGTGTTCAAATTGTCTTCTTTGTAACAATATTATAAAACCGTGCCATCCATAGCGTTTATCTGCTTAACTCTTTGTTCGTGATAAATTCAAAAAGTACTCAGTGGATTTTTTTACAAAGAGGTAAAGTTATTTTTGGAGAAGCTTTTATATATATATGACGGCGCGCTTATTATTGTTTGTTTTTAATTATAAATGGCGTCGTTGTTAAATTATGGTTCATTGATATTGTTTGAAATTTTTTCGAGTATGCTATTGATAATATTAAGTTTTTATAATACTATTTCGAAAATAAGAGCGGGTAACCCCCGAATAGAATAGTGTCGCCACGAGTTAGAGTACGGGCGGTCGACGGCAACGATAGAGTTCGACCGCACGTCAAGTACGTGTGCTAACTTATTGGCTCTTAATTCAGTTTATATCATAAATTGTATGTAAAATTGTGAGTTGATAGAATAATAAAACGATGGAAAATATACCTATGGTATTATTCTGAAACTCCCGTAATTATAACGCTCACAATGAATACTGACACAGCCAAGGCCGCTATGAAGATTCTTCTTAGGCTCTGTCATATATTTTATTGAAATTTTGAGTAAATTGTTAGAAATATAGCGATAATTGTTCAAAACATCGAAAAAAAAACGAATCCTCTCGGATTTTATAATCGAAAACCGAAATCCCATAGTAAAACATTGCATGATGGAATAGTAACCCCATTATAAGAGTAAATATTTTTCGACAGAGAATACTTGTGGACATAATATACTCTACTACCTGTGTGAAGCCAGGGCGGAGCGCTTCTATATTAATCAAATTACCGATTCTATAATAATCGAATTATATTCTAAACGTGAAATGTCGGTCTTTTAAGCTTTCTTCAGTAAAATATAAACTATAAAACCATAAGGCGGCACTATAAACTTAATGATTTTCTAGTGCCAAACTTGTACACGTATTCCTTTCACGTTTTGTATCGTAATGTTACATCGTAAGCCTATAACCGGTCAACGAAATCCTACTATCAGCTGGCGCCAAACCATCAAAAACTTTATTTACAGCGATATATATGCAGCCTAGAAATTGTTGAGAAATAATAATGTTTGTGTTAAGTTAATAACATTAAGTTATAAAGACAATTCCAAGTATTACACTATTAGAAATCATGAAAAATTACATTTTAAAAGGTACAATATAATTCAGATTTTATATAAGTATGAATATATATTATAAGAGTTTAGATATTGATTTATATCTGTAACGTATATAAAAATGTAGGTATATGTTATACATATATATGTCGGAGAATAAGAAAGAGAAGGAACATAAAGCATAGGGACGTAGGGTTCTCCGCCGACATCGTCATTAGTGGCATCCATAATACAATCTCCATACTGTGGGCTTTGACGGGTAATATTGATGCAATTAAACAATTTATTAATTAACTCAGATTATAATGTCCAATAACTTAATGTTTCCGATAACGATTTACACAATAACATTAACAATAGCTGGGAACGACAGTTTCAACAGTCGGCCGCTCTGGCGGACCATCACCCGAGATCTTGAGAGACGAGCGCCGGATTGTCACTATTGACTCTCTCCCATGCCTATAGACAGATGGCGCCAGCGTTCCACAGACTATTGCACTCCGACATATATATTTTTATAACATCTGTAGTATTTTTAATACGATATAGTAGATAAGACAATACGGACAAAAAAATTTGGAGCATCTCATGGTCCGAAATTAATATAAAAATATAAGTTTCTCAAAAAATCTTTTCTATATTAAAAGAACAATACATTTTTATAACAACACTTTATCGTCTATGGTCTTCTTAAAGGAATATTTATGTTTTTGTATGTATGTATATATGTAGGTTTGTAATGTTTTCACATAAAAAGTACTGGACCGATTTCAATTTTTTTCAATAGAAAGGTGCATTTTTACTGAGCAATATATCGCTTCCTCAAAAAAAAGGTATCTCTAATAAAAATGCATAAATATTAGCCAAGGTGTAAAAAATAGTCACAAAAAATCTCTCTTCGCTTGTGCTGCGGAAACTATTGTGGATAGACAAAAAAATGTTCTACTAATGTCTCTCGCTGGTAAGATCCTAATCGCAAACGGATCCACGCTTTTCACCCGCTTCTGTTGGTGGCGATCTTGGCTAGGTTATAAAAAGTAGTTTGTTTGGTCTCGCTCAATTGGTCAGCCCATCGTGTCGGGGATTGGCCTCGAGATCTTTTTCCGTCTGTGTTGCCCGTGATTATGAGCTTTTCCAGACATTCTCTCGCCGCATGACGTGCCCGAAAAAAACTACTACTAATGTGCAACGTATTAATATATACGAAAAATTCCGGGATACTATATATCCAAGTGCTGTAGCTATGCCTCTATAGCTATTTTTTTACACTTTAAAACTTAATAAACGACGACAATAATCAAACCATATTATTCATACCTCTGTATTAATCCTCATCCTATTAAATAATATTTTATTAAAGACCGTCAATATCTGTAAAATACTTTGTNATCACAGTCAAGCGCAGTTTGTTTGGTCCCGCTCAATTGGTCAGCCCATCGTGTCGGGGATCGGCCTCGAGATCTGTTTCTGTCTGTGTTTCCCGTGATTATGAGCTTTTCCAGACATCCTCTCGCCGCATGACGTGCCCGAAAAAAATACTACTAATGTGCAACGTATTAATATATACGAAAAATTCCGGGATACTATATATCCAAGTACTGTAGCTATGCCTTTATAGCTATTTTTTTACACTTTAAAACTTAATAAACGACGACAATAATCAAACCATATTATTCATACCTCTGTATTAATCCTCATCCTATTAAATAATATTTTATTAAAGACCGTCAATACCTGTAAAATACTTTGTAAATTATTAAAATCGGGCATTCCATTTAAAAAATACAACGAATTAAAAAATGTCAATCTAAAGAAAATAATGTATCCCGAGTCGAACTCCAGATCATGAAATTATTTTGCTGCCACAAAACAAAACCACGTCAAATGTTGTGAATAGATAAGTTCTGAGACAATAAGGTATTTCAAGTAAATCTCTTGTCTAACATTATAAGGGAAAATAATCAAGCTAAAAATAACTTGACCGATTTAAGAACATATTTCAATACCTGTAAAGTATTTTTAAATTTACTTAGTTCAGTCTACGTAAATGATGTTAATATGCTCTAAATAAATGCGTATTCTTTTTTAGAGTTCTTCGTATGATTATATTCGGAGTCCCCGCCCCCCCCGCTACCACCGCTTTATACATAATACACCTTATAAATATTGCAATGCAACAACAAACGTAAACTCATTGCTATTTGATTATAGACAGTTATATATTCCGCCAACATACTGTATGCCGTTGAGGAGTTCCATTGATCAACATATTTAACTACGACAATCACTTGACCATACCGAAGTTAAGGCAGGTGACTCAAATACTCGGAGATCTTGTAAAAGATTTTGCCGAATATCGTTAATTTGCTCCTAAGAATTGAAGAGTTCCGTTACTTTGTCATGGACCTCATGATCAAAACTTATCCAAACTATCATTAAACAACCCTTGAAGTAAACCCTTTCAAATGAAAAAAGAATCGTCGGAATCGGTTGGAGTTACCTGGTTTTCTCATGGATGCCATCATCAGAACTGGATTCAAAAAAATGAGACCCTACGACGAGAACCACCTTTCATATACAAAAAAATCATCAAGATCGGTTCACCCAGTCGAAAGTTATGAGGTAACAAACATAAAAAAAGATACAGACGATTTGATAACCTCCTCCTTCTTTTGAAGTCGGTTAAAAATATATTAGAACTATACTAATATTATAAAGAGCAATGATTTGTGATTTTGTATGTAGGTATGTTAGTTACGTTTTCAAACAAAAACTACGGGATCGATTTCGAAAATTTTTTCACGGTTAGAAAGCTACATTTTTACTGAGCGACATAGACTATTAGATATATATTCGTTGTAAAATAAAATGTACATTGCTAAGATCATGAATGTAAGTATGAATCTAATAATCTTAAAAGAAATAATTAATGACTATGTGAAGTAAAGTTTTTATGTAAATCTAAAGTCCAACTTAGTAGACTTTCCTTTGCCACGATATCAGTATTTACGTGGGCGAAACCGCTGGGCATTGCTAGTATTCTATAAAAATAATCAACTGTTGTCAACACTCTTAGTGTTGATGACAGTAGTGATCAAAATGTTTCCTGTTTTTAGACTAAACTTCAAAAAATTACTATTCACCAGCATGTTGTTATTGTGATTGCTATGCCGTCTTACTCATTGTGTCTACTCTACTTTTTAATCCCGAGCTGTCGAATAAAGGCACAATACTATTCAAAATCTGTCGTATTGTTATTGGCTCTTCCTTTAATCAAACAACTGCTTCAGCTTGCGAAATTATATTTTTAAATTATTATCAAAAATATTACTTATTATTGCCGGTTCTCTTTTTCTTAAAAACAACAAAGGGTTTACGGGATGAATAATGTATGTATCGGCCATAAACCTTAATCATAAAAAATATAAAGCGTATCGCTTTTTTTTATGAATTTACTAGCTGATCAATGTGGTGTCTCCGCGTAGTTCACTATCTACATTGCAAAAGAGGGCACTTTGGTAAATTTTAAGTCAATTGCGAATAGTTTAAAGATTGTATGAGTGACAGAGTGATTTCAGTGCCTTAAGATCATCTTCACGTTAGTGCCCGTCTAATGAAACCCGTTTGGGATAAATCAGTTGAAGGATTCTAAACATTATGATGAACGAAAATGAATTACGAGATTTCCAAATTAATTCGTTCATCTTGAAATGTACATATATATATGTCGGAGAATAAGAGAGAACGGAGAAGCATAAAGCACAGGGGCGTAGGGTTCTCCGCCGACATCGTTATTAATTGGATCCATTATTTCATTTCTTATTCTGTGGGCGTTCGTGGGTAATGTTAGTGCAATGAAACACTTTATTAATTAACTCGAGTTATAATGTTCAATCACTTAATGTTCCCGATATCAATTTACACAAAATTATTAAGAATAATAGTTAGGAACGCCACAGTTTCAATAGTAGACCACTCCGGCCGACCGCCGCTCGAGAACTGCCGAGAGACGGGCCGGATCGCCACTTATTGACTCTGTCCCCACCCCGACAAAGATGGTGCCAGCGTTCCACAGACCATTACACACGGACCAGCGATCCACAGACTCTTGCACTCCGACATATATAATTATGCTGTAGACACTCACTCAGAACAGGTTCCTATATGCTCCATGGGATCGGAAAGTATGCGGTTGAAACAACGGGGAACAGTTTAGTATTGCATATAGAAAAATTTTTGTAGAACACGTATGAGCAAATGCTTTGTATAAACGACAAAGGCGGGTTGCTTCGCTAGAGGCTTTTAAGCGAGTACGTATCGTGCTACGTATAAACGCAAATTCACGCTTTGCATTTGGAAAAATTAAAAGCGACTTTTTCGATGCAATTGCAAACGACTTTTTACAGTAGGCCGGGATAATGGCAATAATTTGAAGTTGCATCCTCGGTTTTTGTAAAGCAAAAGTGGAACAAACAATTCCTTTATCCCAGCGTGAAAAATTCAAATTCTAATTCAAAAAATCCTTATTCAAGTACGTTTATAAGACACTTTTGAATCGTCATATATAGTTTTCATTTTATTTTTAATGAACGACTAGTGATGATATTAAAGAATCACTTAGAATCTAAAATAACAAGGGGTTATTACTAGCCCTGATCTAAGAAGAACCCACAACAAACTCATTTGTCAAATTTGTCTGGCAGTTTCTACGTCTATAAGACTTTTTTAAGCGCAGAGCTGAAACCGTTCAATAGCTTACTTACGAGTATATTGGCTCTCATTGTAGCTTATAATCTAGTGTAATATCTAAGAAAACGGCGCAATCTACAAGATCTTGTGCCTTATTATTAAGTTTAATAACGGTTTCCATTTGTTTAACGTTTTGCTAAAATGTAGGTAATACAAATTTTTTCCCCCGTGAAGTAATATATTATTTGTTTCAAGTCATTGTACTATTTAACGTTAATAAAAGTTTATTTCTAACATATGGCATTTACAGTCCTAGGGAAGAAATGTATTCTCATAATATCCAATAATTTGTAATGAAAATTGTAGTCGGAATTCGCTCAGACCATATGACAAAAATTTGTATTGTTTCACTATTTAAGAATATCTTCCGCTGAAAATCTCGAAGAATCTTTTTGGAAAGTATCGGGTTCTATCAAACAGACATACAGACATGTGTGAATAAGTCGAGCTTACGAAATATTCGTTTCGAAACTCGAATAGAATAATTCGAAAAATTTTCAATAATATGATTTTTTGTCGATTTTTCGAATTTTTTCAGGGTTTCCTATGTATTCAAATTCAAATTCAATTCGTATTCGAATATAAATTTAACAGTCTATAATCCGTCGTTGTTTTTATTACTATGTTGCATAATAAATTGCAAATTGTAGCAATATAGTAATATAACATGACTCCCTGGTGATTTTCTTCGGAACCTCTTGTCAATATTAGCATCTAGTTTTTTATGGTACCGACTGAGATGAACATATATTTAAAATGAGCATGTGTATTCTCTGGTTAATTGACTTTTAAACGAAAAGTACATATTCGATTCTATTCGATTTGAACGACATTCGCACACCCCTACTGTATATGTATCGCATGACCATAGTAATTGAATTTGATGAAAACTTGTTATAACGTCATTAAAGAGAGACTCTTTAAGTTATATTTGATTTACATTGCATTAAATTTAAAAATACCCTTGTTTTTATTTATATATTGATAATAACATTTATTTTAATTTCTAACACCTTGAGTTAAAAAACTTGTCGAACTAAAGGCGTTCTATTTTGTTTGCAAGTTAAATTTTAATATACAAGGTATAGGGACAGTATCGATATTAAACGTATTCTTAACGTATTAAAGTTGAAAAATTATTACTAAGTCACATTTATACCAGCGCTGAAAACATTTTTCAATTCAGTGACCTTGAACTTTATTAAGCAAATCGAATTTAATATTCGTTTTGGATTGTCTGGATTGTTTGAAAATATCAACGGGCAAGCAAAAATGAAACTGCGGCAAATCAAATATTTGTTTCATTGTTTACAATGAAAAACGAAAACGGGCATTTTGTTAAGAATCCGATGTTAATACAACTAATATAATAAAAGTAGTAAAGTGAAATTTCACTTAAAACCTAAATAAGTATATAGTTTTCATTTTCTTATACAGCTGATTTAATTAAACTTAATATATGATTTCGTTATTTTTTACATTTTATTTGATACAAATTATTCATATATGCTTTTAGTTACATACTTTAAATCAAATTATTTTGTCATTTTGCTCAAAAAAAACGACTGAAGAAAATGTTCAAGAACGACTTAAAAGTCTTATATAACGAAGATGCCCTAGCGCCCTACTCTGAGAAGAACCCACGACAAATTCAGTCGGCTACTCTTTTTCAATTCCTTCTAACAACTTTCAATTGTTGATAAAATATATTGAATTCATTCTCTTAATACAATTACTCTTATGTTAAGTTTGTAGTATACACTTGATGGTAATACAGTTTTGAGTAAGAATTGACTTTGATTTTCATTATAAGTGACTTATTTTTCCACATGCTTGATATATTTCTAGTACTACAGAAGATACATTTAATTGACTTCTGTTTGCAGAAATCTCACTTATGTTAAAAAAATCTTTTCCTTACGATGCAATTTAAAATTTTTCTAGAAGTACAAATAAAAATATGATAGGGATAAATGGTCATAAATATACTAAAGCTACGGTCAAACCTTGTGTAAAGTATGAAAACTAATATTTACTTAGCACGATTTTATGAAAATACCAAATTCAAACAAAACTAATTTGAATTGAAACTATTGCATTCCTAAAATTCGTTTTGATGTTTTCAATGAAAATTGAACTTTGCTTTCCACTCTTCGTTATTATATTGAAATGATAACTAGGCATGTTCATATTGGAACTGACATTACTTCTTTGGGAAATATGAAATTCGAATCTAGAAGAAGGTTCATGTTAAATAATCAGTGCATTCTTGTCCTCAGTTATTTTTGTGCAAAATAATATAAAGTCGGAGTCAAGTAGTTTCCGGAACGCCGGCGCCATCTATCTGCGCTGGACTAGTCGATGAGCCGCAGGCCAGCGACGTGCTCGACGGTTCGCGAGTAACGGTCCGCCAGAGCGGTCGACTACTGAAGCTGTCGAGTTCCTATGCGTATATTATTGTAAATGTGTTTCTGTAAATTGATATCGGGAACTATAAGTAGACATTATAATCTGATTTAACTGAAAAGTGTTTGATTGCTCCAACATTCCACTTCAGCTCCAATTCAGCTTAACAAATTCTTTTGATTCGTCAAGTATGTCAAGGACGCTTTAGTAAATACTCTTTTATTTATTTATGTACCAAATAAGATCAAATTTTTTACTAATTCTGTGCATAAAGTTATTGGCATGGAAATCTATTATAATACTTTTTCTTAAAACTTCATTACAATGCGTCTAGAAAAAAATGTATACTTTTGTGAAACAACGATGTAAGTGAAGCCTGCTGTGAGCAAGAAGCATCATCACATTGCCGGTAGCTGCTCTGCCAAACACTTTTTACTTTACCCTTACTCTACGGATCGCTGTAATACGACAGGCGATAGACGAACGAAAAAAATAACTTTTAAACTTTTTATTGTATATTAATTTGAGTACTCGATTGAAGCAGAACCCATATGATACAATTCACTATTATATGTATTGGTACAGATATAAACTCTGTCACTAATTCAAGCAAACATTTTATTATTTTCCCTATATCCGGAATCAAATATATCTGATAAAATAAAATAAAAAAATAGATATAGTTTGAACACATAACCACAGCTAATAGGTTAAGACACCTCGTTCGTTTGAGAGATACGAAATTATAACATCAAAATATTGATAATAAGTAATTAAGTATAAAGCAAATTAAGACATAATCCGCACTTAATTTTTTGCTAAATACAGGCTTAAAAGTTAGGTTGTTTGCGGACAGTATTTAAAAAGTTTGTTAAGCAACTTATCTCTACGAGATCGTTGACCGGATTTACAATAAAAAAATATAAACTCAAAAAAAGTGTTGTGCAATTTTATATTTCACTATTATTGCCAAATAAAATACTAAGGGCTGGTTGTATTCATATTTTGAAGGCTACGCTGGTGGATTTTCATCTATGCTTAATTAAGGACGATACATTTTCTATTTTTTCTGAGTCTGGGCGGGTAAGTGGCTTCTGTCGTGGTTAGTTAATACTCCACTGGCAAAGACTTGCCGGCAAGCAAAAAAATTGCATGCTGGTACAATGCGGTGTAGAATCCATAAGATGAACATGATAAGAGCTAATTAAATCTTAACAGGTTAATCTGTAAAATCATTGACCATCAGATAACAGCCAAGTACCGTTCGTTTTATATTACTATATTATAGTTCGTTTTATATCACTGTTTCTGAAAAGTGTCTTAAGTGGCTGAACTTTTTCTAAACGACTGGACTGATTTTAATTATATTTTTGAGTGTTACCAGGTTGAATTAACAATGAATTATCTAGACGATTCGATCTGATTGATAACGGATTTACTCATATTTACACGAAAGTTGGAACTACGCGGTTAACATCGCGGGGACAGTATTATAGTTATAATACGAAAATTAAACATTAACGGAACGCACAACCTACTAAATATGCAAGCTAATTAAAACAAAAACCAAATTTATGACAATATAGGAAGTCATTTGTCGGTAATTATATTTTAAAAGCAATTTGTCATAATAAAGAGCAAATGGAATAGTTAATATTTAACGATAACGGATTTCCCAATATTGAGTAATACAAATTTAATTAATTTTCATTTTCGATGCGAGATCGCGTTTACTAGAAGTAATTTCTTTATAGCCTTTTATTAAAATCGCTGTTCTTTTAAATATGAATATGTGTAACAATTAATTAATTAGAACCACAGAAATAAAAGTGGCTTATTAATTTTCTTTGCGAAATAAAAAAAATCATTTTAGATTTTAATACTATTATGATTCGGTGAAAGAAAACACTGTAATAAAATCTATCATATCCCGGGAGCAATTCTGGGGAATGTGTAACCTGCCAACCAGTTTCGGAAAAGCGTGAAGGGGGTTATGCTCTAAAAACCCTCTCACGTATGAATGGTGATACCTGTGCCCAGAAGTGGGTTTTGAATTGGCTGCTATTTATAGTATTTTATTTATACTATTATTGTTATCTACAAGACAATTTCGTCTTTTGCAGAAATTCAAAGGTATTTGACTTTTTAATATTTTAATTTAAAGTAATACATATAGTAAAAATATTTAACTGACAAAAGGGTATAACTAATAACTTGAGTTTTGAAATATGGATATGTTACGATTTGTTAGTGTAATTATGTGAAAATATAAAATAAAATAATAAAAATAAAAAACTTTTTAGTTTCTAAAATTACATTTTTCTGCACATTTAACCTACACAATAGTACGAATTTACTATATACAAATAGTCGTTGCAGAACGTGATGCCGAAAATGGGAATACCGCTCAGCTATTGTTGGGGACTCCCCAACGCTGGATTTCAGCGGCAACCCGGGACGAACACAAAACTTAACATAAGACATTTAAACTAAAAAGAATACAAAATATATTATATATATGAATTAAAATTAGAAAATCGCAAAATAAAATATCTATTTTAAGATTAAGTTACCGTCATTTGACAAGTTACTACTCTACACATTACGTTTAATCTATATAAGTAACTACAAAAAAGTTTCTATCTGTGTCCTGTATGGACTGTGAAAACATCCAACCGATTTACCCCAAACCGGTATCATTACAAATACAATATTGCGAAAATAACTTTACACCACTAAACTCACTCATTCAGTTACTCAACAGGACATCTTCAAAACCATTAGCGATTGACTCAAAATTTAGCAAAGAGAGTCCTTTCACAATTAGAACGGCCCCACTGACAATGTTTCAAATATTCGTTTTGCCAGCAGTAGATCAGGACTCGATTCACGACAGGGCAAATTTAAGGAATTAAATTTTCTAATTTGTTGAGGTCTGGACAGGTCTTCTACCTGTGGCTTCGGCCGTAGCTACTTACCTATACTATAAAAAAATATAGTCCGGTAATATGCTATGTAGAAACAATTAAGAGGTATTTTTTTTCGAATTAATGCAAATAAAATCAAGAGGCAAATTTAGTGCGATAACGCCTTAGACTTTATCATCACTTTTGACGGCCTCGCTGGCGCAGTGGTGCGAGTACTCGCCTTGCTAGCAGAGACTCCGGGTTCGATCCCCGGTAGGGCGAATTTAGAAAATGTGTATTTTCTAATTTGTCTGAGTCTAGTCTAATGGGAGGCTTCGGCTAGTTACCAACCTACCAAAAAGACGTACCGCCATAACAAAGAGATTTGTTTTCCGGTACGATGCTGCGTAGAAATCGTAAGAAATATCGCCTCTTACCAGATTAACGCGCTTCCATCTTAGACTGTAACAGCACTTTCCATCAGGTGAGATCACAGTCAAGCGCTGTCAGCAAAAAAAAAATTCATTTACCACCACGTGATATTGCAACCAAGCACTAACTTATAAGCAATAGACAAAAAATATAGACTGTCACTTAGAAGGTTTTCACGAGATTGGGAACCACGCGGGTGATACCGCAGGGAGCAGCTAGTATTTAAATAGAGAGCATTTCCCTAATTTAACTTGAAATTTGTTTACAGTGCTATTCTGCTGAACGCAAAGTAGACACTTAGAATGTAAATACAACAATACAGCAGCGGAGACAATTTTGTACTGCTTTAGTACTCGCAATAAAAGTCTGTGTTGACATTTCTGTGTAGTCGAGCTGAAAACAACTGCATAATAATTTATCACTACTGTAGTTTTCTTACCCAGCACTAATTCTAGTATTTGTTACAATGAAGTGTCAGACTATAAATATTTACTAACATTGGCAAGTAGTCTAGATCTAATAACATAGGAGTGGCGACATTTGCCAACTATGATATAATTTTAACTTATTAATACTGGGAAATATAAAAAAAAACTAAATATGTAATTTACTTCACACATCTGAAGTGTCTTTAGGGTGGGAGCGACATGTCCACATCTGGAGATTTGTATCGCTAGAAAACACGGATCTCTCTCCTACCGACTGGTGCAGATAATGACCGTGCATAGTTCTTTCTGCAAGTAACTGCATCAGATTGTCGAAAATGCCCAGCTTTCACGATTGTTGTGCTCTTGTAGATCCGATGCACCATAATTTGACAAAGCGTCCAGCGTAGGCACACCGGTTACGTGTCTTATTGATGTTGGTCAGAGTAAACCTTTTACAGGAGAGCATAATGTTGAATGTTCGCCAGTGAAGTCAATTAGAGGGAAAGGGAGGAGGCGTCAGATGCTCTTCCCTAGCTCTCCGCCAGGGGAGGCTGGTTGGCAGAAGACGTAAGTATGTATGCTCCACTATGCACTTCAGTAAACTGTAGATCTTCATGAACGCTGTTATCCCGAGTCACTAGAGTGATAAGTGAACGGGATCACTCTAATGATCTCATTTAAGGAAGAGGAAGATTCCGCTGATCAGTAGGTATTCAGGTACGAGACCCACACTTCCAACTGGAAGAGTTTTGTTTTAAAATAGAGTACAAACTCACAGTTATATTGATTAAAATGACATAGCTGTTATTACACTATTAAATGTTAAAAAGCAGAATAATATACCTTACGAAAATACGAAACTATAAATATTCCCAACCTCGATCATAGCATAAAATTGTGGAACGCTTTGTTGCACATGACGTCTAAATTTTGTATAAAGCAATTCAGGACATGAATTTTAAAGCAGCCATCGTTTTAGGAGCATTAAGAAAATCAGTGTATTATCCTCTCTGTAACCTTAACAAAATATCACTTTACGTACTAAAAATGTTAGTGAAAGTGCTGTGAAATTTGAATACACATTGACTTTAATGCTGAACTTTTATAGTTGCTTTTAGTTTTGAAGAAAAAATTCAAAACATAGTTCTCTAAAATGTTAAATAAATATGTATAAAGTATGAAAAAACTTTACAATGGAATTAAATTAAAAATCAAACTGTACTGTGTAGTTTCTATAGGTATTGTTTGATGAGTTATATTAGAAAAAATAAAAAAAAATTTCGCCAGTACTTATTATCACCGCTCCTATTTACTTTTTCTTTCATTAAAGGTTGTTTGCGAGAGATTGCTATAGCGATAAGACCGCTTTTGCTTCTGAAACATATACATCTGAACTAAGTCAAATATCCCAAACCAACCTGAATGTTAAAGGCCAACTTATCATGTTCAATGGAAGCTATTTATGAAAGATCAGCCTCAGTATTGTAGTGGTTATCGGCTTATAAATCAGACCGCGTACATTCAGTGCGACAACATGCTTAATATACTAAATACATCAGATTATTATGATGTGTATTAAGCTTGTTTAACATAAAGGCACGAGGTTGTTGCCCAAAGTACATTATAAGATAAACAGTACTGTAGTCTTACCTTTAACATATTAACAACAAAAGAACCGCCTTCAAAACAAACTTACATATATATTTATAAGCTCCAAAAAGTAAAAAATAAGTACGTATTCTTTTATAGTTTTCTTCGTATTTTTATATTTGGAGTCGGTATCGACCACAACACTAACACGCAAATTCCCCCCCCCCCCGAATCTGCTACCACCGCAATACACCTTTCAAATATTGCAATGCAGCAACAAACGTAAGGTCATTGCCATTTGATTACAGACAGTTATACATTCTGCCATAAATCGCGCCCTTACTGTAAGCCGTTGAAGAGTTCCATTGATCATCATATTTAACTACGACAATCACTTGACCATACCGACATTACGGTAAATGACTCTAATATCCGGATGGTCTATAAAAGGTTCTGCCGAGTATCGTTAATTTGCTCCTAAGAATTGAAGAGTTCCGTCACTTTGTCATGGATTCCATCATCAGAACCTAACCAAACTATCACAAAACAAATCATGAAGTATATCCTTTCCAATAAAAAAAGAATCATCGAAATCGGTTGGCGTGATCTTAAGTTATTCGTCCATTTGTCGCGCACATGCTTAATGCATATTTAAAACTTATCCGGTTTTCTCATGGATGTCATGAGAACTGGATTTTAAAAAAATGGGAAACTATGACGAGCACCACCTTTCATATGAAAAAAATATCAAGATCGGGGATCCCAGTCGGAAGATATGAGGTATAATACATAAAAAAATACAGTCAAATTGATAACCTCCCCCTTTTTTTGAAGTCGGTTAACAATGTCCCAGCGGAGAACTACATAATCACTTTTAAACCATGTAACAGTGTCTTATTAAATAGATCTGACTGTACAACCAGGCTTATTTATTATATTACAGGGACTGTATTTACTAAATAACTTCCAAAATTGAAGAATATCCAATACAATTCAATTAATCAAGTAAACAACTAAGGAAGAAAAGTAAGGGAAGGAAAACGTCATCCTGCATATTTATATTAAAAGGATTGTAAGACGAAGCTAAATTTCATTCGAAACTCATGTTAAATTCTTATAAGACATGATTTGCTCATTATGACACGAAAAATAATAACAGCAGGCTCACCCGTCATAATTACCTCTATCTATATCTCAGCGTTATATACATTCCTCATGGGTCAGGTTAGGTTAAAGATTTCAGTTATATTAATATGCCGGCTTGTTCAATTACTGCGCTAATACTTAAATTACATTAAAAATTCTATTATATGCATATATTTATATTAGGTGCACCATCGACATAAAGAGGGTCGCCGGTAGCCGCTGGAGCTAGGCGGCGCAAGACTTTGTCGACGTCATTACGTGAGACCTATGTCCAGCAGTGGACCTCCATCGGTTGAAGCGACGACGACGACGATATATATTATACGATATACCAAATTAATGAATAATTTCGATGACAAAGACATAGCGAATTATGATTCTACCAAAAATTTTAGTGTTAAATATTTTATTCCTTTATGGTACCCCTACAACGTTTGAGGCTATTATTAATCAGTCTTTATTTAATGAAAAGTTGTTTATCTGCGCCACAATATGTGAAAGTCAAAAGCAAATCAAATATTAAATGTCTTCTGAGCTAATAGTACGCCAAACTTGGGTACGCCAGAGACGCTGACTTTCAAACAATCGCATGGTGATGGATAACTAACTTATATGGTATGTGGTTATAGTATAAAAGCCGACTTCAAGGAATATTAAAAATAAAATTGATTGCCGCCTCTGTAAAATAGAAAGTATTTAAAATTGATGAGTACGATTTTATATGAATGTAGATCAAATAATTTTCATATCTTCTTTAAATCGCATATTAACTGGAGTAATTGGCTATAAATGACTAACTAAATATGTTATTTCAACTTTATATAGAGTAAAAAGAAAGAAAAACTTTTCTTAGTATTCATTATCTTACTATTTATCAATAAATCATTTCTGTTGCGGACGGGAGCATTGGATCGAGCGTGCCGTCGGCGTTGACTGAATTTGATTGGTC